>QVRM01004224.1:0-40431 GCA_003439945.1 Dermanyssus gallinae
AGAGTTAATGCCCCATCTGGATACTTGTCGCAAGCCGTCACCTATTCCGCTTTGTATCATCACGTGAGCGATGATCTAACAACCTTACCTATATCATCGGTCAACTGAGCTTGTCTTCTTCCGCACTCAGTAAAAGTTGCGTAGCAATTCTTCGAAAACATGAGAAGGGGGTCTTCTGCGACGGTTCTGCTCATGGTTTCAGGAACCGGGGGTACGTAGGGGGTTGCTCTACGGAGGGCCTGATTGCATGTCGCTTCCCAGAAAATACACGGTACGGCACAAACTCCTCCTAGATGCCCGTGCTGGGAAGAGGCTAGACGTAAGGCAAGCCAGAGGGTGAGAGATGGTTGGATGAACGCGGGTGTCCAAAGACTTATACACCCACTCGTGCTCCCAAGAGGCGGGCTAGCCCAATTCATGGATTTAATTTGCTCGGAACAAGCAGCATGGATCCTTGGAGCCGCGGTTGCAGGAGAGGAGAATGAGAGGAAATGATTCTCTCTCGTCACAAGACATGCCAGCCGGAGAGCAGACTTCGCCAAACGAGCAGGGAAACTTGGTTAGATAGTCCGGATGTCATCCCCACGGCCCATAGTACTATTAATCGAAGATCTGGGCCGTTATGAGAGGCAGGTTTTAGTGAATAGGGGCGCGGACCATTGCGCCGGGGTCCCAAACACCGGAATGGAGATAAGGGCCGTTTGCCCTCCTTCAGTCTAACGGAGCGTAAAGTAGCATTTCCTCCTCTCTCTCTAAAAAAACAGGACAGTCTCATGTACATCGGTCGTATTCTTTTGTTATCAGGGCCTTAATGACTAGATGCCAATTGCTTGGTTATTGTATAGATTCGTAGTGTGTCATAAAGATTTGTTAATAACTCAACGTAATTACAACCATTAAAAAACACTTTAATTTATGTTTATGTTTCTAATAATTTATGCTATCTACATTATACTGGGCAATATAGTCTCAATGCAATGTGTTGGTTCTAGTTGGGTGATCGGTCGCACAAAAGACGGAGTACCATTTTTAATAAGAGAGAGTTCGGCAAACATATATTTTGTGCTTGTATGTAACAATACTAAGTATTTTTAGTTTGTTATAACTCACAAAGATACGGCAATACTTGAGCCAACCCAATTATTTTAGGGCCAAATATGGTACTTGCACTTTTTGCGCTCATCAAAAAAAATGCGTTTTTCTTTTTATTTTCAGTATTGGGGCCTTCTGGCGGTGGCCTTAGGCATGACCCTATGGGTTATAATGACGTTACAATTAAAACATATTTCGCCTCCATCGCTAGAAAATAGTTCCGTGCTGACCAAACTCCTCGCGCATCACCGGCTCCCAAGTATATATCTTTGTATGTGTTCAACTTTACCAATTACGACACGTGGGCCCTCAATCCGAACTCCACAGTGACTGTAAGCGAGTGTGGACCCTATGTCTTCAGGTTGGTTTGTAATGTTAGTTTGCATTTTTTAACATTGTGCTCTGCTTTCAGCTTTAACAAGTTCCTAGAAGCGTGTTGTTAAATGTGGTGAGCTAATATACTTGTAAGTTCAACTGAAATATATACATTTATGTACTCTAGATAATTGATGTTGTGTATATATATATATATATATATATATTAAGCTTATTAGTTCCATGCAGCATTCAGGTCGTTGCGGGTATATTTTAAAAATGTTGTTTCATTGCGTGGAACAAATGAAGATAGTCTACAAAAAGCGAGCACTTGGTATCAGTTGTGGTTGCAAAATTTTATTCTGACGATCTGTATATATTTTTTACCGGTTTTTATCGGTGTCATTTATAACTTAGGTACCTCTTTCGACAATGCTCTGAGCCCTATTTGCTGCGGATATTTTCTAAGGATTAAGGACAATTGGCTGGTTTAGTCATATTTAATTACAAACCCTATTGTGATTTCCTCTGTTTGATCTTTACACCAGGGTTCGTAGGAATCTTATTCGGCTTTGAACAAAACGTTTCTTGCACATCGTTTTTTTAGCTGCTATAGAATACAGTACCCAAACTGATTGATGATATTTTTTTATCTGCTACGATGTGCGAATTAAATCAAGCACCTATTCTCATTATTGCCAAAAATAAGTTTATTCTGTAGTCTGGCAATATCTGTGTTTATATCGTAAATATAAAACAAGTGGCGACGTAGTCTAAGGGACTAATGCGCTAGTAATGGTTGCCTTTTACCAGAGTGTCGCCGGTTCGATCCCTGTTGTTGATAGATTTTCTTTGAGCGCTGCTCATTGAGAAAAGATGATCTGAGTGTCACCGGTCACCGCTGAGTGTCACCGGTCATGCTGCCACAAGGACTGTTGGGGAAACCCTAATATCTTTATATTACAGTTTTATTTGCTTATATGCAAGAGGCAACAATTGTATACTTATGAACGTGTACACCAGATAAATCAAGTGGAAACAAACCCTAATATCTTAACATGTACGGTCCTCGGTGCATTGAGGATATGCCTCCGGTTAAATTCCGAGCCATAGGAGCGGGGGATGGTCTAGAACTAAAAACAAACCTCCATAAAAAATATAATTCTAGTAAATATAAAACAAACAAACATTTAACTTATGGATATGTTCTAAATGAAATATTTAGAATCTATTTTTTTTTGCTACGGTATTTGTTTTCTGCATTGCCATTGCATCAAATTAATTGAAATACTCGTAATTTTCTAGGGTGGAGACTACCAAGTCCCTGACATGGTCGGCTGACAATCTTACGATTTCGGAGAGAATGTATTTCTACTTTGAGCCTTTGTTGTCCAACGGCAGCTTAGATGATACAATCTGGACGGTAAATTATGTATATTTGCTTCCGCACAAGTTAATGGATAAGAAGAAAGCTGCAGAGCAAGCGCTCTTTGTGTTGACCAGCGTTGGAGATTACTTCTATAATGGGTAAGCATATTAACAGCTTAAATCTTTTATATAGTAATAGCCCACCTCTCAAAAGCGACCGCTTAGGGTTTGATTGAGCTCTAGCAAGAGCAACTGAGAAGCAATCGATGTGCGGACGATGTCAGGCTAAACGTCCTTAACAGCACAGTCGGGTCTCTCTCTCTCTCTCTCTCTCTCTCTCTATATATATATATATATATATATATATATATATTGAGTAACCAAGCAATTTAATATTTGCGGCTTATGCGCAAAGGGTTCACATCTTTTGAATGTAACAAATATGTTTATACATTATGCACACAGCGTCATTCCAAGCCGCCTTTAACGGCTATGACCAAATCGCAAGTTCACGGGTTCAATCCCCACCGTTGCACATATGACATTATGGGGTCCATTTTACAAAGCAATGCAAAAGCAAAACCGTGGACGTTAAATGTCAGCTGAGAGTCAGCCTGAAAAATAATGTTGAGGGAGCGCACATTGCAGCGTTCAATGTGTAACACTATTTATGGCCGTGTGCAAAAGTTGTCTACAAGAAAAGACATGCTCGCCAGTGAACGTGACTGTCGAGTCGCACCTGGCGCCGTTGCAGATGGTGCAGATCTGTCCCGCTAGCCGTACGCCGGAAATAATGTAGAGTGCATTACTATTCACCATTGTTCTGAGCTTTGCCGACGCAATGGCGAAATTATTTGCGGTCAGAAGCATTATATTTTAAAGCCCCTCTGCTAAAGGGTGTGTGAATAATTACGTTGCGATGTAACTATGAAAGATATCGGAAATACTAATCAAGTACTTGGAAAGACTAATTAATCCTATTTTATACATTCCTATTCTAAACTTAAGTCTGCTCTCGATGGCACTGTTACCTTTGATGTACAGGTTCGACGATATAATTATAAACGACAAATGGTGGCCACTTGCAACCCCTGATGGTAAACCTGCATGGTTCGGACAATTGAACACATCCGTAATCTCAAATTTTACGGTTAAAACTGCTTCAGGATTTGTTAATCAAATCATTGCCGTGCACAACAACGGGTAAGTATTGCACATTTGGTGTGTAGCTTGAAACGTTCCATGGAGATAATAAATGTGCCTTTAACTGGGAAAATGAGATTCTGTAATAAAAGAACATTTCTTTTATTAAACATTCTTGCTCGGAAAGTACAAGAGTCTGTCCAGCCCTCCCGAGATCACGAATGGGACGCTTGTGTATAGTAAAATACAATTTTCTGTTATTTGTGTCTTAGGGTTGTCTCTAGAATTCCTAGTTTTAAGCTAGTTGCAATTCGTTTGCTTACCAAACATGCAAATCTAATAACAAGTACGAGAAACAAAAAAAATTGCAGCTTGCATGCAATGCAGCTGTTTTGCGTACGTTTTAGGATTTGAATTGTCTACACCCTGTTATGAGATAAATAATATGCTTACGACTTGGAACATAGTAATGTGGCACGAAAGCCCTAGGTCTGCTTGAGAGCAAATATAGTTTGTTGCATTGGCTTTGCGATTAGCTTACAAATAGAATAGCTGGCTTTCTACGTGAAGGTGTGAACGTAGCTCATCATAGGACGGCCTAACAGTCCTTAACAGGAGGTATGCAACACTGCGGATCATAGCAGCAATTACACATGTGTTTTTTATTAACTAACAAACTGTTTGGTTTACAGCAATAACTCGCGGCTACCATTTTGCGGCGACCTGGTCGGCAAAAGTAAGTCCTACCACAGTATCGAATGGGTGTCTTAAACGAGGGCTTTTCTTTGGCTGTTGTTTTCTAAAAGGAACGGATTAAAAATATAAGTGGTGCGTAGTCGGATTTAAACGAGTGCAATGCAAACCGGGTGCATAGCTCAAAACCGCGTAAGAGATGTCTTAGCACAGTAGTTTGGCAAGATGAAAGAATTTGTATTTTTAACTCGTAAATATATTAAACTATTTAAACATCTTTAAAGAGGCAACACTGTTTTCGTCAAAACAAATTTCCATGGCAGATTGTGTAAATAACATGTTCTTGCGGCAGGTGGCCAGGGCACTGATAACTTGAAATGCTAACATGGCAAATGTCAGCACAAAAGTTAACTAGTTTATTGTTTGAAGATAGGTAACGGTTTGTTACATGTAAATATTGTAAATAATATCATCCCTCTGATAAAATAAAGGTGCATTTGAATTTAAATAATTCTTCTCTGATTTATTTGCTATCAATACTGCATTCTTTACCAGCTAGCAGCGCTCAGGGTAGTTTAAGCTAATTGTAATCCACAGCTTTATTCTAGGCATCGGGCCGTCAGAATTTCCAACAAAAAATGCCACTTTCTAGGAAAAAACAATTGCCATGGATGAAGCTTTGCAGCAATCGGGGCCCAACAAATGGGGCTATGTGAAATTTGTGAAAAGTTTATGACGCTGTGTTTGCAGCGCGTGCGATTGAACGGCAGAAGTATTTTAATTTATTTCAATTTTACCTCGCTGGAACTAGTGTGACAAAGAACAAATTTGATCTTTAAGCTATTTCAGTTGCAGGTTCGGAACTCATGCCAGCTTTCTGGATGGCGCCGGAGAGCATAGACGTGTACTATCCTACGTTATGCGCACTGATAAGGCTGCGTCTAAAAAAACAGTACATCTTGGACAGTCAAGAAATTGCTCTTTACACTGGAGGCCAAGACCTTTTTAACGCGACGGCGGAAGTGTACGCAATATTGGCCTTATATACTTATGCACTAGGTACAAAATTACTGTGAAACACTTTTTAGGAGACGTACTACAAGTACGCCTTGTTTCACGGAGTTAAATTGCATGCAAGTCGGTAGAATATTTTCTCCCCCACAACGCTTCTGTCCTAAGTCCGTGTCTTTTTCTTCGGTATTGCTGAGACGATCTTAGGCGCTAGTTATTTTCGCATTTAAAATCTCAGATCAATTGTTTCCGATACGTTTTCCTTCGCATCTGGAGTAGTACGACACTAGTCCATCCAAGGTCCCTGTTTAAATTAAGTGCGCAAACCAATTCACACAGTATTTATCTTAGGATCGGTTACAGATTACAACAACTCGCCTTTGTTACAGATCTGTTCACTGTGGTTGATCTGCCTTGTATACATTAGTTAACGGCTTTTTTAATAAGGATGGGTTTTTCATTGACTGTAATTTCTGATGCTGATGTGTGCTATGACAGGTGTGTGGATTCACGGCTTATTGTCATCAAAGGAACGCTCAACGCGAGCTTCTGTTATGGCTATGGCCCTCATTTCTTAAAGGTGGTACCAGTGGTACTGAGTCTGCCACATTTCCTGCATGGCGATTCCAAACTTCGATCTACTGTTGCCGGCCTTAATCCGGACGAGACTAAACACGGATTTCATGTTCATGTTCATGCCGTAAGTTTATTATTATTGTTTATGTACGTTCATTGGCCAGACGATTGAGTCGAACAAGTAAGATTTTGGTTGCTAATATTCAGATCATGCACAAGTGGTGTAATCTCCCCCCACAAAACAATGATAGCACACTATTCCAATTACCTACTGAACTTGTTTTAGTGTTTTTGTAAATATGCCATAAGAGAGAATCTCTGTTTTTCTCACATAGTGCAGCAAAAAGCTAAACTTCTTTTTCTACTGAATTTCCAGCCCTCCGGAGTGGTGGTGGACTCAAAGCTACGGACTCAGATAAATCTAAATCTTAGTTTGAAGGGACAACATACGCCGCTAATTCTTCCTATCTTTGGCAAGAAATCGTAAGTATAATTAAACGTCAATTACAATTATCATTAGCGCCTGTGTATTTAGTCAGCGGTTTCTTAACTATGCTTATAAATGCTAATTCACTTGCTACATTGTTTCATAGTATATATGCTAGAGTAGGGTCTCGACACGTTAAAATGTTTGGGTTATTTCCATCCACGTCACGCGATCGTTGTTACTCTATTAGATTGCACTTTTCTTACATCTACAGTATTACGTTGAATGCCGGTCCTTCGGTGCAATGATTAGTAAAGAAGCCTATATTCACTTGTTGGCAAGAGTTTAAGTAGGTTCTGGTCACCTCGAGCCAAAGATTCAGTATAAGTCATTAATTCAATAATTGTGATCAAAGCTCGTTTATGCCTATGCAGCTTTAGGGTACGCTGTTTTTGAGACTAAGAGTGGACTCGGTTTCCAAACGCACAATGTCATGAGTAGTTGAAGCTTAATCCACCCTAAGCGCTTTGCTTTGGTAATAACCACGAGCTTGAGATCTCCTATTAAACTCCTCGCTAATGCAGCTTGTGCATGCTTGATCTCAATATGTTTTGTAAAACAAAAATTATGCACGATGTGCATTCAGAGATATATAAGCTGTTGACAAGTTCAATTTGCTCGTTATTAACTATTAGGTACACGTCAGCAGCGACGTATGCCACCACAACTGGAACGCATTACTTTTGTCTTAATGAATTGAACAGCGAGACAATTTTGCCAACACCATCTGAATATGGTGTTGGTACTCTTAATGATCCGGCAAATGAACTTGCATAAAGATCGCCGTTTTAGATCAACATTTTGTTTGATTAATAGCAGTCTCGTACACATGGTTGTAAATGCGCCCTTTAATTTTAAATTTGTTGAATAATTTACAATAATTTGTATTTCGGGACACTATCCTATGCTTTGCAGAAGTCTATAAGCACTGCCTATGTCATGTGAGCATATTTTTTGTCCTTGAACGCACCTTATGATTTCCTCCGCTGCCTTCCCAGTTGGTAGAAACCCAAATTGCTGAGCCGCTATCTCGGTTTGGCAGTGAAGGAGGATTCTATGTGCGATGCGTAATGTAATTGTTTTAACGCACACTCATCAGAACATTATCTATACCATCTCTTGGGGTTGGCGGAGTTGTCGATTTTTTTGTAGACTGACAATGGTTTACAGCGTCTTGCTTTGATACGCCCGAACAATCTTGATTCAAACATAGGTAGGAACGCTTTGCGATTAATCTTACTATAACGATGAGGCCAACTATTAGGTGTTTATAATGTCCGCTAGACTACCTGTTCTATTTCTTTCGTGGTGTCTCTATACCATCTTTGAAGCTAAATGCTTCATTCATTCGCATTTTTGAGCTTGCGGATCGCCGAATGGTAGCAATGCCCATGGAACTGCCAGTAATGCATTAAATTACATGTGCCACAAACTATCGTTTATCACGGGGTACGGCAACGGTTTTTTTTGGTTGACTCTGGCAGTTAGATTTTCCACAGTTTTGTTTCTGTTATGTTTTGTTCGCCTCAGCGAGCGCCACTATATAGTGTTTCTTGACTTGAGCAAGTTTTGCTGTAAAAATTAAGCCATGCATTTTGTGAAATTATCTTGGTTGTTATGGAAAACTTACGCTTCAGCCTTGGATTCGTCTTTTTATGGATCACTCAGTGTGCTAACTTGACATAGTAGATGCTGGAGTGATGCTTGTGATGCGCTGATGTTGCCCTCGCATACGAGTTTTCTAGGTTAGTTCGACTCTTGTCAATGTCAATCCGGTGCGTAGCTTTTGTTGTCGTGCTGGTGTCCAAAGCTTTGGTATACATTTTACTATGAAGTGCATAGGCCTGTGTTTGGGCAATCTTGTCTTAATCAACTTGTGTATCGGTAGAAACAGCCGATTTTAGCGTCACAAACGATCATTTCTGTTAATATATGGGAGTTTGTTTCACGATTTAAATATATTATTATTATACAGGAGAACCTAGAACATCTAGGCTACCCTGAGTTACACAAGATATCCCAGGAAGTGCTTCCATGATTGTTTGTATAGCCTGCGCTTGATCTTGAGATATACCTCCGACAGCGAAAACCTCGCACTTGGCCGCGTTGAGGGTCAGTCCTCCCGGTTCCTCGAAGTTTAATATAGCCTGCAAATCCCTCGCTACGACATTTGCGGGACCTCCCAAGACAGCGTCGTCTAGGTACCTGACATTGAAAGGGCTCTGTAGGCTAGATACCAGGTCAGATATGCCGAGGCAGAACAGAGCTGGTCTCAATGGGATGTTCATAGCCATCGCGATCTTTGAAGCCATAATTCGTAGAGTTAGTCCGAATGCTATGGGCCTGATGGAATTATCTTCCTTCTGGAGGGCAGTTCAATTTGCGTCATAAAAAAACGGATTGGCAGAACGATGGCAAAGCCCCATTGAGCACTCCAGCCTAAGAATGCCTAGGATAGAATCGTTTGGCTAAGCATGTCCTAAAGACGTCGAACTAAAACGAGAGGTCCATCAATTTTATTTTTAGGCCTAGAGTGGCGGGCTGTTGCAGAATGTCCAACTGTTCTTGACACCCGGGTGGACTAACTGGCTGTTTGCTCTGTAGTTCAGACTCGGTGTGTTCATGTTGTGGTGCCAATGTGTCTGAGGAGAGCAGCGATCGAGCAGAAGAGCGAATATCGCCCTCTGCTAATTTCATCTCTGCCTGGCGCACGCTGTATTGGTCGTTGGTGAAATGAGACCTCTTGCCGATCGTGCTAGGTACGGTCGAATCAGTGCGACTTTGAAGTGTTCGAAAATCTATTTCCGCTTGAATAATTTTAGTAAGTGTTTTCTCCTGATTTGTTTGGCGAGGTAGTATAAACATCAGTGATGGAAGCATCATAAGATTATTCCAACTTTCAAAATCGAGTTTTGTAATAAAGTTGCTTAATGCTGTCGTATATGCTGTATCACAGATTTCTCTAGCCCCATGAGGTATGATTCTGGCAAGCCTTAAACTTCTGCGAGCATGTGATAAGACTTGTACTAATAATTTCGAGTCAGGTTGGGTGTAGGTGTTTGATGTAATGGTAATTCTAGTTATTCGGTTCCGGATTATTATCCGTACGAAGACTTCGACAAGGAGCTACAGAGTGTTATCGTGTCATGTGAATTTTCAGGCCCTTAGATGATCGTACGGCTTGCTAACAATAGTTGCAAACTTATGGTGTCTGGAAGAGGAGTAAAGCAATCTCTCATTGGCATTTCGAGTATTATTATTATTACTATTAGTATTTGCATCTGTATTATTATTATTAGTTTGTATTGGTGCTACTTCTTTAGTGAAACAGAGTGGTTGCTGGCTTGGCTGTGGCTTTTAACTTCTCATGATTGCCTTTCCAAAGAAAAACGTCGTTTTCATTGTCAGAGCGATGAGTTCTTGATAACTGCTGGCGCCACTTTGTAGATGTTCCAACATCAAAATTTAATTGAGCAGCCGTTAGAATTCGAATTTGAATGGCAGCGGCCTGTCGATTGAAGCCTACGGACCGTTACGCGGGTGGTTTCATTTTGCTTCACCATGTCGTGCAGACCTTCACAGCCTCGTGGCTGCTCGTGTCTCTTTCGCATAGCCCCACGCAGTACACTAAACTGATCACTGAGAGACAGGCATCACTCTGGTATGTTACTTTCTGGGTTTACCAACCTGCACACACATGAATAGACGTGTTTCCTCGGAGCTCGATATTGCGCACTCCTTGGCGTCCGCTTACTATTATTATTACTTTGAGTATCGCTACAGATAGTTGGTTATATTATGAATATACTTAGTTCTGTTATGAATAAGTTGCCTTGTTTTGCAGGCCAGGCTGCCGAAAAGCAAAGAAAAGATGCTGGCTTTCGTAAAGCCGTGGCCGGTGTTTGCCGGGTACACGGCATTCGCATGCGGACTAAGCTTTTTGGCAGCTGCTGCGCTCTTCGGGATTTCTATTTTTGTCGAGGGACCTATAGAATGTTGTGATGAAGATCTTACGCCGCACACACCCGACGATATCCCGACAGAGGTGAGGATTGCAGTGTGCTGTTTATCAACATGTATAAATATAACAGCATATAACTGAATGTTTTTGTGAATTAAATCCAAGAGTGTAAACTCCGATGATTGAAAATGTTAAACTGTTCCAGGTCAAAAAGGCATAACACTAACTTTTGCAAAAAAAAAAAACAGTTTAATGGTAGGTACTGCTGTGTTGGTCTTAGACATTTACGCCCAAACTGGCAAGATTGAATCGTGTGTCATGAAGAATCAATGGGATAGTGAGATGCAAAAAAAAAGTTTTTGGATGCGTTACTATGTATTAGTCGAAAGCATGTTTTCACAAAGAGTGTTTACCCTGTAGGTGTATGGACCCTTCTTGCGTCCCTTTATTAATTGTGCTTTTGTCAGCTTCGATACTTTAAAATTGTTTGCAATAAAGTTGCATTAATAGCGACCCAGACGGACGCCATTTTGGAGGTTTCGGGAGATGCATTATGCGCATGCAGAGCTGTCAACCGTCAGTCTTTATTGTGGGACTCTCACCCACTAAATTCTTCGCAACCTCCGTGTCGCTTACATCGACATGGATTCTTCCGTGGGCTTGTTCTATGAACCGGGGTGCGTAGAGACCCTGCGGAAGGCCAGGTTGAATGTCAGTTCTTAATAAACCCTCCTTCGGCCACTCTTCTCAACCTTTAATTTGGGCTTTTCGACTTTGTTGCAAACGTGGTTCTTCCCCATGAGCTTCCAAGTAAGCTACTCCGCAGGACCAGGCAGCGGGAGTCTCCAGCCTGTCGGCCACAATGTCGGCTGTGTGGCGGCCGGAAAGCGCAAACTTCGATGACTGGCGCCATGTTGTTCGTTCTGTATTTGTCTGATGTGCGGTGTGTAGGGCCTTTAGGTCCTCAGTTATCACTAATAAGCGGCCCGTGCTGTTAAAAGTCCAAAGTAGCCAATCCGCCTAGGAATCTTTAAAATCCGCCAGTGGCTTGTAAGGGAGGATCCTGGAAGATACACCCAGGGGTACCCCGGTCCGAAGCCATTGCTATAGACAGAAATACGTGTGTACTATCCCGTCCATCATATTGCCGTGTCGGCCGAATCATCCCTGTAGACGTTTGCCGTCCACCGCGCGGTGGCGATGTTTGGCTCAGAGAGGAAACATAAGGATATCTGTTTCGACCGTGTGTATGCGCCGAGCAGGTCGTGAGCTGCCCGATACCGGTTTAAATTTACCTGGACGAAACTTATCATTCTAAGTGGTTGCTCCGCTGGCCACTTGCCGAACTAGTCCGCTGTCGTCAGCTGAAACGGTGGTTTTCCAACGCGAGGGCCTTACAATCGTGGTAGCTGCGCAGGAGGTCGACCGCCGCCCCTGTCTGGGCAAAGCCGGGTACCAGAGCCGGACCCTGCAATCAGCCGAAAGTACACGCCTGAGCAGCGGGCTGTGCAACCTGGGGGTTCGGTGGGGGGTCTGTCGTCGTCGCTTTTTTCTCAGCTTGTCGACCTGTTCGGCAGGAAGGGTACGCCATGGAGTTGGCACGGTGCCCTCCAGAGTAACAAACATAGCAATAAAGCCGTGGCACAGTGCATTTGCGGATCATGTGGCCCGGGCATCCGCAGCGATGACAAATGGGACGAGTCTCCTTATCTGCTAAGCAGGTGCCCACAGACCCGATTAGATGCTACGATTGCGTGCCTGAATATATACGTTTAATAATGGTATTTTATGATAGCGTGGTTTCATAGTGTTATACAAAATATATATATATATATATATATATATCTATATGATATACAACTTTTATGTTATACTTAAATTATAAAGGAGCTGTCATCAGAATCGGAAACGGATCTACGTAGGGAACAAAGGCGGCGGGCCCTACGCGCAAGGCTGCCGGCCGGGCTCCCCGTTTATTTTAAAATCCACAAAGGAGATCTAGATGATCTCGGAGTGGACATTCCGGATTGGGTTATGGAGAAACTCCAAGCCCAAATGGATGAACAAGGCTCATCCTCGAGCAGCGAGGATAGCTCCGACGAGCTGACGTCAGCCGTCGGGAGCTCGTCATGGTCGACTGTTTCGTCGCGGTCGACGTCGCCCGTACAACAGCCCGTACAGCCTCAAGACGCCAGCCAATCATCCCCGGAGCCCGACAAATCCCAGACTTGTTCGGAAGCTGAGGAGGACGGTATGTCTCACCGCGTTCTTGCTGCTTGATATTAATTAACGTCTAAATGTACTTCTATTGACGTCCACTGGCTAACTTGCCATTTTGACCGCATGCAGAATACTTAATTATACTTAATTTGTCTAAATTTGGGTTAGGAATAAGCCTATCCACCCGCAATGTTCATATATGTACGCCTTTTAGAAGTATACGGGACCGGTTTGAATAGTAAAGACGCACTTACTACTAAATTGCAACACGCAGCTGTTTGGGAATGATACTAAGCAACCTGCTAAAAGTTGTTTTAGGGTTCCACTACTAGCCTTCTGACCCGAAACCATTTGCAAACCGCAGTTTACATGATCTTGGATATTTCATTGTACGGTGTGTTACGCTTGACAGAGAGCTTAGTGGTGTTAATTACAGAGGTAAGGGGTATCTTCAAACTAACTCACAGGTCTACAGGCGCTCGGATACTTATATAAATATTTAAGTGTTCATTTACTACGAATTGCTCATTCCGTTCGTTGCTTATAGAAATAATTTGTTTTACTGAAGCTCTGCATCTGAAGTGCATCTGTTGCACGCCTTGTGTAATTCGGCATTTTAGTTTTGCTTAGAGCGTTTTAAAAAAAGTGCTTATTTCGTATTTTGTGTGTTGTTGGAACTCGTAGTTTTTATTGCCAGTTCCCCGAGCAGCGTATCCTGAGCTTTGCAAGAATAATACGGCAGTTTGCGTAAATAGTACCCAAAGTCCTTAACTTTCGCTAAGCCTGCTACATGCAGTGCGAACGAAAACGGCTGGTGGCACAAATGAGGTTAGCCCTTCGCATCTCTAAGAGGAAATGAAGTATCTTGCACCATGCAGAAAACTAGAAGTCTCTGACAGGGTGCTCAAGGGACTAATTCAGTGTTTTTTAGGTCTAACACAACGTTTCACTACATACGCTCTTCCACAAGGCCGACTGGGTTTTTTTAGGGCATCTCGGGTGTGGCTCCGACGGGCATACTCAAAGTATGACCGGTAGAGCAGTCGAGAAGCTGGAGCCAAACACATTCCCCATTAATTAGTTTCTTTATATACGAAACAAACAGAACCTGACGTACCTTTTGGCAAATTTCAAAAAACAGCAGCATCAGCAAGGCGGTGCTGATGCTGCTGTTTTGGACCTCCTAATGTCGCCGCCATATGGATAGAGGGTTGTAAATAGTTTCAGTCGCGATCGTTGACAGCTAGGACGGATCCCACATGCCTCCTTAGCATGAAGTTTTCCAAGGCACGTAAACGCCATTAATTAATACAGTGTGCTGTAAGTGTGTCGAGAGCTCAAAATACTGCGGTAAAAATATGCTATTGTGGTATTCCTCGCCTATAATTTAGTTCCTACGGCTTGGGACTGCTTTGCGCAGCTTGCGTGATTTACATGGGACTTAAGGTTAAGGTAATTTTCTCGGAACATCAGCGCCAGTGCGCAAATTCCAAGTACCTCTTTATTAGTCGAGAGATAATGATCATTTTGTATGTTTTAGTTGTAATAATCTTTGGGTGCAAGCGAGACGGGCCATATGTGTATATGCCGCTATTTTAGCTTATTTAGATTTAGCGGCATAAGTCTGTGTAGAAACAATTGTGTCCTACATTCACATTGTTGATTAAAGCAGGTATTCCGTTGTATATACATAATTACAATTATCGTCGTAATAACAAGAAAAACTATATATGAACTATTGGCAACATTATTGCCACACTTAAATGCATAGACTAATCAATTAAGCTTCGAATTCCTGCTAATATAATAACATCTATAATATTTTATCACCGGCAGTGGCAGCTCAGCCGGCAAGCGGGTCGCCAGAGGACATTGAGAACGAAGTCCTAGGCGACGAAAATGTTTAACGTCGACAAACCGCCAAGGGAGTAATCTCCGCGCGAGCGAGATATGATCCCTCAAAGGTATGGCACTTGACTGCATCAGTTATGCAATATTGCACATATGTGCACATATGTTTAGACGACTGTTTCTTTATTCCATTATCAGGGTTCGCTTAAGACAAGAAGGGCACAGGTAGCTTAACTAAAAAGGTTTTTTGTGACGTTCGAAGCAATTTACGAACTGAACATGACGGTTTTGGGGATGCCGAATTGTCTTTTTGACTGTTTAATCGGATGTCAAAGCAATTACGGCAAAGTTGACCCGCTGAGCTTAAGCCAAAACACCGGTGCTTTGATATTTATTTAGAGATTAACTGGTAGCATGCATTATGCGTACTGGGCGTCCTTGTTAGAGCCATGTGAGTGTGGTGCTTGAAAATACTGTCACCTCTTTCTTTGAGACTTAATGACAGTAGAAATTATCAACATATTACATACAGTTTTGTGTATTATGACCATACATTAGTAGCTTCATAGATTCAACTACGCCTAATACATCCTATACCGCTGTACTGAGAATGTTTCAATTTAGTTGAATTGTAAAATTTGCTACCGAACCATATCGCTTTAGCTGTGACGTCTGCATACACACATACAGATAAGCTTCTGCAAAAAGTGCATCGACACGATAACGCACCGTTTCTGAATTTACACGGTATGTTATGAGGTTTGTTACGAAACTGCATTCGTGTTTGAGAGTTATCGAACGTATGTGCAGTTCACAAATTAAAGTTCAGTACACTAAATAATTTTAGTAGATACCCCCTCTTCCCTTCAGTTTGCGAGACTTGGTACCCATGCGAGCATATCGCTGAAGATTTTACTTGTCATTAGAGTTACTTGATCTGCGGATATTTCGGATTGCGTTTTTGGGGTCGAAAAAAGGAGCGTGGAAGGAGGCGACGGACGTATTCGACGCCATTGTGACGTTCATTAAAGCCAAGGTAACAGCTAGGCAGAAGAGGTTCACGTGGTCTCAGGAAAGGGGTCGAGACAAAAAGCCGGGGGAGATGAGGATGGAAAAGCACCCAGGCCAGGCCCTCAAGCTCCTGACATACCCCTCCAGAATAGTGCGTATCTTGACATAAGCACCCTTTATGGATGCATGTAGATATGCAGAAAAATAGGATAAACATAGCTGAGTCAAGAAGAATTGGCAGAAACGCCTCTCCTACGGCTTCAAAAATGCCCAATATTACCGAGCCTGGGAGGGTTGGCTGTCCATCTGCTCCATATCTGTTCCACTATAATGCAACCTTTGTTGCTGCACAATAGATCATCCGATATGGCATCTTAAGGATAGCAATCATGGTTTACGAGTAGTAGTTGTATTTTAGAACACTTTTGTCATAGTAGCACGTAATACACGTTATGGTTTGTCACCTAAAAGCCCTCCAGTGAACTTTAGTTACCACGTTGATAGTACAAATTATCTGGCTATGTCTTCGTTGAGCACTGCAAATTCCTAGCTTATTCGTTTGAGTGAGAGGATATCATAAATCTATCGTATTTATGATATCCTCTCACTCAAACATCTTGTGATACTGGTTTAGGGAATTACCTAGGGCATTAAAACAATTATGTCCTCATAGTACAAATATTCACTTTGCGATATCTTATATTTTAAACAAGAGTTCGTTGAATCTTATACTATGTTTCAGAGAGAGAACGTCATTGCGGTCTAGGAGAGTATGGCCTGAATAATGTTGGATTCATTCAGCATTCAAGAAACGTCGTCACAAAGGTGATAATTTGAATGCGTATTGAAGAGAAGGTGATAATTGAATGCGTATTTAAAAGAAATTGTAATATGTAGGAGAACATTTAACCGAAACGAACGCCCCCATACGGTACATTTGAGTATAGATAACATTTAAATTTCTTTTAAACAAACTGAATATAGATATCTAAAAAGTGTCGAAAAGCTATGTAATGCCATTCATTAAATTATGGTTAGTACTTACGGTGAAATTACAAAATCCTATTGCGATCAGCGTTTAATCATCGATAATACTGCTAATATGGTACTATAGGTTTTAAAACGCGCTGATACGCGCGGTGTAAAACATTGGTTTTGTTATTAAGTTATCTGTGCAACAACGACAAGGGCACCATTCTCTTGTTGTGTAGTCAAGCACAATTACCATATTTACTGGTCTTAACCATTTTGCCGTGTGCTGCACCAGGCCTGCTGCGAATTTTATTCCTATTTGACGCTTCCATTTGTTTAATGTTGTTTTTAATATCCTTACGCACATAGTAATACACAATCAGTTCTATCAATATCTTCTATTGTTTCTACACTGTAATGAACTCTTGAGCTGGTTTACAATTTAAATATTCTCAATGTGGTAAGTTATGCGACGCCTAACACGTTTACTTTTTGTATCTGTTACAGATTACTGTTCGACGTGGCAAAAAAAAATATATATATATATAATTGCTATCTGGCCAAGATCCTGGACTTGTGACCGAAGAGTGGTTGGATAGTTGGCGCCGAAATGTTCGTGCAATTTACAGCCGACATAACAGACGAGACTTGCGAGAACGCTATTCTTGAATCTGTGCAAACGTTTCACAGGAGAGGTTTAACACGTGGTGTGTCAAGCTATGGAAAACCACGGAGCGCTCGTTCTGCTGAAACAGATTTAAAAAAATTTCCGCTGAGCCCGACAATATGGTTCGGAAACATCAATTCGGCGACGTGCGGAACAACTGGGCGCCTCAACCTGGTGTATTTTGAGGTCGAATCTAATAATGTGTCCACAGAGAATTCAGCTAACGCAACAGCTCACGCCTACGGACCACCAGGAGCTGCTTAACTTCGCCAATTGAGCTTCCGAAATGATGCATCACAATGCCGATTTTTTTACGAAAATGCTTTTTGCCAACAAATCTCATTAATATGGGCTATAAATATAATAATAATAATAATTAATAATAATAATAATAATAATAATAATAATAATAATAATAATAATAATAATAATAATAATAATAATAATAATAATAATAATAATAATAATAATAATAATAATAATAATAATAATAATAATAATAATTAATAATAATAATAAAGTTCTTATTACTCAATGAGGTTGTACTGAAAAAGGGCTAACGCTAAGTAGTTAACGGCTAAGTTGTAAACGTTTACCGATATAAAAAGGTACATGTGTATTTAAATATACATGCGAAGCAAATAATATATCAACCAATAATAAAATAATAATAATAATAATAATAATAATAATAATAATAATAATAAAAGTAATAATTATAATTAAAAAAAAAGTTCTTATTACTCAATGAGGTTGTACTGAGGGGAGGGCTAACGCTAAGTTGTAAACGTTTACCGATATAAAAAGATACATGTAAGCAAATAATATATCAACCAATCAAATATACATATATATATATATATATATATATATATATATATATATATATATATATATATATATATATATCTATATATATATATATATATATATATATCTATATATATATATATATCTATATATATATATCTATATATATCTATATATCTATATATACATATATATATATATATATATATGTATATAATAATAATAATAATAATAGTTAACAAAAAACACTTTATGAGATCCCACTTACGCCGCCAGATTACGTTAAACCACTGAGTAGATTTACTCTGACGAATAAATTACAAACTAAGTATTTCATTTAAGCATAACTTCTCCTTACTTTATTGCATCTCATAAATAACCATTAAAGCGGGAAACGTTACTTTTTTGAGGATATAATCAGCTGTTCGAATGTAAACAGAAAACGCGTTTTGGCAAGGTGAAAAATAGCGATAATTTTACCGTCACAAGGAGCGTCCAACATGACCCGTGCATTGAGAAAGAGGACACAAGACTAAGAAAAGGTAAAGATAAAACTCAGCAGCAGCAACAACAACGACAAACGCAAGAAGCGCTTACCTGTCCTAACTGTGAAGTGCACCGCCTGTGCATTGAGGATCCATTTTAAGTGTAGTAGACTCACTTCTAGTAATATTGAGCCACAAAATAAGAGTAGACAGAACTCCGTGAAGTGTTATAAGTGCGAACCGACAAAGCATCATGGTCCCGACGCACCGTCACAGGACGGATTACAAAATGGCATCCCCCTATCCAACCGCAGGTAGACATGCGGGATGATAGTCAGGGATGGAACTGATTGAAGGAGAACGGCAGAGACGCCTCACCCACGGCTTCGATGCCAAACAAATACCGAGCCAGGGGGTGGGGAGGAATCCGGGTTTAGTGGGTTTGCGAGTCTCACACTAATCACGCAGGCTGTTAGTCCAGCATGTGCATCATGCGTTATCGATACCTCCCAAAAAAAAACGACTGTACATTACGTTAGTTTGTGTATATATATATATTTTTTTTTGGGAAACATTATAACGTAACGCTTTGTCTACGAATTTACAGCAATCACATTCGACTATATTCGATGAATTATAATAATAATATTTCTCACACATAAAGTATACTCACACTTTAAGAAAGTTAAAAGAAAACACTGAGTGTTTAACACTCAAAGTGTGAGTGGAACTCGCTGGTGAACCAGCTGATAGTGTGGAGAGGGCAAATTCAAACTGAGTTAATGGCGCGCTAATGAATCTAATGCTAGGCGAACTGCAAGCTATGCATAAACCCACTAAACAACTGGAGGCCGCAAACAAGGCTGACAAGTAGGATTTACGGTCTAAAAAAGCTACGAGAACGCTTTCGTCCCGGTCGATCTTGGGACCGCGAAATAGGGTTCATGATCGATCTCCGTATTGCGGTAAACGGGGGACAGCAGACGAGCACTCGCGATGTATATGGTCATCTTAGTATGAAAAAGCAACAGACTAGCGAGTCGCACAGAGATAAAAGTTAGCGTCAATTCAATTCAATTATATTTATTTTACTCAGATTGAGTATAATATACAGTTAAAGATGTTTCTCCATAATACTCTATCTTCTTCACGCTTTCGGCCAGAGAAGTAGTGCAACGATGTTTTGTTCAGCGCTGTGCATTCCACTGCATAATACTTGGCACACCTCTGCAGGCAGAACCGGCAGGTGCACAACTCGTACTCCTCGTGAAAAGCTGCGTTTGAACATACCAGGTAGTGATAACCATGCACTATGTACCTGGTGTATACGTGGCGACTGTCACATGCAGGACCAGACCAAAGGTGCACGGCATTGAAAACGTGAAAAAAAACGAAAACTTTTTTTTAGGTTTCCCGTAAGGCAATTGCCCGTGTACGGATTTTTTATGTCATGGCTAAGTTTACTCCACTCCGGCATTTACCTTGTTTAAATTGGAAACCATGCAAACCAATTTAAGAGTGGCCGGTCTGGGGTTCGAACCCAGTCCTTCCGAATGCAAGGCAAAGGCTTTGCCACTAAGCCACCTTGCTCGGTATTCGTATGGTACTGTACGCAGCATCTTCAGCCTTAGCCGGATTGTTTCAGTAGCCGGTGGACAACCTGACATGAGATACACAAAGCGGCTCCTTGCTCGAATAGACAAGCAAAGCACCCGCTTCATATATAATGAGAAACACCTCTCAAGCTGGTTAAAATTCGCCAGTGTGAGGTGGTTCCACACCCTGTCAAGGCCATACATCAGCCCCGGAACAATCTTAAGCATGAAAAGCCTCACTGCTGTGAAAACGGACAGTCTTCGGACATTGCCTACATCCCCGTAAAGAGAGACAAGTGTACGTGTTCCGTACTGTTTCGTTTATATGCGCTGTGAACGTCGTTCCCGTATAATGAACCCGAATGCCAAGATACTGGAAAGAGTTAACAAACTCCAATTGTAGGCCGCAGCAACGTATAACGTCTCTGACAGCCAATCGACCTCCACGCCTGAATTTCATGGCTTTGGTCTTCCTGGTGTTTATCTCAAGTCCCTTCGAGACAAGGAACGCCTCTATCATAGAAATAATGCGCTTGATGGCACCTAGGTCGCGATGAGCGACCACGATATCATCTGCATACATCACCACCACGGCTTTTTGGTACTCCTGTCGGACGTAACCGACGAGGTCAGCAAGGAGAAGTGTAAACGAGACGCAGCTCAGCGGGTCTCCTTGCGGAGTTCCCACATTTTGCTTAATCTCCAATACACGCTGCTCACCGTCTACCAACAAGGTGTCCTCCTCAAAGAAACTTGCTATTACACTCAGGAGAGAGCCACTAACTCCTGCTCGTTGGAATGCTTCAACCAGCAGATAGCGAGGGGCTTTGTCAAAGGCCTTGACGCAGTCAATAAAGACTGCATACAGATGACCTCTGGGTTGTGCCACAGCTCGCTCGATTTCTGACTGGAGAACGTGGATTGCATCACGGGTGCCTCGGCCTCTCCTAAAACCGAATTGCTCCGGTGGAAGTGCCTCTTCAGCCACGTGCTCAATCCGCCGAATCACCAACTTACAGAAAATCTTCTTCAATGTGCGTTCTGACGCCACTCCACGGTAGAGATTTGGATCCTGATGGTCATCACCATGCCTACCCTTAAACAGAAGAGAAAGCCTGGCAACATGCCAGACTTTAGGCATCCGCCCCCTCTTTATAATTTCATTAAAGAAATTACAAAGAGTTTCTGCCAACAGAGGGAGTGACTGGATCCAATGCTCATAGCAGACCTGATCGGGCCCTGAGCTCTTTCTCTTCGGGAGTGACCGTAGGACCTGGCACACCTCCTCCACCCCGAAAGGCAGATTCATGTTGTGCTGCTTTAATGTAAGCGGATGCTGTACGATTGGAGATACGGCCGCAACGTCACGATTGAATAAAAGATTAGTTAGGTAGCTCTTTACCTGTCCGTCACTAAGCGGATTCCCCGCCCTACGAGGTCGCACGATGTAGGCTGAGGGCTCTCGTTCTGCTCTTTCAAGCAGCCGTTGTTCCTCCCGCCTCGCGTGTTCCCTTTTATGATCATAGCAGAGTCTTATATAGGCCTTTCTACGCTCAAAGTAGTCCCGCCTGGCTTGCAGTGATGATGGTGCTTTGGCTCTTGCTTGGCGCAGGAGTTCGAGCACTTCAACGTGGGCTAGGTAGCAGGCTCGAGAGTACCACGGGCGTGATCTCTTCTGCCATAACCTTTTCCACTTCACTGCACTTCTCATCGTCCTCTCCAGCTGGTCACAGGTGGTATCGATGTCAGGGCTTACCTCAAGACCGCCCACCGCTCTGTCCAAAAGAGATGGATTAATCCGTCTCATTGCAGACCAGCGCGGCGGATTATGTCGGTCTCGCCAAATACCGGGAACATCGACAACGGCCAACACTGGTTGGTGTTTTCAGGCCGTTTCATCGAGAACATCAAAGCTTTCAATTTCACGGCTGACAAGGTTGTGAAAATTAAATTACTCCAGGCGGAAGGAGGATACCCTTATTGTTATACCTAACGGGAAGGGCATAGAAACAGAGCCGGAAGCTTGGAGGTGAATAACACTTAACGAGTTGACCCTATAAGATATTCTCGGGGATACTATCAGACCGACTTAAGCACTTCCGAGAAACCAGAAACGCAGTACCAGAAGAACACGGGGTTAGAAAATCAAAATCGACCCACCCATACGGCTCTGCGTCAATTGCTAGTAGAGATTTGGGAAACTCTAGCCAAGCCAAGAAGATCACTACATGGTATTAATAGATCTTAAGGCTGCCTTTGACCTTGCGCCGAGAAACATAATTATGGAGAAGTTAGCCTTGGAAGGAGTCCCGAATCAGCTGTTAAAAATTTTAGGGACCATCCTTACGGAGAGCATAGTATGCATCGACAACGGTATAGGGATTGGGGGAACAGTAAAGCAAACTACAGGCGTGGCTCAAGAAGACTGACTTCGCCCGTTGCTTTTTTCGGTATTGGAAGGGCTACCTAACCGGGTGAGACGGTGGTTGATTCGAAAGTGGGCAAGTACTTGAATGTATGTATTGCAATGTATTATATATAAAATTAGCTGATCTGATGACTTGTGTGATACGAGTGCTGACTTCCAGTTCCAGTGTCACCGCAACCTCGAGGTCCCTAATGCAATTTAAAATAGTTGGAAGGTCCGTATAGTTTCCAATCATCAGCATAAAGCTTGTAAGTTATCGATTCAGGAATAACGTTTTTAAGATAAATATGCAAAATAAAAGTGGCCCGAGGCTTGATCCCTAAAGAACGCCAGAGGGGCACGTACCCGACTCACTATAGCTATTGTTTACGTAAACGTAGAACTCTCTACGGATAAGACAACTAGCAAACCATGATATAGAGCGAGTATCAACATTCAAATACCTAAGCTTTAGTAAAAGTTTCACATGGTTTACTCTATCAAATGCCTTCGAGAAATCAAAATACAATCAAAGGCCAGCGAATTGTTCATCATAACAGCCCAATCTTGAGACATTTCGACAAGTTGAGTTGCCGTGAATTTGCCTGGATTGCAAAACCATGTTGATTCTTATCCAACAAACCATCGGATTGAATAAAATTAAATATATGATCCACTAGCAGTCTTTCAAAGATGATACATGCGATCGATGATTGAGCTACAGGTCTGTGATTATCTACATTTGGCTTTAGACCCTTTTTATGTACAGGAGTTACAACTGATTGCCGAACATTTTTTCACATTGCCATCCTTATAGGACCTAATTAATATAAAAAGGGGTTCAGTTATTACAGACCTATTTTTTTTTATATAGGTAGGATTAAATTGGGAGTTAAGTTGCATTTAGAGGGTAGTTGTTTGATTTTAGTATAAATATTGTAACGTTGGAGTGTTACGCTAAGTCAGCTTGGGGATGTAGACTCATCCGGACAGGTATTGCAGCCCGAGGGACATAGGAACGATGAATGACAACACGCAGCATATGGTCGAATGCAAAGCACAGCCGAGCAACGGATGTTTTTTAAGCCATGCTGCTCAATTAGTGGTTCACGAGGCACCGCGGTGTGTTGACACCCCAAATGGTTTTAGGATCCGCTCAAATCGGTCGAAATGTACAGCAGTTTGTGTTTGTTTCGTACAGGAATACAAATTAGGTGACAGTTTGACTTGGACTGCCGATCATAGGTCGACCCTCTCCCGATGTCGGCCGATGATCGTTTGGACGGCGGAGAACGTTGGGGTTTCGGCGCGAAAGGCTGTGGCTGTTCTCTGCTGGCTGGTTGAGACATCTCTTGTTCGGTTGAGACATGTATCGGTCGGTGAACGTTGTGTCCGTTGAGATTTTGGCGCGGGCGCTGTAGCCGTTGGACGTGGTCGGTTAGGACTTATTTGAATTGCGCTATGATGCGTATACAGTGAGTGGACTTCGTTAGAATATTGTCATCCATTCGCTTTAGAGAGTCATGCGTGCGCTTATGTGCAGGCACTATGTTCAGTTCATACAGTAGGAAAAGCACATTTATAATTTTTATAATGATTGTACACGTTAGTAAAGGAGTTTACATAAACCCTAAGCGTTGCTTTATTAATGTTATTCTTTCTGCAGATTGTGAACTTTCCAGCGTTTGAAGCGCCACCGAAGAACGTTAATATATGTCTTATTCATCTTTATATTATATTTCATTTTGAAAAACTGCTCTTGCTCAAGCATGAACCAGTTGCTCGTTTCAGAGGAGATAGCGACCTGTTAAATGAGAGCGGAGATCCCGAAATCGATAAGTACGATTTGCATGCATCTATGACTCCTTTTTTTAGCCAAAGAGAAGATTAGCTCAACGTAGATTTAAATGCGTGTCAGTTTATACTCAGTATTTTTGAAAAGCGACTGCACCTGATCTCCTCTAGCTGCTTTTGCGCAAATCCAACGCATGTAAAAGGGACATTCGATGTAAACTTGCGGACTACGTACACAACACATATAACACAAGCAAGTAGGATATACGGGAACGGAACACTGTAGGGAGACGCAGACGTGGAATCTACAAAATCGAGGCAGCGCAAATTTTCCAGGCACGCCGTATGGGCATTTAAACGAGGGGGTAACGGTAGGGTACAGACAAACACAGGATGGGACAAAAGATACAGGGACAAAAGAGAGAGGAGGGGACAATATGGATACAGGGAAGAGTGGGTCAACAGGTACAGGGGGAATCAAGACAATGGGAGCTACTTCCCGAAGGAGGGGGAACACATAAGAGCAGTGGAGATCAAGAGGGCTTTGGGGGTCATCAGACGTTTGGCCACCAGTGGCATAGAGAGAAAGAGATAAAAAGTTGACGTAAGATCCAAAAGAAGAAGCAGGAAAAAAGAAAAGCGTAGGAGCAATGTTCCTTTCGAACGAATTGTCATGTTAAACATGAGAGGAGGAAGGCGAAAAGGAAAGTGGGAAGAGCTATATAAGTTGCTAAAAATAAAACTGTCGATATCATGATAGTAACGGAAACGCATTTATGTAGAATGGAAGTGCCGCCAAATTTAAAGGGATACAGCCGGGGCGCGTAGTTGTACAATAAACGCAAATGGGCGCCGAAAGTAGAATATATAAAACAGCTCTTAGTGGCAAATGGGGAAAGTCTAGTAGACGAAATGTATAGGAATATTAAAGACGCATATAAAATTCCTGTAAATAGGGAAGGGAGGAGAACGAGGGTGGTGAAATGATCAAACAAAGTAGACAATCATAGAGCGGAAGAGATGGAGTAAGGAGCATAGAATAGTAATGTGAAGGGACGCAGACAAGGCAGAAGAGAATTGGGGAAATTACAAAAAAAGCTAAGAACAAAGGTCAAATATTAATACAAGAAGCAATTGAAAATACAGACGTGAGGGAATTTAACATGATTTTGGGGGCTCCCAAGAGCCAACAAGCACTCCTTATTCCCAGACCACCTTCACGTTTGGAAGACTTGCTTTTTGCCGAATGTTGTCTTCCAAATTGACGTTTAGGACTTCATTAAGTATATGTCTGCTGACGCCATCATACGCAGTTACTTTTTTAGAGTATTGTACATTAAAGCAGGACATGTACGCAGTGTGTAGTTAAATATTCAAGAACCCAGGGTATATCTCCAAATGCACAGCGCAGCCTGAGGATGTCAGTCGTGGACGAATTTTGGTAAAGCTTCTTTCTTTCTAGAGAGTGCATGCAAAATTCCATCTTGCGTTACGGGGGCCCCCAAAACTTCTAAGTTGTTTAGCTCTGCACGCGTGATGTCAGGAAGTATTGCCCGACAACAGAGGAGACTAGGGCAAACCACGAAACGGAGGAAAGTGGTTGGAAAAGACCAAGTAGGAGACACACGACGAAGTTTCCCACCTTAGCCAGAAATGCAACGGCGGATGCAGCTATGGCGGCAAGAACGGATCAGGAAACCTCGACAAGCTATGAAAATTAAGGTCTTGCAGGTTAATCTTAATAGATGCAGGGCCGCACATGACCTTCTTGCGGCAGCAGTAGACCGGTTGGGAGTTGACCTATGTCTCTTGTCAGAGCCAAACGAGGCCCTGGCAAAGGCAGCGGACAAAGGGGTATGGATAGTAGACGAAAGAACGGACACCGCGATATGGTGGACAAACCGTCGAAAAGACATCGCAATCCGGGACAGGAGCCAGGGAAAGGGGTTCACCTGGATACAGATCGATGGGGGCGCAGTATTCTATAGCTGCTACTTCTCCCCCAACAGAGGCCAAGAGGAATTTGCAGAATACCTTGAGGCACTGGACGTCAGCGTCAGAACGCAGGATCATCAGGCCCAGTTTATCACGGGAGACTTCAACGCGGCGTCTGTGCTTTGGGGTAGTAGGCGCACCAACTTTCGGGGACAGTCCCTGATGGAATGGTTAGCCGAACGGAACCTTCTGGTTATGAACAACCCAAAAGCGGCCGCGACGTTCGCCCGCAGAGATCAGGAAGCCTTTATAGACCTGACGATTAGCGCCGCGAACACCCCTACAGAGTAGTGAACTGGGATGTCCTCGAATACGAAGAGAACCTTAGTGACCACCGATATATTACATACACGGTGACAAACGACGGATCACTCAAAAGCACGGTGCCTGCCGCTAGATGCCACAGGCCCAGATGGTCGGCTCGCAGGATGAGGAAGGAGAAGCTCAAGTAGGAGATAGTTCGGGGCTGTAACGAAGTGGAGGACACCTTCAACTAGAAAAGCTTAGGCAAAATCCTCCGTAAAGCATGTGAGAAGGCAATGCCAGCTCCAGTACATCCGCGGCGGAGAAACGCTGCACCAAAGTACTGGTGGTCCCCCGAGGTGGCCGCTGCACGGAGAAAGTGCATTGGAGCCCGGCGCCGATACATTAGGGCCCGTGGAAGGCCAAAAAGGCGAGAACGGAATCGTCTGAGCAGGAGTGGCGGGATAAAGCAGATGATCGCTGGTCCGAATACAAGGCAACACGCGTGAACCTGAAGACCACCATCAGAAAGAGTAAGCTTCGGTGCTGGAACCAACTGATCAAGGAGATCGAGCAGGACGTGTAGGGAAAGCCCTACAAAATTGTGATGGACAAACTGGGCAAGAGAGCTCTAACGATCCCACCTGATCTCGTAGAAACCACTGTGGCTCACTTTTTCCGGTGCAGACGGAGGAAGGCAGAGACCCTATTACGGTGAATGAGGAGGATATTCTTCCTGTAACGCTCGAGGAGGTCCAGCGAGCGGCTGAAAGGATGTCAGAGGGCACGGCTCCAGGACCCGACGGCATACCCCCGGAGGCGATCAAATGTCTAATGAAGGAGTGCCCATCGGCCTTAGACGGTCGTAGACGGTCGTAGACGCACTTCTAAGAGAGGGACGGTTTCCAGAAGAATGGAAGAAGGCCCGCCTGGCTCTTATCCCAAAGCCGGGGAAGGAGCCATGCTCGGCCTCAGCCTACAGGCCCATCTGTCTTCTTGACACAGTTGCCAAGGCCGTGGAGTCAACACTCGCGAGCAGGCTCAATGACGCAATCGAGGAAAAGCAAATCTCGCTCTCAGAGGATCAGTACGGGTTTCGTAAAGGAAGGTTCACATTCCAGCCCATTAGCAAGATACTCGCTAAGGCCGAAGAGGACAGACAGAAGAGCCCCAGAGTTCGTATGCTTTGCCTCCTGATATTGCTGGATGTAAAGAATGAGTTTAACAGCGCAAATTGGAGGGTGATTCTGAATGCGGTGGAGAAAAAGGGAGTACCAGCGTACATTCGGCGTATGATAGCGTCGTATCTGGCCAAACGAAGTGTGAGCTACGACGGCAGGGAGTACGCGATGATTGCAGGTGTACCACAAGGCTCCGTGCTAGGACCTACGCTATGGAACTTAGCGTACGACGGCGTGCTAGAGATAAGCAGGCCTCGCGGTGTTGAGTTCGTCGCCTATGCCGACGACCTGGCAATCTTAGTCACCGCAAGGGATGCGGAGCTGTTGGAGGACCGAGCAAATTACGCCTTAGATGGGGTTAGCCGGTGGATGAAGTCGCACCACCTGATGCCTGGCACCGGAAAAGAGCGAGGCGGTTTTGCTTATTGGCAGAAAGCACTGCCGGGAGCTGGATATCCGTGTGGACGGTCACATGATCCAAATACACAAGCAGGTCAAATACCTGGGTGTTATGCTCGACAGAAACTTAAGCTGTACAGCCCACATTGATTATGCAACGGCCAAAACGCATCAGGTTGCGGGTAAGCTCGCCAGGCTAATGCCAAGAACAAGAGGGCCCTCGGAGAAAAAAGCGCCGTCTTCTAGCATCAGTCGCTGATTCAATTCTGCTCTACGGGTCAGCAGTGTGAGGACCAGCTGCACTGAAGACCAAGAAGAATAGGAAAGGTGTCTACAGACGCTGTGCTGGTAATTTCCCGCATGATACCTTGGCCAAAACTGATACAGGAGAATATCATCTTATACCGGGACCAGACACTTAGAAAAGAAGATGCAAGAATAAAGACTCTGGAAAGCTGGGAGGCTGAGTGGACTGGGGCTAAACGAGATGCACCAGGGTCGTGGACGAGGTCAATAATCCCAGATCTCATCAAATGGTACCGATGCGGGTACGCGGAGACGACGTACTACCTAACACAAGTTCTCACCGGTCATGGCAGCTTCCAGACCTACATGGTGAAGATTGGAAAGACTGAGGTGCCGGCGAGACCGACGACGTGGATCACACGCTTTTTGCATGCAGAGCTCTTAAGATCACGAGACAGACAACCCGCTCACGGCTCGACCCGCACGAGAAGAATGCGGGAAGCAGGTCTTGAGTTCAGCAAAGAAGTTTAGAGGGTGAAAACGATGAGACCGTGGCAAGAAGAATGGGACGCCATACCCATCGGCTCACGTTTACTTCGCTTGTTCATCCCGGACATGAAAAGTGGATAGACCGCCCGGCGGGGGAAATTAACTCGGACGGCGTCGACGATGACCCCAAGCACACTCTCCTGAAATGCAATAGACTAGGACAACTACAAAGACAACTGCCATAGCGCTGCTAAGATCGAAGTGGTCCAGAGAAGAAGTAAAACGAGGAGCCAGAATACCGGACTTGCCAAGAAGTATTATGAAAATGTTTGCAGAGTACATATGCAGCACAGCATCTACATGGAAGCTGGGCGAGAAAATGACAACTGCAGTGATCCAAAATAAAACCGAGCTCGGCAGGTATGTAAGAGAACATATAGCGCTTACGACATCAACAGATGACGTGGCATGCAATCGAACGGGTTCGCAGGTGTTAGGACAAGTACGTCGGACCGGTGGGGGAACTCGTGAGTGACCTCGGTCAAATGATCTGTTAGGCGTTTGCCACTTTTCCTAATGGGTCATGGTACTGTTCTATGGATATTTGGGCCATTAGAGAGTGAAGCTTAAATAAGTAGGTATGTTTAGTGGGTAGGGGTCTTGGCGGACAAACATCCAACCGCTAGGGCCGAGTTCCACACTGTTCGAGAGGGGGAACACTCCGCACTAGTAGCGACAGTGCGTAAAAGCATTCACCCTCTTTCAAAGAAAAAAAATACATGTATATGTATATATACTTCCGGGCCACGCCTGAACAGATTCAGGATGACGCCATCGCATTCTGTGGGTCTCTACCGGAGACTCTTTCTCTTCAGCGCGCGTGTTGTCGGAACTGGCAAACAACGACCACTAGAGCGGCCTACGAAACCAAACAAAGCAAAGCGAGAAGAGGCAGTTCCCTCGCTAAGTGCAGGTGCATGGCTGCACCCCCTCCCGAGTCCTTAGCCAGGTACCCTCCTGGACGATGAGCTTGCAGCGAGTACTAGTCGAGTTGAGGTTAGGAGCAGAGCTAGTCTCCCCACACCGGTGCAGATGTGGTGACGAGGTCGACTCCCTAGGTTACCACAAACTTTCTTCTCCGGAGAGTTCAGGCAGAAATCGCACGCCACTCACCCTTGAATGAAACATTGAGCTCATGCCAATGTTGAGTTATAGCCTTGGCCGGGTCTGCGGCCATCTAATAGCGGCAAATTTTGCGCAGCTAGTGAGATGTTTCACAGTATATATAAACCGGGTTCTTTGCCTAGTGCGGACGGCAAGAAGCCGCTTCATGTACCTGCTAGCGGGTTGCGGGCCGGCAGTAGAAACAATTAGAGTCAAGCTTAGGTTACCTATTATGGGTTACCGTTTTAGCAATTTTTGTTAGACTGGCAGGGAAAAGTGGCCGAGGCCTCGGCAGAGCTCGCGCAGTTGGATGTGTACCTCGCCAGAAAGCTTTGGGATGGAAGGGAATCATTAGCCGGCACGTGTACACAAAGCACATTGTGCATGGTTATCATCACTTGGTTGACTCAAGGATTTCACTGAGTTAGCGATCAATGTCGTTGCCGGTTCTGCTTGCAGATATGCGCCAAATACAATCTAGCGAACTGCGAGATGCATCGGACGGTCTTTGCACTTTTTCACGCGGTAGAACGGTCGCTAAAGTGTCCAAATTGTATAGAATTAACTGTATTGTACTTACGCGACATCTTGAAATGCAATGTAATTGTGAAATAAGCAATATAAAAAGCATTTTATAAAAAGTGATTTAAACCGCTCTAGATGAATCTTAAATATCAAATCTAGCTTGTTTGTAATTTTTTTTCGCGAATATGTATATATTTTTGTTTTTTTACGCTCTGACAACTACATTTTTAGACGCTCGTAATGGGCTAAGTTGCCTGTGGCACGATAGCGTCTAAATGCATCTATAGTCATCGCGTTCTCGTACTGGAATTATATAGGCTTTCTCCAGCAGAGGTATGTAGCAGCAAGGCAATGACAACCACGTCCAACAAATTTAACCAGCACGGCCAGGGCTCGAACTAGCGATGTTTTGCTAACCGTGGTTGCCATGGCAACGCCCTGTTTTGAACGGTGCGTTAGCCGCCTAAGCCACTGCCGCTACTTTGCCATGGCATCTATTCGATATGTCTACATATATTTATTGCCCATAGCAATTTAATATCGTATGTAGTATTTGTATGTTATGGTTTATGCGGAGTTAGCGAAAATGGTCTGGCGGTTAGTGTCCGTAATAGGTTAAACGAAACACAGACACTGTCAGCACAAAAACGGAGAAAGTCCTTTGAAATAAACTTACATAGATAACTGTTTTGCAAACGTAGCAAACTTCTCAGAGGCCAAAAGACCGGTTTTTCGTTATTGATGTGCGACCGCTATACGATTATTTGAAATAGACGTGTCTAGTGGCGACTGTAAAAAAGCTTGTTACTTCTTAATATTAAAAAAAACGGAGTACACTAAATGTAAGTTATACGCTTAGTAGTAAAAATGGTGAGTACATTTTTCATTGCTTTATCTTAAACTATGCAAAATAAAACTAGACTGAAAATTACAGTAATGGTGAACCTTGACCTCATAAAACAACGATCTATAATAGCAAGACGTTCGTTTCTCGGCTGAGTTGCTACACTGCCTGACTTCGCGAACGATCTCATTTCGTTGCTACTCGTTCCTTGCGTTGACCACCATGCACGTATGTACAGTGCAGATAGTTTTAATCGGTAAGTGAACCTTATGCTGTATCTAGGCGTGACGAGACGCATCTAACTCTTTTTTTAAGTACGGGTTTTATTCTACTTAGTGAAGTGGATTCAAATCAAAATCGACTGGTTTTAGCGATTTCTTACAGATACATATTTAAACTGGGAAATCATATGTATTTCTGACAGCTGGTCGGTTAGGCCTAAAATAAAGAACATTTGATGCTTTCTCTGTAGGTAGTTTACCAACACATATCTGTATTACGTTTGGAAAAATGCATTTTTTAGCGGAGGTGGACCACTACCCTGCACTTTCGAGCAATATTTAAGAGTATGTATTGAAATGGTTTTAATGGCACTCTATCAGCTTTCATAAAATGAAGCTCTTTTATTGCAGAACTCTGCCAGTTTTAGTAGTATGTGATTTTGATTCGAACTTTGCTTATTACGGCATCATTTCCAGTGAGTTCACAGAAAGACAAAATTTTTCTTTAAACTGCGTTGGCTGGAGGCGTAATAGGAGCTGATTAAACGTTTACTTTATTTTAACGCGATCTGACAGTGCATTTAACTGACCCAACTATTTGACTGACAATCCTTGCAGTTGTCCCAAATAGAAAAGTTATTTCGCATTATTTATTACTCCATGACGTGTTTTGTAGTTAGCGTAAACAGACACTGCAAGAGCGCAAGTCTGTTAGAGATAATTTCTCGTAAATGTGTTAGCTGCACGTTGTACTCGTACTGCTTGGGTGCAGTGGCTACTTGCGAGGCCATATAGACTACGGAGGACTTTGGCAAGCCATTGTCTTTCGTGGCCGTCGACCGTGCATATATATGTATATATATATCCGGGCAGTCGGACTCCAATAGGGACCCCCGCCTCAACTTGCGGGCTTTTTGTACACGAAGAGGTCTGCGACGACACATAGTCCATACCAAGCTCAAAGGGGTTGCTCATAACATTGACGACGAGTCACAGCCCTCGAACCCTCGGTTTACCACGGATGGGTTAATTAGCGTTATTCAAGATGTCACTTACTGCTGGCGGTTGGTCCGCATTTTGTCAATGCCGAGAGTTCACTAAGGTCCTGTGCTCAGTCGCAGAGAACAATAGCGCTCTGTTCCTTGTTGCGCCAGTTGTCCTCCGCCTCCCCGATGGTGGGAAAGATGACCGGTCATTGGCGGTAATCGTACGGAAGAACCTTTACAGCTGATGAGAAAAGGTTTAACGCTGGCTTTTGCCCCCAGCAACGGACAGTACTGTCCGGCTAGCCATTACCAAGCTCTTAAAAGACAACTTTTTTTGACGGTAAAGGTCTGAATCTCAAAGGAAACGCTGGCGCAAACGCCAAGCGAAACGACTTCGCTGCTGGCACCCCCAAGCGGTTTAAGAACGCTGGCAATGGTAGAATCGCTTAACGGTGGGTGCACACCGCGTATCTCGCCTTTCACTGCCGATCTAGATTCACTTATTCGAGAAGTTACAGGACCACCGGCTAGCGACTGCAGACTCAATAGAGCTGCTGTACCCTTGAGGTTTTTCACAACAATAACTAAATTTCCGCCCCTGGTGAAAATGGGCTCCTCCACAAGACCGTTAATATGCATTGCAATACCGTCGCATACAGCACTAAAGTGTGTTCCCAACTGATTATCTTCGACTGCAAATATTACAGCATCGGCTTTCTCCTTGACTTGAATATTGATATGTTGCTTCCTTAGCTGCCACAGGCTTTCCCCTGCGCCTACCTCACACCATCCTGCATCATTCCCAGCTTTAAGCGGCGCTCATCTATCAACATTTAGTTTCTTTGCAAATCTACAATTATATCTGAGTCGGCTGCAACTCGCGCTGTCAACGCCATTGCCGCTCTCCACTGGCTGTTCTCCAGCGGACTGCCTTTCTGCTGCCGAAACTGCAAACTTTTCCCTTATCATTCGATTGGCTTAGCTGCTGCTCTTAAGGTGGGCTGCTGGCCCTCCATTTGTTGTTCGTTTTCTCCCCATGTGCACAGGGCACATCGTCGTTTTCAGTACATGCCAACGGCTGCTGCTTAACAACGTAATTACCAGCGGTTGATACCGCTTCTATAGCAGCACCGGCAAAGGTGTCGTTTTGCACGTCACGGGTTTCTCACGCAAGTCTACGGTTGATTCTTTTAATGCTTTCAATGTTACCACCAGTGACGGAATTTGTGGCTCTAATGGACTTCGTTAAACCGACATTGCTTTTTGAACGCATTGGCACTTATAAAATTACCTCGCCACAGCACAACCGTCAATAGAGGAAAAAGAAACCTGCACACGGAACCCGATCAGGACACGTCTATTATTACTTTCTGGGCTGACTCTCCGCCAAGATTCACTGTCTAAACTTGTAAACTTTTTTTAACTTAATGGGGGGTTAGATGGTGGCTCTTTTTATTGAGATATCTGTGCTCCCCGTTATTTTTTCGATCCATGGTCGATTTTTAATCTACTTCGGCATTCACCTTGTTTAAATTGGGAACCATCAAAACCAATTTAGGAGTGGCCGGTCTGGGTCTTCGAATCCAGGCCTCCCGAATGCGAGGCAAAAGCTTTTGCCACTAAGCCATCTTGCTCGGTATTTAGGTTTAGGTTAGCGGTCGGGAATACTTGTGCAAAACTTTGCAAGGAAGTTTTGTAGGTCATTACGTACGTATAAGGTATACCGTTCGAACAACAATTAAGTTAGTTTTTAAGCAAGGTTAAATGCTCCTAGTATATATCGTTACAAACTAAATAACTGTAACAGTTCATTAATCATAAAGCTTATATATAAGACCCTGCTATGATACTAAAAGGGAACACGCGAGGCAGGAGGAATGACGGCTGCTCGAAAGAGCAGGACGAGAGCCTTCAGCTTACATCGTGCGACCTCGTAGAGCGGTGAATCCGCTTAGCCACGGACAGGTAAAGAGCCACCTAACTAATCTCTTATTCGATCGTGACGTTGCGGCAGTATTTCCTATCGTAGAGCATCCGCTTACATTGGAGCAGCACAGCATGAATCTGCATTTCGGGGTGGAGGAGGTGTGCCAGGTCCTACGGTCGCTCCCAAAGAGAAAGAGCTCAGGGCCCGATCAGGTCTGCTATGAGCATTGGATCCAGTCACTTCCTCTCTTGGCAGAAACTCTTTGTGATTTCTTTAATGAATTTATAAAGAGGGGGCGAATGCCTAAAGTCTGGCATGTCGCCAGGCATGATGATGACAAACGGGATCCAAATCTCTACCGTGGAGTGGCGTCAGAACGCACATTGAAGATGATTATCTGTAAGCTGGTTATTCGGCGGATTGAGCACGTGGCTAAAGAGGCCCTTCCACCAAAGCAGTTCGGCTTTAGGAGAGGCCGAGACACCCGTAATGCAATCCACGTTCTCCAGTCAGAAATCGAACGAACCCAGAAATCATCTGTCTTTATTGACTGCGTCTAGGCTTTTGACAAAGCCCCTTGCTATCTGCTGGTTGAAGCATTCCAACGAGCAGGAGCGGGTGGCTCTCTCCTGAGTGTAATAGCAAGTTTCTTTGAGGAGGACACCTTGTTGGTAGACGGTGAGCAGGGTGTATTAGAGATTAAGCAACATGTGGGAACTCCGCAAGGAGACCCGCTAAGCTGCGTCTCGTTTACACTTCTCCTTGCTGACCTCGTCGGTTACGTCCGACAGGAGTACCAAAAAGCCGTGGTGGTGATGTATGCAGATGATGTCGTGGTCGCTCATCACGACCTAGGTGCCATCAAGCGCATTACCTCTATGATAGAGGCGTTCCTTGTCTTGAAGGGACTTGAGATAAACACCAGGAAGACCAAGACTTTGAAGGCTGCCAGAGACGTTATACGTTGCTGCGGCCAACCACTGGGGTTTGTTAACTCCTTCCAGATCTTGACCTTCGGGTAGATTTTACAGGAACGCATATAAACAAAACAGTACTGAAGACACTTGTCTCCCTTTACGGGGAAGTAGGCAATGTCCGAGAACTGCCCGTTCTCTCAGCATTGAGGCTCTTCCTGCTTAAGATTGTTCCGGAGCTGATGTATGGTCTTGACAGGGTATGGAACCACCTCACGCTGGCGAACTTTAACAAGCTTAAAAGGTGTTTTTCATTATATATGAAGCGAGTGCTTTGCTTGCCTATCCGAGCAAGGAGCCGCTTTTTGTATCTCATGTCAGGCTGTCCGCCGGCTGCTGAAACAATTCGACAAAGGCTAAAGATGCCGCGTACAGTACCTTACGAACGTTTTATTTCGGAGTGGGAAGCTAAAGTCGAACATGCCAGATGGGAGGTCGGTGGTTTGGACGTTTTCAATGCCTTGCAAGTTCTGCATGTGACAATCGCCTCGTATACACCAGGTACATAGTGCATGGTTATCACTACCTAGTATGTTCAAACGCAACCTTTCACGAGGAGTACGAGTTGAGCACCTGCCGGTTCTGCCTGCAGAGGTGTGCCAAGTACCATGCAGTGAAATGCACAGCGCTGGACCGAAAATCATTTCATTACTTCTCTCGTCAAAAGCGTGAAGAAGATAGAGCTTATGAAACATTTTAAATGTATGTTATACTCAATTTGAGTAAAATAAATATAATTGAATTGAATCAATCATAAAGCTGTGGCTAGCCCGAAACTCGTTTTCCAATGGTTGCTTTGTATGGCGGAGCGCCAGGTAGGCACTTACAAACCCAACCCACTTAATTGATTCAATTTTTGAGCCTAGGCTTTATAAGTTTATTATTTAATTATATCATTACATGAAAATGTGAATAACTAACTACAATTGGGCTTATGAGAAGTGAGAAGGAGAGCTTTAGAGGAGAGCTTAGGCATTTATAAAACCGTTATGCTATAGTAGACTATTGTGCATGCCTCTTTATGTACTCAGACGGGTAGATGACTTACGCTTATGCTGTGTCATGTAAAATGCTAAGCTGGTTGTAAACATATATATGCAAAATTGTGAAATTATGTTTAATTAAGTAAATGTATGCATTGTCAAAGCCTTGATTTTTCAGCCCACTATTTTGTTTGGTTGGGTTTTTGTTTGCCGTGTTTCTCTAAATTGCAGTTGGAGTTGTTGTTTTAATACCTTTGGCAATCGGTCTCTTACGTTGGACTATGATTGCTGTACAACAGGGACGTCCTAAACCTCTCGTGGAAAATTCTGCATTGGACAGAATATTCTTCAATTTTCCTATAAATTCCTATCATTCACTTTATGTGTTTAATCTTACTAATTATGAAGATTTTGTAATCAAAAGACGTGTGCAACATGCAACCGTGAGCGAACTTGGTCCTTACGTATTCAGGTCAGTGCCTTATAAGAATACGCCTGTAACATCAAGTCCAATCAAGTAATATTTCATGTTGTAAACAGATCTCGTTAGGTGTATGTCTAATACTACAATATGTCTAACAGCATATATGACTTAAACAGGTTATACCTGAGGACGTAGTATATTAGGTAGGCGACTTTATAATCAAACTCCTACTGGGTATGGATATATGTATTTTGTTTTCCAAAGAGTACCACATCTATTTTTTAATCCAGGGGTATATTTAGCGGACGCCGCGGGGATGTCTCCTGCCTTTTTAGGAGTCTCTTGGTAAGCGCACGCCTCTTTAATTTGTCCTTTAAACCAATGATACCTATACAACTAGAGGGCCATCTTTAGAGGTCCATGCAATTCTACACTTTAAACGTGACGATAATTCAGCACGTCCAGACCAATTCTACAGCGAGTACATGAAGAAAGCAGCAAACACTCTTAGTACGTTACTAACGTCACTCTACACCACATATTTAGACCGGAACAAGGTACCCTAGACTAAAAAGAATGCCTGCTGTTGACTTCTTGAAAGGAAAGCGCCTTATCTAGCTCTCTGAAGCCGCATTCGTTTACGCACCTCGAGACGTTCTGCCAGATTCAATATAACTCAGGTTTTCGGTTCGGTGTAAAAAATCTAATCCAACTAGATATGCATATATTTATAATATAAAATTAAAAAACGAGTCATTATGTAATATATATATATATATATATATATATATATATATATTTCAAGATGGCACATAAATCGAATATAGTTGTCATCACATACAATTAAACACTTCTGCGGCCGTCCGATCCGACGAAAAAGTGCTCGCTGTGTTGTATCAGCGCACATCTGCGAGCAGAACCTGCAACTACATTGATCGTTAATTTGGTTAAATCCTTGTGCATGCCATTCCATCTCAATGTTCTTCGGCGAGGTACACATCTAACTGAGCTACTCTAGGCTCAAAAAGACACACTGCCGCGCTTAGAGGTCGTCGAGGGTCTCTCACCTCTGTGTGAATAGAGGCAATAGCCTCTCGATATCTGTCGCCGATGTGCTGGGTAAGAGTCGTTCCTATACTCCTTCCCGTATTTGGGCCTAAAACTACACGAAGTGTAGTTTTAGGCCAAATACGGGAAGGAGTTGATAAACTCCAGCAATTGCCACAGCAGGATATTATCTTACGATAAAGGTGGGTTTCTACGTCGTCGATAATTCGACGAACGGCACCGCGGTCCCGGTATTGCATCTGCATGCATGACGACGGCGTGTTTCTAAACTTCTCCGGCACAAAGCCGGTTAGATCTGCGATGAGCAAGGAGAAGGCCAGACAACTGAGAGGGTTCTCTTGAGGGGTCTTCACGTTTGCATCAGCGGCAAGGTGTCCTCGCCCCGTATGTTTACTTAAAGGCGGTCTTCATCAAAAAAGCTTGAGTACTGGTAGAAAGAAATTCCCACGCAGTACGTCGAAATGAGTCGACTAGTAACTGACTAGCAGTTTGTCAAAGGCCTTGACACAATCAACAAAGACGGTGATCAAGTGACCTACGAACACAGCCAACACCCGCTCAACTTTCGACTGGAGTACATATATCGCGTCCGGTGTATACCGACTTTTTCTGAATTTGAATTGCTTTTGAGGTAAACCTTCTTCACAGCTGGAAACACTTTTAAGATAATCAACTTTGCAAACATTTTCTTACGAGTACGCTTCAACGCGATAGCCCGGTACAGATTTCAATCGTCCACGTTGTCATCAATCAATCGTCAATAAGCCTGTCTTCAGGCCAACCTGGAATATCATTTTATATCACATTTATTGAAAAGGGGGTATTACAACATAAACATGGTCGTTTTAAATCTGTAAACGACGGGCAATCCTCTAGACAAATGAATATTCCATCTCAATCTGTTTATTAGCATTTATTTATATATGATACAGAACATAATTTTAATACATAATCTGGGCAGACCCGGTGAAACACTGCCTGGGGGCAGCAAACTTAGCACCGCAGCCGCATTTCCACGTTATACTTCAATTGAAATTATCTGCAGCAGCAATTCCCCTGGCCTCTTCTCATCTTTCCCACTTGCCGCTATTTTGCCAATTTCTCTCAGAAGTCTTACTGTTGATTCGCCAATGACCCCCATTTGTTTCTATGGCAACTGGCTGCACTATATAAGATGCCTCTAACTCGCCGTACTTTAGGCATTCCGCTGCTCCGCTAAATTAGCAACAGCGCCTGCTGATCTTGAAGTTCGGCTCCTGTAAAACGGCGCCAGCGTGTCCCACACTTTTTTCGTCCCACACAAGGGCCTTGCCGGAGGACCACGGAACCAGGGTCATTCCGTCTGGACGTAAGGCTGAGTCCGTTGCTAGTCCGACTGGCTCTTTTCTGCAGGGTACGTAGCGGAATGCAACGCTCTTGAAATCACTTCGTTGAGTACGGGCGTATCGCGAATGTCCTCCGCAGCTCCTAGGACAGCTTAGGACGTGCTCTCCTGTCGGCGACACCGGTGTGTGCAAAGGAAGCCAACTATGAGGCGCACCTTACAGCATCCCCTCACCGCAGGCCCGGCAACGATGCCGAAGTTAGTGTTGTACAGCCTGCTTCCCAGCCTGGCAGAGGGGCGAGGGGATGGATTGACGCCATTTAGCGCTCGATACTCGTTGCACAGCGTGCTCGGTAGGCTTGTTGCCGAGTTGCATCCGCCGTGTTGTCCATGGAGCTCTTGTGAATGGCTTCGGTACTACCAACAGCATCCAGAGCATGGCGGGTGTATCGTTCAAGCAGCACGCGGTGACATTGCGACGACTCTCCTTTTTTGGATCCCATGAGGCCGCTTCTAGAAAGGGCCTTGACTTCGAAGGAGATATAGATGAAATCAGTTCCTAAAGTGTGGTGATTAACCCAGAAGGCGGTCTGGGCCAGATCGGTTGCACGTCGTATTCCTAGGCCGGCTGATGTAGGAAGGGTAGCCTGGTCCCAATTTGCCCGTCCAGATTCAAATTTAACACCCGCCTCACGCACTGTCTAAGCTAATTGTCAAATTGTTGTAAAATGTCCTTTGGGCCGACGCATCTATGCAGCGAACAAATAAAGTAGCCTTGGTGTGCGAGAGAGACTAGTTCGCTCAAGAATAATGAGGACGCGCATCGAGGATTCCAACCTGGAACACCAGATCCATCAGCTCGCACTTCCTGTTCAGGGCGAGTTTTGCGGAGGCCGCTGTGAGGGGAGCTCCTAGAAGCTCGATGTTTCATCAGTGCATGCTTGATGTCAGGAAGCAGGCCCTGCGGCTGCTGCGTGTAA
>QVRM01004225.1:0-28479 GCA_003439945.1 Dermanyssus gallinae
ATATTTGTTTTGCATAAAACTAAACAATTGCATGTAGACATGGAGGACCGATTAGCGAAGCAACCGACGTTCATTATTGGAAAAATAATTGCGGAGCTAATTAACTGAGAGGCATATACGATCAGTAGAATCCAGCAATTAAAGGCATCATCGTCAAGATATTCGACTCGCTGAGCAATTGACCCTTTACATCCAGAACGCGAAATGTGTAGAAGCCGTGCTTGGGAGACACTACTTAACGTCCCAATAACTCGGAGAAAGTTATTACTTCGAAAGATTGATAACCGCGATTTGAAGAGATCAAATGTATTTCTAGATTCACTTTTATCTCCCTTTTACAGTATGATTTGATAGTAGGGTAACAAGCGCTCCACAGAAGGCCCTTTCACATGTTTTAAAGCGTTTAAAAAAATGATTAACCTTTATGCGTGTATGAAACAACGACATACACCAACATATAGAAACTCCTAGTAGGGCAAGAAAGGTTTGCAACGAGGATACGTGGCGAATACGTATTTTATTCAAGCGATATGGTCCATGACGCGACGCCTGTCCTGCCCGGCATGGCCCTACGCACGGCCGGAAGTAGACAGACGCTTCGGGCAGCTCAGCGGTCATTGGCCATTGGGATTAGTCTAATTGACCTACGTTGACAGTGGCTCTTCTTGTCTTCTCGGCTAGAACCTCTTTCCCAGGGATCTACTTGCGGGCGAAGGAAATAAGCGGTGAATAGACGAAGCAGCGTATCTCGCTGAGGTCAGGGAGGCCACCCTGGCGTCTTGGCAGGAGGAGTAGGATCGGTTGCCTTATAGTCAGTGAACCAGGAGTCTCACACCAGATGTGTAAGCAAGGTACGACCGCCCTCACGGAGATATTATGGACCTTATAACACAGGCACTGACAGGTCACGGGCGATTCCATGTCTATCTAGTGAGAGTGTTTATATTTATATATATATAGAGAAGTGAGAAGACGGAACAGGACACGTGAGTCCTTTGTGCTTCAAGGGACTAGATGACGCTGTGCGCGCACACAGTGTTACATTGTACAGTACTGGGATGCACGCTCGAGCCTTCGGTCTCTGCTGGTTGGAGTCCTTTGTTGCAGAAGGTAGCTGCGCATATGATGTCATCAGAGAGCAGGGATGGACAGAGACTAAGATAATGCTGAATTTATTCAAATAAAGGGCAAAGCAGAAGGAAAACGCTTCGCGGAAGAAGGCGGAATAGTCGGTTGATGATGGAACTAAGAGGGAAGCACATAGTTACACGGAGCGAGCGAGAGCTTCCCCCTTGCCAAGATGACGAAGAAGTTCCGCGCCATTTCAAGCCTGGGAGGTCAGCAGCACGGGTTTAGTGGGTAGTCGCACGCTAGTCGCTGCCAGCTATCAAATAAAAAAAATAATTTAAAAAACGTTTGCTCTCTCAGACAAGATTTAACGTCCATGGGACTGCTTTTCGCAGTGCTTCATAGACGAACCCCCATTAATACAAATGTGCAACGGTGGGGCTCGAACCCGGGCACCTATGTGTCTCCTCCAGTCGCGAGGCGCAGACGCATGCCACAACGCCACCGGGCTCGACGCTGCCAGCGGTCGATTTAAAATGCGCACATTTAAAGTCTACAAGGTGTTTGGAGGGTCACAGGAACCCAGCTTGCAGGAAGGCTTTTTCAAGAAAGGAACTCGCTGTCTGCAAACAGACAGCGAGGGCACTCGTAAATGACTTCAAGACAAAGAGCATAGTCAAGATTTCCCCATGCGCATTTTTGATAAACGATCCGGTCGCTATGTACCCTATAGGTACGCCGCTCTAAAAATGCTGTATGAGTAGCTTCTACGCGTGCAAGTTAATTAGGCATATATGTAACTTGGAACCTTGATTTAAGTTACCAGTATTACGAGTTTAAGAAAGGAGGCTTTATTGCGACAAGTGACCACAATCTTCCGTTGCTTTATTTTAATAGGCCGTAGAGTGCACATTCGCCTTTATAATTGCTTTTTACTTCCCAAACTCGTGTAATGATCTTCGATACAAAACACCATAAGGTGAAATATTGAAAACAGATGAAGGAGAGTACAAAAACGATCCTTGAGACGCCTGTGCATGAGGTGCTCTCATGGTATAACTGCAGGGTGCTCCATGCGTCGGCTATGTATACGTGCGCATCAAATGCAGCTGATAAGCTTTTATACAACATATGTAGCTGACATATTATGCCGCTCACCTAGAAGCCTTTAGTGGAGAGGTTTCTTGATGAGCCTAGGGCCACTAACATGGTCAACGAAACACAAACAAATCGTACTGGGTGTGCTTAAACGCACTTTCCTCTCGATTATATTAAAAATAGTAGTAGTAGTATAGAAGTGTCTAAACGTAAATAATAATAATAACAGATTCAATCGCGGTTTTTCCTCAAGTTTCGCCAGCGTCAGACACAGGCGCAAATTGCCAACCAACGGGCGCAGAAACAAAGTCATATGCAGACGCAGCAAGACCTACCGGCCCGCAGCCGGTACTAGATAAGGAAGGTAAGGTGCTATGCCATCTGCCTCCACCGAGCGCCCCATAAAGGGTCATGTAAACCCAAGCATGAGTCAAACGGGTTTCACACCGAGGCCTAAATCATTGACTACTGTGTCGCAAGACCCTCAGATTATCGAGGCATCATTAAATTTGGAAAGTGATCAAGACCATGCTTTCATCTTTGCTAGAAAAAAACCCACATTTGCAAACGTGTGACGGATTTCCTCGAATCGGAGGCTGGTAAGGCCCTAATGATATCATGATAGAAGGCAATACTCAACCGGAGACAGACGTAACTGGAATTTGATGTGTTGACCAATTACCCGCCCACAACAATGAACAGAGAACCCCCTCAACCAACCCCGATCATCCTCTAACCGTCCCCAACAGGCATTTATTGGCGACATTTGCAGAAAACCCTTAGATTCCGGGATTACATATACATAAAACCCGTGTTCACGGAGAACAAATCCACGCACCTTCCGTTGGCCGGCTACCCGATGACTCCGCTCCAGATACTTCAGTCCAGGACCAGATAAACCCAGCCGACATTACCCTTGATAACTAGCCAGTCATCTTCACCCGTCTCCTAGCTCGCGTTCGCAAATGCACTAAGCTAGTTAGAATAATTCCGAGGGGAGTCAGAGAAATCTGTTGCGCAGCCTACGCGGAGGCTCTCTCACTTCAACTCGAGACTAGATGCTGCATTGTGGCACAGATTAATGACCTTGCCGACACTTATGTTGCATATTCCAGAACGAAAAAAGCAACGACAGCACATTATGCCAAATAATTAGAAAGAACATTACAGAATCTCAATGGAGAACGCTGGACAATCTCCCTAATGGACTGCACCACAGCCTCACACAGTTGCGCAAAGACCACCTTTCCGACCGTCAGATTGCCACAAGGGCAGAACGCTTAGCTGAGGGAGACGATACGCTCCGCCGCACGCACTCTATATTCTACAGGATCCTTCGCATTTCCCGACGATCACACGACTCAGGAACTAAGAAGCAAGCATCCCCTCTCCCCTGGCTCACGTCAGAGACCGCTTGATCAACTTTGAGCAACCTTCCTCGGAAGAACCTTTCATCGTCCCGGCACAGTTCGTAGTTAATGCAGTTCGCTCATTCTCACTGGCCTCTGGCCCTAGACTCGATGGATTACGTCCTCGACATCTGAGAGATATGCTAGACAGCACGGTACTCTCTTCCGAAAAACTGCTAGCGGAACTGCGCTCGTTGACTAACTTGACCCTAAGTGGCAGGCTGCCAAGTTTTTGCCACCCAATCTTCTATGGGGCAGATCTGACAGCCCGGAAGAAAAAGGACGGTTCCATTAGACCAATAGCGTGCGGCCTCACCTTACGTAGGCTAGTTGCCAAAGTAGCAATTTTCATCAATAGGACGGCAATTGTGAAGGCGGTGACACCTCACCAGGTTGGCGTATGGGTAAAAGGCGGAGCCGAAGCTGCAGCACACGCAACTCGGGCTTTCACGGAGGCAGAGGGGCCCCCACGGGTCCTGGTAAAACTAGATTTTCAAAACGCCTTCAACACGATTCGACGCGATGTCATCCTTAGCGAAGTTAAAGCAAAAGTTCCACAAATGTTCCGCTTAGCGTGGCAGAGCTACGGCACGCCATCACTGCTGTCCTGAAGAGAGAGTGAGCTTCTTCTCTCAGCCAACGAAGTCAACGAAACAGGGAGACCCGATTGGACCCGTCTTATTAATTTAGGAATTTCAGGATTAGTGTCCCGTATGAGAAGCCCACTAAATGTGTGGTATCTAGACGATGGTATACTAGGCGGCCCGGCAAACGTAGCGGCCTCCGACATACGCGAAGTGCTTCAGTTTGCAGAAGAGGGAGGCTTAACTCTCAACGCCTCTAAATGCGAGCTCATAGATGTAGGTTGAACCTCTCACGAACAGGAGGAGGCATGCAAAATCATTGCAGACGCCCTACCCGGTACAAAGAGAATCGAACTGCCTGACTTGGAAGTCTTAGGAGCGCCCGTTGGCTCTCAGAAGATCTCTAGAACAATCCAGGATAAGAGAGACGCTCTTCGGTCTATAAAAACTCGGCTATTGGCGATGCACTCACAGGCTACATTATGCCTATGGAGATACAGCTTAGGGTCACCTAGATTAAACTATATTCTACGCACTTCGCCCACAGGCCAAAGCTGTGATAATTTGCAAGCATTTGACGAGGTTGCAAAGGAGACACTGAGTGAAGTTCTAAACGTGGTCCTTACTGACAGATCCTGGAGAAGAGCTACACTTCCACTCAGCGAAGGAGGGTTGGGACTAAGGTCCGTAGCAGACCTTGCTCCATTGTGCTACGCTGCTTCTCTCATAGAGTTCTCAGAGCAGGTATTTATAGCCGCCCGTGAGACCTTCAGCAGTGGCTTCCTAAGGGCACTTCCTTCACCGCAGCTGGGCACCATGCTGGAAAACACCTCCTTCCGCATGGTGGCCGTCTTAAGAATAGGCGCTTCCATATGTGAGCCATACGAGTGCAGGGTACTCTCAGACACGCGGAAATCAATGCAGTCTTAAAGAAGGCTCTTCGTAGAGCCGGCATACCAAGCACCCTAGAGCCCAGGTTGGACTTTGAAGACGACAAAAAATCCGACGGCGTCACCATTCCGCCATGGTCTAAGGGCAAATGCCTGGTATGGGATGCCACGGTATCATGTACAGTGGCTCCGTCATACTTGATGCATAGCGCTACCCGGTCAGGGTGGGTTGCCGAACAGTGCTGAGATCGCAAAAAAACGCAAATACTCTGATCCTGGAGAAAAGATACCACTTCGTACCCGTCGCCATGGAAACGATGGGCCTAATCAGCAAAAACACAGTATCTTCCTCAAAGATTTAGGTATCAAAAGAAGTGCTAACACGGGTGACCAGCGCGAGGGTGAGTTTCTACGTCAGCAACTCTCGCTCGCAGTGTGTAGGGGAAACGCCTCCGCTGTCATTGGCTCTATGGATTGAGGGGCGGGGGTGAGCCTAGGCGGGTGCACGCTTAGATCCCACAATTGTAGGGAAACACCGAAAAATTGAATGAATAATAATAATAATAATAATAATACTAATAATAATAATAATAATTGACAGCTGGCACGCAAGCCGTAAAGCAATGACATGATATAGCGATGCGGCAGTAACAACCTTATTCTGCATAACTTTGTCTGTGAAAGATCTATACGACATCACGTACAACTGGCAAGTGACCTACACAGTGTAGCAGCACGTATCTCACCTCAAAATTACGCGACCGATGTACTTGTTGATTGGTGAGTAAGCCTATCTCATAAAGTCGTTTCACTGTAACGTGCCCGAACGGCTGTAAAGCCCTTTGCGTTTGCGAGTTCTGTAGCCAGCAGTGTTTTTTTGCGTATCCGTGCTGATAGAAAAGATTTATACACACTCACGTATCCATTTTCATTCCCATATATATATATATATATATATATATATATATATATTTATATGCATTTTTCTGATGGAACAAGGGAGCAAGAAATGTCTTTAAGAAAATGGGTAATTGAGCGTAAAAACCGAAATATATGAATTGCAACGAATTTTTTTTTGCTGAGACTTATCTTCAATACAACATTTGTTTTGCGTTCAGCTAGCATAGAATGCAATTTAACGTCAATTCACATACAGCATTTTCCAATGGTTTGTCGATTCAATAGTTTGCGGGGGCTCCCGCAATCACAGATTTACTGAATATATGTCAGGATATAAAACTTAATGCAACCACTTCTAATAATTTTGCTCCCACTTTAAAAAAGATATTTTTCTCCGTTATTTCATTAAAAAATATTCATATATATATATATATATATATATATATATATATAAACACCCGGGCTGGGTAAATATGTTTATGTTACATAAAAGTGTTTTGAGCTAATCATCAATTTAGTGTTTTTTAAATTTCATGGTTTTGCAATCTAGTCCTGCTATGGACCGCCGGACATACCGCGGCGTAGTAGGCCACCTTCTAGCAGGCAGACAGCCCTATTCCTGTACGCATTCGATAGCGCAAAAACCCTCTTTAAAGGAAAACACGTCGATTGAACGCAGTTCGTCCATTTCCACCTTATCCACCACCGTATTCGTGTGGCAATAAGTGCTATCTGTATCCCGAAAAGAGCGACTGCCGCGTGAACCAAAAGCATATATATATATATATATATAAATAATTAAGGCAGGTGCGACGACAAAATACTTTCGGTAATCGACACTGACTGAGGTGTTGTATTTTGCCGTTGAATCAATTAAAAACGTAAGTTTCCATGGAGACGGCGGAAACATAACCAGTGTTGGTAGTTCGCTTAAAACTACTGGAATCGTTGATCTAGAATCTAGCAGCAAGCGCTTATGTGCAACATAACAATCCTTTCAGATAATTAAATTTAAGTGGCTTTGTTTATACCCTGCGATTGACTGGGTTTGCTTCTGTTGCAAACAAAGCTTCTGCCTTGGCACTCTGTGTTGGTGGCGAGCGTACACATCATTGTCCTGCAAAAACTAGCTTTATTTTAGCTGGTGGCAGCTTTCGGTTTCAGATAAGGTTACAGGTGATTCGCAAAGTCTCCAACAAAAAAAAATAAGAGAGACGAAAAACAATTTTCACGTCAACTTCTCGGCTATATGTATAGGCTGTACTCTGGTCTTTATGGCTTTGAATCAATATCATGTCAACCAAGTATCTCTAGCGCCAGTGTATCTAGGTAGGCCAGTGCGGAGATAGCGCACGGTATGTTCGGTCCTGCACGCGTCTGCACTGCACGTGCCAGCAGGCAATACGGCGCCAGTTAACAAGGTGAAGCGCGCAGGACGCTGTTGTTAACACAACCCCCTTCCCGGCTTCCCTCCTTCCCTGCGCCCCCCCCCCCTCCCCGCCGACGTGCAAGAGTCTCGACCAAAAGCATGCTAGCGTACGCCGTAGTCCTAATTGAAGGCTCTAGTGGCAAACAGATAACGCGCGCACAGGCACTTACACTCACGAGCGGCGGGAGACCGAGTCCACTTGAGCGGCTAGAATCTCCCCCGCCGTCCCATTAGCCCCACTTAAGCTGGCATTTTGGCCTGCTCGACGCCATCACTTTGGTGGTCACTTTTTATGGCCGTTGATTATCTACTCGTATATGTCGAGCCCGGTAGCGTGGTGGCATGCGTCTGCGCCTCGCGACCGGAGGAGACCATAGGTGCGCGGGTTCGAGCCCCACCGTTGCACATTTGTATTTATGGGGGTCCGTCTCTATGAGCATGCGAAAAGCAGTCCCATGGAGGTTAATCTTGCTGAGAGTCAGCCCCGAAAAGATTTTTTTTATTATTATATACAGTGTTGACACAAAAGTTTTTGCTTTTTTTACCTACTTTGCAAGAACATGCTGGTGACTTCACCATTCATATCGTATCCCCTCTTCAATGACATCTTGCCAACGATGAAGCAGCTATTCGATCCCTCTTTTGTAAAGTCTTAAATCCTGTTATGAAAACACTTTTTGTACCACATCTTAGGTGATCATCGAAATGTTTTACCATAATTTTGACGTCCTTTAAAGACTTCATTTTTTTCCAGTTAAACATTTCTGTAAGGACCGGATTAGGTGATAGTCTGAACGTGTAAGGTACAGCTGGCTGTTCAGAAAGTTCCTAGCTAAGTTCGTATATTTTATTGGTATAATTTATCACCTATTTTCAATAAGCGTCACTCAAAAAAAGCTTGTGTAACAACGGGGATCACACCGGCGATACCCCCCCCCCCCCGGTGGACGCATGATCAGAATCCTGGTCGAAGTAGTCTAGAGGCGTGGACCAAATGCTACCCTCAAGCCTGTCGAAAGACACCGTTTTGTTCAATCAAAAGTGGCATGTTGAAATGGTGTTCCACCTATGTACGCTTTAATATGTACAGTTGAATATTCATCATAAATAAAAACAATTTGCTCACCCCGTATTTCTCACCACTTTCTTACATAAAGCAAGCCTAATTACATTCATACAGGTTTCAATGCTTGCTGGACTTTAGTTGTTTTCTAGTCGTGGGATTATTAGCGTACACTTCACTTTAAAAAAACCGCAGGAAAATTTTAAGGCGATAAACCGTCATTGAGGGCCAATTAATGTCCCCAAGATTACTCGACCGCAATAATTAATTCTCAAAAGCTCATTTGTCTCGTCGGTTCTGTAGCTTGTGGCACCATCTTGTTGGAGCCAGAGACTGCTCGCATCGATTCCGTCCAAACTCAATCAAAGACAATTAAGGATCATGTTGCAATAAGGCTATCGCAATTTACCGTACAGTGAAAAAATAGGGCCTAATTATACCATTGGACCAAAGGTACATATGGCACATGTAACGAGTTTTCGTAAATCACGTAAGGATTACCGGTTGCCCAGGTGCGACAGCTTTGTCTATTCGCGTTTCAATTCAGACAGAAATTGGTGTATCGGAGAAAATATCTTTCTTCACATAATCGGCGTCACGCTGCATCATCCCTAACGCCCGATTGGACAAGTTTTACCAATCGGGCTTTAGATATTTGAGCTCTTGCGGCAGCTAGATCTTATACGGATACATCGCTAGATTGTACCTTAAAAAACTAAAACCAACATTCAATTTCGAACTGAAAAATAATATAGTTAATTTAAAATTGAGGTGCGCGAAAGACTCAGTCGTTGGGCACGTCACTTAACCAATGCGTCTGGATACTGTTCCGCACAGTTAGTCACAGCGGCAAAATATTTGAGCCGAACGAACGCTCCAGTGACTTTCCACAGTTTAGCGTGTCACGTCTCTAAACTTGTCTTGTGAATCTTTCGTACAAGTTCACGAAAAATGTTCTCACAAGGCCAGTTATGTCGACGGTCAATTGCGCGAGGCATGCTACCGTGCCGTCACAGAGTTTTCCTTTTCAGAACTTCGACGCGTTGTTACGCCGAGTAACGAACGTTTCATCTTCTTGGATTTGGCAGAACTTCCACCCTGCTCTGTCTACAATTAGAGCGATTTGTACGCCGATCCACCTATCACCAGTGCAGAACTGCTCCGCGAGGCTGTGTGGACCTTTCCGGCGGAGTCCACTGCAGGTACGGCCGCGCCATCTCAGAGACCTCTTTGCCACAACTAACGCAAATATTGCCAGCCGTTTACTGCGTGACCTAGGAAAAGTGGTGGACATCATTAGAAGTGGCACAGTTCCTGAGGCCATCCGCTCTATTCTTTTTGGGGGACGCCTCATCGCAATAAAAAAGCCGAGTGGGTCGCTTCGCCCAATCGTCATCTCCTCAGTTTTCCGCAGAATTGCGGCAAAGATCACAGTGAAACTAGGAGCAGATTTGGTGCGCGAGAAGCTTGGAGCTCACCTAGCTTGGCTTCAACACGCCCAACGGCATCGAAGCCGCAGTCCACACTACAAGAGCTTTCGTACGCCAGCGCACCCAACAGTTTCGTAGTCGCCAAACTCGATTTCAAGAACGCCTTTAACCAGATACGTCGTGACCACGTACTGAAGACAGTTCTAGTCGATTGGCCAGAGGCGGCCCCCCTGGTTGACCAAGCCTACAGATCCAGGTCGGAGCTTTCACTTGATGATAAGACGATTTTCTCATGCAGCAGCGTACGGCAGGGAGACCCCCTTGGTCCGCCACTGTTTTGCTTAGCCATTAAGGGACTGGTCGACTCTATCCAGTCTCCCTTAAACCTCTGGTACCTAGACGACGGCACTATTGGAGGAGAAGCATCTGTAGTACTAGCAGACATCAAGAGAGTTGCTGACTTCGGACTGAAGAGCGGGCTTGAGCTCAACTTCGAGAAGTGCGAGCTTATCTACAAAGGTCACCCTAACCTATCCGCCTTGGAGGCTCCTCTTCCCGGGTGCAAACTCGTCGAGGCAGCAGACATGACGCTCCTGGGGTCCCCAGTGGGGTCTGCCGCCAGTCGTCTGGAACTTGCAGGTAGGATAGAGAGCCTTCGCTCCCGTCTAACCCGGCTAAACCTGCTCAGTCCCCACAGCGCGTATCACCTATTGAAATCGTCCCTGGGCTCAGCAAGAATCGTCCATATCCTCCGCAACACGGACGTCGGACCAAACCAAGATTTTCTTCGGGACCTGGATGAAAGCCTAAGGATCAGCCTTAGTGACCTTCTTAATCTTACTCTGGCCGACAACAACTGGGAACAAGCTACTCTCCCCCTTAGATTCGGAGGCCTGGGGATTCGTTTTACAGCAGACCTAGCAGCGAGCTGCCACGCTTCATCATTACACGCTTCAGAGAGCACTGTTCGGCACATCAGCCGACCCATGGCCCTGCAGGCTTTCCAGGACACCAAAGAAGTTGCGGATACGAAGTTCAAGAACCTCGCAGGCCTACTCCCGGAGACAAACAAACACCTGCAGAGGTCCTATGACGACCTCATCGTCTCCATGAAGTACCAGCGCTTGCTCTCTGACGCACTAACCACGGCAGACAAAGCCCGACTACGTGCGGTCGTCCAGAAAGGAGCTAGCAAATGGCTCCAAGCCATCCCCTCCTCAAACCTAGGCACTTTACTAGATCACGAAAGCTTTCGTCTGTGCATTGGTTTGAGGTTGGGGACAAGGCTAACCGAGGAACACCGGTGTCCGTGTGGAACACAGGTAGACATCTGGGGGACTCACGGGTTGTCCTGCAGTAGAAGCGAAGGGCGCCAAAGCCGTCATAGTGAGGTTAATGAGATTACAGCCAGGGCTTTCAGATCCCCTCTAATACCTATAATGCATCCGAGAGCCCGCCGGCCTCCTGAGAAGCGATGGAAAGAGACCAGACGGTCTCACCCTTATCCCCTTTGAAAGGGGAAAGGCGCTTGTTTGGGATGCGACTATCACCGACACGCTCGCCCCGTCGAACCTGGAGGCCAGTGCATCTTCCGCTGGCTCCGCAGCACGCAAGGCTGAGCGTCTAAAGCCCAACAAATATGCCCAGCTCGCCAACGAGTTCATTTTCGTGCCGCTTGTATTCGAGACACTCGGGGGGCCCGGCCCTGAGGCATGGTCGCTTTAACAGAAGATTGGCAAACAAATTGAACTGGCGACAGGGGAAAAAAGAGCACTTGAGTTTCTACTTCAGCGACTATCGCTGGCAGTTCAACGCGGCAATGCGGCAGCAATAATGGGCACAATGAGGGGCTGCCTCGAAGATAAGCTCGACTGGTAGCGCTCCCCACAAGCCCTAGTGTTGATAGTTAATTACATCTCGCTGTAACACTTGAATGTCATTTTAATAAATTAAAATATATATATATATATATATATATATATATACAGGGTGTTGCAGGAATATTTGAAGCGCGATATACAGAATTGTAGAGCTCGTTAAAGCAAATATTTTTTCCAATGGAACATGGTCTCTGAGAAGTCCTGTTTCGGAGTGAGAGCGAAATTACTACAATTTGTGACAATGGTGTTTTTGCCCGACATAGGAGCACACAATGTGCTGTTGCGAGACAACCAGTCCTCCTAGACAGAAACTAAGCACACCATCGTATTCGTGATGGTGCAAATTTTTGCTCCATCTGAAGAATATGCAAGGCCGGTCAGATGACGCGACATGGTTGCATAGAAGAGAATTCGCCAAAAATAAAGTTATTTTTTAGCGTTCACGCCAAATACTTTAGAATCATAACCCTACAACCACTCACAGCGCTCAAAGCGGACATATTCAGCCAATGCGCAATTCATGGCGATCATTTTGGTACCAAACATGTGTCAATGCGAGCTGTGGTTGCGGAGTAATTACGATTTTTCGGCGGGATGTCCAGATTAAGTGCATGTAAAATGACTGTGTGGCGACGTTCACTACCGCCGACGTGTCGCGCGACAGCCGCAGCGCGTAATTTTTTATATGTTAGCTTTGAACACGTGGGTGGTCGTAGGTTTATGATTCTAAAGTATTTGGCGTGAACGCTACTAAAGAACTTTATTTTTGGCGAATTCTCTTCTAAGCGACCATGTCGCGTCTTCTGACCGGTCTTGCATATCTTCAGATGGAGCAGAATTTTATCACGAACACGATGGTGTGCTTAGTTTCTGTCTAGGAAGACTGGTTGTCTCGCAACAGCACATTTTGTGCTCCTATGTCGGGCAAAAACACTAGTGTCACAAATTGTAGTAATTTCGCTCTCACTCCGAAACAAGACTTCTCAGAGACCATGTTCCATTGGAAAAAATATTTGCTTTAACGAGCTCTACAATTCTGCATATCGCGCTTCAAATATTCCTGCAACACCCTGTATATATATATATATATATATATATTAGAGCGAATCGCGGAGAGGGCACAGCTGAACGGGCGAACTTTTGAATTTTGTCAGATAACTATTCGGACATCACATAAATAGCAAAGAATAGACAACCGTCACTGTCAGTTGTCGAAATTGAGTCGATAATAACTCGACTAAGTCAAATAAAATTAGTGCAATAAAAGGCAGATGAGATTAAAGTCTAAAGTCAGAGAAAAATAAACCTTGTCATCGTAGGTTAGCAAGCTGTCCGCCGTTCGGTAGTAGACCAGAAAAGAACGCTGGTTTTGGCATTGCTGTTGCTGAATGCGCCGACATTGGCAGTGCCACCAGCAGCAACAGTAAACGTGACAATCTGGGTGACTGCATAATAACTGCGTGTCCCGATGGTACGTGTGTTGAAAGAATGTCATAAAATCAAGCATTTCTACTGCGGCGACTACCATTATTACTAGTACTACTACTCCAATGATTTAGTTATCATCATATTTATTTCACTCATATTGAGTATGCATTTAACAGAAACAATTAGACAGGTTATACAATTAGACAGTCGCTGGTCGCGGCACGTTATTCGAGAGAGGCAGTGCAGTGATCTCTTCGCAAGGGCCAGGCAGGCAGACGCATGAAACTTCGTACGCACCTGAGAGCACAGTCGACAGACGCACTTGGTGTACTCTTCGTGGAAGCTCATAATCGAACAAACCAGGTGATTATAGCCATGAATTATATATCTGGTATAGGCGTGGCGATTGTCACATGCAGGTGAGAGGCCCTGAAATATCCAGGTTTCCAACCTCTCGTCGGACTTAATCAACTTTATTTTCCCATTCCGAGATAAAGCTCTCGAATGGTACTGTACGCGGCGTCTTCAACCTCAATCGAATTATCTCAACAACTGGTGCGACCATACATCAGCGCTGGAACAATCTTGAGGTAGAAAAGCGCCACTGCCGTCGGAACGGACAGTCGCCGGACATCGCACTAGTACCACTGCCACTACTCTTATTCAGTTCAATTCAATGCAATTGCACTTTTGTGCTGTCAAAAAGGTAGACAATACTTTGTTGTTATGCCTACGTATGCCCGTTTATCCGTGACGGCACTGTGGCGGCGACTTCGAAGTCGACCGTCTCTACAACAGAGAATGTCGAAAAAGCGTCGTGGTCGACTAACCTGCCACCTAGGAGTGAAATCCGGCCAGGGGCAGCCTTTGCACACTAGTTATCTGGCGTAGCCTGGTAGCACGAGGCTATACGTAAGTGGGCGGGGGGGGGGTGATTATGGGGTAAGCTGGGCTGGGCTAATCACAGCTCTGCTGCTCCTGCCACGAAAATGGATGAGCTCAATGCAACTGACGCCTGGCATGTGTGTGGGTCTCTCTCACTAACTGTCTCTTCTATATATCCCTCTCTCCTTCTCTCACTCGACATATAATATTGGCCCATTAACATGATCACTTCATTCTACCCCATCACAAGCGCACGACCAAAAGTTTACGCGGCCCCGGGCAGGAGTCCCGTACAGCGGTACGTTACTTGTTACCAAGTGTGTGTGTGTTGTAAGTAGGTAGCAGACCACCCCCCACATACGACCCCCCATATACACATGACAGGCAGGTTTTACCCATTTACTCTGTATATGCAATGCGATGTGATTGGAGTACGACGAGTATTGGCGGTAGGGCCGGCGGTGTCGGCGTCCGTTGCTGTGCCACCGGGGGTGTTGGTGCTGATCATCCTGATGGCCGTGAGAGTAATGGTCATTCATGACGAGCACGAACAGACGATGGCAATGAGAATGTGCCGACGTTGATGATGACGGAGGTGTTTATGTTCTCGCCGCCGCAGCCGCCACCACAGCCGCTACAGACGCCATGCTCATTGTGCTTAGCCCCACGCCGCCCCCCCACCGTAGAGGTCATGGCGCTCGCCGGTGGACCAGCTAGCGACTGAGGCTGAGGCCGCCGGAAGAGCCACGGACCCCCGTGGCCTTGCCACCCATGTGGTTCGACGTCGTCACGGTAAATCGTGGTGTCACTCGTGCCGTGACCGACGGCGCGCGACGTGTCCCATCAGCGGCGGTAGCGACGGTGGCGATGGCAGTGGCAGCGGCGTTGAGAAAGGGAGGGGTAGCGCGCCAAACAGAAGAAGGAGATGAGAAACGTGCAAAATCCGGATTAAACTCGACTGCTTCGCATCAGGCGCCCCCGACCTCACCCTCTCGCTGATTTTTCCGCTACTGCTGGTGCTGCTGCTCGAGTACGCGACTCCTGCTACGCGGGGGGGGGGGGGAGAGGGTGGCCAACCTTGTAATCGGTGTTGTCACGGTTCCTGTTAGCGTGTCCACGGCGGCACGTGAACTCGGCGACGAACGGTGGATGAGACAAGCGCACTGAGCGCGCAGTCGCATATCCATCGTGTCACGCCGCAGTGTGGTTGTGGAGGAGCTAGGTGTCTGTGAATACTGGGATTCGTGACTTTGTGACCCTTTAGCCTTTGAGACTCTGGACGGTCCGGGCCCCACGATCCACAAACCTCAGTCCACCGTGCCTGGTCTATTGAATTCGTGCGTCAAAGAGAGTCTATCCTACGAGGAAATGCGGCATCTGCGCGTGGAACTTTGTTGAGCTGGACTACTTCAGGTTTGAAAAACGTATCAGTTCTATGGATTCTTATTCGTGGTTTAATTTGCGAGCGCGTGGGCGTAGAGAGGTTTGTTTCGGTCATAATATTGTATAAATAATAGTCTATAAGAAAACAATACATATATATATATATATATACATATATATATATATATATATATATATATATGTATATATATATATATATATATACATACATACATATGTAAACCCCGTCTCCCACTTGGGAATGAAACCAGGGAGTAAATCGTTTTTGAGACAAATGGGGGAACATCAATGACCCGTTACGTCGATACGGCAAGGATAGTTTATGGCGAGTTCAAACAAAATTTTTGGAAGGAGGAGGGTGTGTGCAAAGTTTTCCCCACAAACGAAACATTTCTAGCTAAAAACCTCAGGACCAATATCTGCAAAACTCTCAAATGGTCGAGGCTAGGCAGTGCAGATCAGTGACGGCATGGCGATATGGATGCACGTCTGCGACACAGAACAAAGCTAAAACGTTTCAGTAGTAGCTCAGAGTCCTACAAAAATACAAGCAAGTAAGAAAGAATGTCGAAGTGGTTTTCGTCGGTTTCCCTACTGCAAAGGGTTTGCCCTCTGGGTATATACGCCATATAGCTCTACAACCTCAAAAGACCAAAATGTTTCAACTGGTTAAGTTATTCGGTCGCAGTTGTCTTTGTTTGTGTGCTAGTTTTTTTCCTGTAAAAGCAAGTTAAGCCTAAGTGTTTTTCAGTGAGTGCACTCACACGTGAACTCACCTATGTACGAATGGACTTGCTTGTAGCAGGGTTGCTGTCATTTCTAAGCAGTGGCCTTCTCTGGATATGCGCATTTTGTGGAAATGAGTGCGTTAGTAATGCAATTCTAGAAATGAACGGCTTATTATCGAACTAGAGAGTCTTTTTCATGTGTCAAACATATTAGAGCCTCGGGATCCGAAGGGGTCGCAATGGTCTTCCGCGCACAATCGACACATCTTAAATACGACAGGTTTTTAGATTGCTCACCGTAAGCTGTCGGTCATGGTTCATGTTCTAAAGCCTTGCAACTATGGTGCCTACAATAAAGAAAACGAAATAACACATCGATGCTATGATACAGCAAGACGGTTAGTTCTACTAGCTTTTTGAATGAGGAATAACAAAAACCTTACGTCGGCTTGACGACTTTTCTCGGTCTGAACAGTTGTGAGGTAATATCGACGATCGCGCAGCCTGCAAGGAAATCATGCACCAAAGAATTCCCTTGGGAACGCCAAAAGGCACTTTATAAGTAGCAGTGGCAGCTGTTTCTGACACCGTTATTGTCTAGGCCCAAGCCGACATGCTGAAAACGCTAATTAAACGGCTAATGCCGTCACCAAGCCTAGTCGCACAGCTGGTTGATTTCTGGGATAAGACGTTAAGGAAAAGATCTGCGGCATTTACACGTTGCCGTCGGACATCACCATAGCATCTACCTCGCCTACAACAATTGGACGTGGGTGTCCTTCTTAGAACTCTGCGCTCGGAATAATTCTCTAACGCCGACAAACCAGAATATTGTTACCTTGACCGAGAACGACTTCTTGCCCTTTATACCAACCCTCGCCATTTATACCAAAACGACGCAGAGGTCTTTTACAGGAAGTTCAAGCAGTGCTTTAGTTGTTACAGTTTTAATCACGTTTGGAAAAATTGTTTGCACGATATGCCACGACACAGGCAATGCGGAGAAGATGCCTCTTCTTTACGCAAAGATTGCACTGGTCGGGCTTATTGTAGTGACTGGCCAGGGGCCAGAACAGGCGAGGTTTGGAGTTTCCCTTCAAAGATTTTACAGTATAGACCCTTAAAGAGGTCTGCTCAAAACCTTTTGAAAAGCCAGGCCGGCGCTGCAATGATCGAAGACAACGGATCGAAAGACTAAGAGATTCAAGCTCAGACACCTTAGTGACCCACTTGGTTCAAGAAATATCCCTTTACGACTCGCTCCAGTTTTTACAGGCCCAACTCAACTGGTCTTATTGAAGAAGGACGGCGGCACCTCTCCCATTGCCCTCTGCAAGTATTTGCGTCAAACAGTGATTAAGGCAGCCGCTTTATATCAGTCGCTTACATCATACAGAGCCGGTGGGAAGCTGTCGTTCTTAACTTCATTAAGGCGCTACTTATGTTGGAGTTCCAAAACACATTTAATTCCAGGAACTTGTGCAGGTATTAACGTCCTAGCTCGACCTCAATAGATGGTTTTTAAGGCCCAAGTTACTGGCAAAGTCCGTGCTGCTCAAGAAACTGGTTGTCATAGACTTTAGGTGCTTGATTTTAGCCAAGCGTCAAGACCTGTGCGTCTTGAGGGCAAGCCATTTAACTTCTCCTTTTACATACGCTCTCAGCTGCGTTGATTTCGCGATTCTCGTGGACGTTCCTGAGTCACGCCTCGCAGACAAGTCCTGGCGCTTGGCAAGAGTCGAGCCGAAGGATTAATGCAATGCCCACTAAAACCAAATATATAAAGACGGCAGTGCCTACATATATGTATCCTCCTAGAGATGACCCTCTGACCAGCGGGATCCGTAACGCGAAAGAGTAACTGCACACAGCTGGCGGGGAAGTCTCGGAAGTTTTAAATCGTTAGGCCCTGCTTGTCGAGTCGCACCTTGGCAATAACTCTCGGATGCTTTCTTCTATTCTTCTTCCTGCTTCTTCGTTTGCCTTCATGATACGTTGAATGTACTTTGCAACAGCGTCCCAGTTTTTGACCGTCGTGAGCTTGTGCTATGCAAGGCATCGCAAGACCGTATGTTCCGGAAAATCCACCGTGTCGCAGTACAAGCACTGTATTGGGTCGACCTTCTACATCCGGTTTAAATACACTTAGAAATCGCCGCGACCCGTAAGGACCTAGGACAGGTTGTATGTGAGACGATGCCCGGGACGATTCATCTATCGGCGGATGCTGTGAATAAGGTTTCTCACAAGCATCCCTAGTTGCTCGTCCGGGATGCTATCCCACTCCTTCTATCACCGATCGAATGTCACCTCGCGTTCTTCTACGAACTCCCTATCTAGGTTAACCCACAGACGCCGACGTTCGGCTGCCTTTAGGTCCCAGGGCACTGTTTCCGCCAGCACGAGCTTCTCTGACCAACTCAGCTGCCACAGTGATCAAGCTAGCACATGAACATGCTTAAGTAAAAAAAGCTATAGCAATATTGTATGGTCTAAGACCGGTGCCTTTGGAAAAGCTAGGTAATTAGAGCTATATTGCAAAAACTTCCAACACGCCGCGGCAGTTTCTAGACTTTGTTCATAAACGGCTGCTTACGAGCAAGCTATAGGCCATCAAGCCGATATAATTACTTGGCCTGCGCAAACATTCTTTAAAAAAGTTCGATTATCTGTAATTTGTATCTGAAGCACATTTGTATATATCAGTCCTAACAGGTGTGCCGTTAGGATGATTATCATCTTATCATAAAGGTTATGTATCGAGATCTGAACCATGCCATAATAAATTAGTCGGATTGGCGTGGCTCGCTATTACGACGCACTGATGAATCTAACGCTGGGGGTGAGCGTTTAGTTGAGGAGATGTTTCTTCTGCGAGTTCTGCAGCGAAGCTGGTTTTCAGCAGCTGGTATACAGCGCTACCCGCTGATAGTATATACTGGACGTTGTATTAGCTAATGATGGCTCAGTTGATAACATTACTGTATCGACCACTGATCATAAAATGGTCAAGTTCACCATATCTCGCGGTTCGTCCATGTCTGAGACACGCACTGACTAGTGGGTCTATTTTTCGCCGCCTGTTCTGGCGTCGATAGCATGTCTAACAAGTTGTGAGACACATGCATTTCGTGCTTGAAATATTTGTACCTCGTAAAACTTCGAATACCGAGAGTAGACTAAGCTTCGATATCCAACGGACTAGCCAATAAATGAGCAGCGCTACGCCGGAGCGTGGGCCTGGCATTGCAGAAAAAGCTACAGAAGGTGTTTCATAGGAAACGTATCATCGAGGAGAACAGCGTTCGAACAGAACAAATTCACGCTAGGGTCTGAGCAACTAGCCGTTAAAAAAGCGATCAAAGACTTAGGAATACTGACATCTAAAACTTTAAACTATACATCAGGGACTCGAGTGTAATGAGAAGATTCTGGCTAATGTAGTAATACAATAAGTTCTTAAGACGTGTTGCCTACCGCTGCAACATTACCAGGGATAATGTTGAGTGCATGGAAATTACCGTTATATGTATTAGAAAGGATTGACAGGTGCACGTTTACAATAGGTTCTTTAAGGTCATGACGACGATAACCCGCTCTGGTAGAAACATGCAGGCTAAAGCTGTTGCTAAGAGAGAAATCAGTAATAAAATGTTTGCGTGGCGCACAGTCCGCAAGCGCAATCATGTATCTCCAAACATTGTTAGATGGCGCGTTTTTATTAAGCTACGATAATCCTCAATAAAGCCCCCCTGCCAAAGAGTGCGTAAATAAATAACGTCACTACAATCAATAAGTAATTCCAAAATGTTTCCACAAAGCTCTACAGAGACAAGTCAAGTAGCAGTTACTAAATCTAGAAGACAGGTTTAGATACTTTACTAGAAAAACACGCCTACCTAACCCCCGCTTGCTAGGTCGGATTACTTGAAAGACAACTCGTTCTCTATCTTGTTCTGAGCCTCGATTGTCTGAAATGGTTTCAGGAGATTTTAAAAAGTGTGAGTAATTTATCATTCTTTGTTTATTTCACTAGTAGCGGTTAAGAATGTGATTTGTAAACACCGTAAGTCTGCATTCAGGCTTACTGCCATGTGATTCTTTTTTTTTCATACTAAATCCTTGCAACAGCGTGGACCGACCAAGTACGCCACCGAAATGCTCCATCCTTTACTCTAGTGTGTTATACGTATAACCCCTAAAATGCTCGAGTAAAATACACATATTTACCTAACCAAGATCCAACTTAATTTTGAGCACCCAGAAGTGATAGCCAGAAAGTGGTAGGCGCCCCAGTACTTTCTGTTTGACAAACGCACGATGGACTAGGACTATGTAAGATAGGTGGGGGAAAATCTCGAAGATCGACTACATACTATTTTTACACGACTGCTTTGCAATAATATTGGCAGACAGCAGTTTAAGTCTGTGTTGCTACTAAGCATCACCACAAACTGCTTCCAATACATACTACATAAAAACAGCCACAACAACAACAACAGCAGCAGTAGCAGCATCATCAATGACCACTACACTGTTAAGGGAGCCCCGTTGTGAAACGTTTCGTGATGGCTGCTAATTATTCCGCTTAAATGGAATAACATATTAAATTACTACGGCTGATAATGAGCACCGACTCTAGGGGGGGGGTCATGCGTTTCCCTTTTTGCCGCGCCGATCCGTTCTCTCTCTACCGCTCATACTTAGGGGCTGAGTGAGCCCCGTACCAAGTTGGGTGACTTGGGGCTGTGGGGGGTTGCATCGAGGGCAGCGGTGAGCGGCTCTCTCATCATGACCGCCGTCCGTTCGGTGTTTTTTTCTTTAGCTTCAAGAAGAGAGTGCGTGCTAAGCCACAGCGGGGCCAGCCTCCTTCCGCCTTCGAAGGTTGACGTATAAAGCTCAATCGCACACGACTGCAGTACCACTTCTATTGCCACTCTGCTTACGGCTTACAACCACTGCTCTCAAACAGGGAGCGCCCGCAGCACCTCCGGTATACGCGTCTGTACGAGCCGGAATTACTCGAACGAGGCTGCAACACGGATGAGTAGGCGAGCGGCCTAGCAGGGAGCAACGTTTTCCTTTTCCGCAGGCGCAGTGGAAGGCCTGCTTTGCCGCTAACGCTGGTCAAACTAAACTTTTCCATCTCATTCGTCGTTGAACCGTCTGCCGCGCCCGCTCGCCGCTCCCCCCTACCGCTTGACGGAAATGACAGCAACGATGGAAAGCGCTGAGGGGAGGAAAGCTGTTACTCTTCACGACTGCCGCTGAGACCATCGTCGTTACACACTACGAAACCTGCGGCCGGCAGGACCTCAAGCACAGCCTCCCCCGCCCTGCGGCGTGATCCGACTTGCAGGGGTGGTGGCTTCGGCCGCGTCCCGCCAAATCACCCCCCATATCATAGCCACCGGCAATCCGGCTGGTGATGCTGTCCAGTCAGTGAGTCGTAGTCGCACTGAAATCGATGGAACCACAGTTCCATGAAGTTGTGGCTTCAGCGCCAGCGGCTGCTGCTGCTCCGCTGTTTGGCGCTGTATGAACAACAGAGAGCAGGATCCGAAAAACGAAGCGAGCAAAGCCAGGCCGTGGTTTAATCTGATCTTGTATTTGGTCTCTTGTCCTGCTTTCTGCTTGGTCTCTGTCTCGTCACTTTTTCCAGATTTACCTGCTTGTCCCTTCGTTTTTCCTCCGCCCGTGTACACCTTCCGTGGCCGACCGGAGTGCGGAACGGTCTCGTGAAGGCGAAGCCGGCGTTCGACCTTCTTTCTGCCATAAAGCCATCTATATAGCCGTTGGGTAGCGCCAGCCTTGGTACTCCTGGCTTATGTGCGTATCGCCGCTCGCTCATCTATATCGCCATGGGTAGAGAGCAGGTTGTCACCACTAGCCCGACCTGTTCCCACTATGGAGCATATCAAGCTAAATTGCGGCGAAACTAGCAATGGTGGGAACAGGTGACTCTAAACATTTGCCGTCCTCCCTAGTCCAGTAACGATTCCGCTCCGCTTTAATGCTCCCTCCAGTTCTCCGGCGTCCACCAGTTATAGATTCTCGACGAGCGTATCCAACTAGCTGGCTCCGCGGAAACGCACTTGTATTTATCTGATGTATGTAGTGCGCAGTATTCAGACGCCTTCTCAGCCTTTCAGCCCCTTTTAGCTTTAATTATTTGCCGTCTTTCTGTCTTTCATGTTCTCTATTAGTACGCTCATTTAGGCGTTTCATACATTTCTAAATAAGTTACAATATTGCATACCTTTCTAAATACGTTACAATGCTTCGTTAAAATTGTCTCTCTATGGTTTTTAAAAGCTTGAATGGCTTGCAGTCCGCAGAACCGATGATATCTTCCCTTTTTCCCAGAAGGACCATTGTGTCACTCTGCATAAAAGCATAATTTTGGCGTTTTTTTTTTTTCATTTTGTCGCCCCGGAAGCAATACACACCCAAAAGCAGAACGCGCAAGTAATCTACACGACGCTGCCTTTCTTCGACACCGATGTCGCTGGCTGTGTCCACAGAAAATTACCTTTTTTAACAAGGATATTGATAAAAGAGAGTTAAGTTAAGAAAGGTGCATACTTTGCTTTGACTCTACAACGTTCTATACGCATATGAAAAATGTATACTTTCTAAATCTATATTTTCCTTTATTATATTTAAAAAACGTATACGCTCCACAAACGTCAAATGTAATATACAGCTAATAAGTATCAATATAATCGACCTCGAATACCAACGACAACGACCCACTCACAAATATTCGCTGTCAGAGTATAGGCCAATTATTTGCAGATGAGCAGGCCCTCCCTTTACGCTTGCCGCGCCTACTAGCACTGACATTAATGGGTGATGGTTTTTCCCGTATGGCTTTTCCAGTATATCTCCACTCCTTTTTTCTTCTTTCGTTGCTGGCCGACTGTCATCATCTCGTACGCTAGCACTGTACTCCTCTCCGATAATGGCTTGGCTTGTCTTGCCATCTGCAGTTTGCCGCAGTCATGTCGGACAGGAAGGACTACTCCAAATTGAGATGCTGTTAGTATACGCTGAAACACGTACCAATTTTTTCATCTGCCTACTCGCATGCATCACGAGTGATGCTACTGCTGCTCATAGTAATGGTGGTTATTGTACCGGTAGAAGTTGGGGCAGAAGATCTTTTGCCCGATTCCGGTGGTAAAGCTTTGCCTATTTCTACTGCTTGTCCAATCAGCTACCGTTGCTGAGTCTTGTAGGCATAGAAATGATAGTCCTCAGTGAAGTAGCGGTAGCAGTGAGTAGTACGCGAACGGAGTCATTGTGTTGAAGGCTCCTGTTTGTTCCTCCCATTGTTCCCATTCCTCCTCCTTCTCCTCTCTCGCTCTGTCTTTTTCCAAACCCTCTTTCATGACTTCTTCTTTCTTGATAGAAGACTGGCGGGCAGGGTAGCAGACCGTACGCCCTAGAAGGGAAAGACTGCGCTGCATTGCCTTGCTCTACGAGCCTACCAGCTAAAGACTTTAAGCCAAGAGCAACGACCGAAAGAAGGACCGACAACGAGTGAGCAAGAGCGAGAGCAGGAGAGAGAGAGAGAGAGAGAAGGCGAAAGACCGCGCGCAGAGAGAAGCGCGCAGGGAAATGAAGCCTGGCCCCGGGGCCCTGAGAAAGGGCCATTTCTTGCAGCCCGTGGGCCTATAGGCCGCCCCTCTAAGTAGGGGAGTCCATTTTCCAAAGGCTGCGGGAGGACCACATACGTCGCTAGCGGCGTTGTCGTCGTCGTCGTCGTTGGCAGCTTCAGCTCCAAGCAGACGACCACGACCACGTCGCCGACAACAACAACAACATCATAGCTCTTGCTGGCTTGCCGCCATCGCCGACAGCTTTCCTCTACCTCCGGCTCTCAGCTTCTCACTCGTCGTCGACAACAACGTGTACAACGGGGGCCTCATCTAGCAGCTGAAGGCCGCCCCGGCAGCCCTCAGCCCTTAGCCTTCAGCTCTCAGCCTCCGGCAGGCGGCGGTGGTGGCAACGGCGGCAGCAGCAGCAGCGGCAATAGCCGTCAGAGCAGCGCCCGTCGCAGGCGGTAGCGGCGGCGACGGGGGTGAGAGAACAAACTCTCTGTATACGTCTGAGAGGTCCGCGCGGACCAACGTTGGTGTGGTGGGTGTGCACGAATGTAGCCGCGGATGTTAGCGCTGTGCGCAGCGCATCGAATGTTGTGCATGAGTGTTGCAGGCCACCCGAGCAGCCATCGAGTACGGCAGTACGTGTGTGGAGAGCCAGGGGCATCTTCTGCACTCGGCGGCGGCAGCAGCAGCAGCTGTAGTAGTACTGTAGTGTGCCGTTCGTAGTAGTAGTTGTGGTTGGTTGGTTGGTAGTTGTAGTAACTGCAACAGCACCACCAGCAGCAGCAGCAGCTGAGCTGAGCCTTCCGCCGCCCTTTCGCACCGCCATCATCCTCCAACAGCGTTCCTGTCGCTCCACGGTGGTGCTTCACGGCTTCAGCGGCAGGGCAACAGCAGCAGCAGCAGCACGGTTTTTTTTTTGTCGGATAGGCAGCACAAGACAGGGCAGGCCAGGCCAGGCGGACTACAAGGCCGATGGCACGTTGAAAGTCATCGCCTGCCACCCACCGTTCTTGACTGTGTCGCTCGTAGAGCTCATGAGGTTGCTACTGTTTGTTGTTGTTGTTGTTGTTGTGGCGGTTGTTGTTGCTGCTGTGGCGGCGGCGGTTGTTGTTGTGGTTGTTGTTGCCGTCGTCGTCGTTCCGTGTCGTTTGTAAACCTTTGACTACTTCTACTAAGTTCGTGTGTTCGTCTTGGTCTTCTGTGCACAACCACTAACCGTTGTCGTCGTCGTCGTTGTTATTGTCTGGGTGACGTCGGAGACAAGAACGACAAATACGGCAGCAACAGCAACAACAACAACAACAACAACAACGACAACAGCAGCCAGCAACAACAACGCCGACAACGACAACCACAACAACAACAGCAGCAGCGTCAACAACAGCAGCAACAGCGACAGCAGCAGCAACAAAAACCTCAACAACATCAGCAGCAACAACAACATCAACATTAAGAACAACAGTAACAACAACAACAATAAAGACCCGTGTCCTAGTGAATCTGTCCTGTATACTGTAGTGAACGTGGTAAGGAAGTGGTGGGGGCTGGAGTGCTAGGGCTGGAGTGTCGCCCGTTCCGTTGCCCGTCGCCGATTAAAGGGCCCTGTGGAGGTGTGCCACCAGCCCGAATCTGTCGACGGAGCCTCGATCCAGCCTAGGCTAGGATGTCGTCGAGACTCGAAGAGAGGCGACTTCAGCTGCAGGAGGGGGCTACCGCTGCTGCTGCTGCTGTTACTGTCTTTGCTACCGGCTGCGGCGTCAAGTGCCATCGTCGTTAGCAGCAAGCGTAGGAAAAGAAAGGCTTCTTCCTACCCTGATGCGACTTGGGTGACGACCCCCGTGCATTTTCGATGAGGTGAATTCCACTCTCCAAAGGATGCGTTCTCTCTCTCTGTTAACCAGTTGACACAACTAGGAGCATCAGTATCGTTACCAGCATCGCAACCCAAGCCGGAGCCGAAGCAGCGCAACATGCGAACCGCAGCGACGAACAACACGACGATGCCCACGACAGAAAACATGAAGCGCGCCGTGAAGGCGCGGTGAGGGCAGTGCCTATCAACACCATCACGACAATAACGACAAGCTTCGAAGTCCAGCCGAAGTCGGTAAGCATCGACCACCAAATATACCGGCGCTATATTGATGATGGTGGATTGGTGGTGGTGGTGGTGGTGGTAGCAGTAATACTAGTGGTGATGGCATCATCATAGTCGTAGTAGTAGCAGTAGCAGTAGTCGTAATGGTGATGATGGTGATGGTCATACAGATGATGTCGAAGAGGAAAACGCAACGGTGCCGACCGCCATGATGAGTGGCGTTTGTCCAGTCTGTCTGTCTGTCTGTATACGTGTGTACGGCTACAATATACTAATGCTACTGGCCCTGCAGTAGTCAAGGCATACACGGCGGTATAAAGAGGGGTGATGTATGAAGGCAGCACAATACCAAAGTCGTCCCCGCCGCTGCAGGTGATACCGATTCTGACCCGCGCGTCACCATCCACCCAGTATCACCGAATGCTAACCTGCGTGCTGCCCCCGGTGCTGCATACCGATTCTGATCCGAGTTAGGGACAGATTCGGGTCCGCGCTAGCATCCGGTGATGCCAGTTCATTGTGTCGTCCTTCTCCGTTCGGCCGCTCGATCTGACTCGACTTGCTTATCTGCCCGCATCTCTGTGCGTCTGCAGAAAAATCATCAGCCAACCAAATGCCCACTATTGCTATTAGAAAATATTGATAGCAATTAGATGATGACGATTATGATGGTGCTGATGATCATTACTTCTGCTGCTTACTACTACTACTACTACTGTTATAATAATACTTTTTATTATTACTATTGACGGCTCTACTGAAGAGAAGAATCGTTATTGGAAGAGCGATTTGTTTCGGTACAGAGAAGGAGGAGGAGGAGCACGCACGTTAGGAGTACGCGAGTCGAGGAGGTGGCTGGGACGCTGGTGTGCCCCAATGAATCCCGGCGGCCCGATGGTAGCCGATGGCCCTGCTGCCACTTTGGCGACGGCGGCGGCTGCAGCCGAAGTTAAGCTAAAGGGCAGAGGGCAGAGGCCGACCGGGAGTGGTGGCTAGTGCCGTGTTAGGAGGTGATTGCGCATGTTGGCCCCCGTACACGCAATTGCTTTCCCGTCGTCGGGCATAGCATTCCCATCGCATATCGTCGAGCACAGCATTCCCATCGCATCGTCGGGCATAGCATTCCCATCTCGTCTGTCCGTCTGTCCGTTCATCGGTTGACGGGTGCTTGTTCCACAGTGGTTTTTAATTATTCGTCGCCTCCGATCGGCTCAACTGGCTGGCTAGATGGCCGGCTGGTTGAGAGTATGATTTTTTTCGTTTGTTGTTCGTGCCTTTTCCTGCGTTTGTAAGCCCGGTGCCAGGGGCCCCCGCTGGAGCAGGGGAAAATCCATCCCATACGGCCCGATATTTTTCTGGTGGCGGCCGAGAGATTCACAGATGGCAGATGAGTGCCCATCCGCACTTACATATACATGGCAGATCGCAAGATAGGCTGACCAGCTTCCAGCCGGACGCTTAGTAGCTACGCGCGAGCCCCGGGCTGTTTGCGGCAGTTGGACCGCCCCCGAGACGTTAGGCCAGTGTATAGTGAGAACGGCGCGCTGGAGATTAGATCTAGTAGTGTATCTGAATGACACGCTCAGCCGCTAAATACGCAGAGCAGATACCGGCAGAAATCCCCGCTAAATACCGCAAAAGGAATAGAGTCTTAATAACTGGATGGCTTGGATGAAATAACCATCCAGCTGCTCAAGTATAGGGGGGCACGCGGTATGTGGCCGAAAGGGGACTGCCTCATATTGTTCAGTGCTACTAGTAAAAGGATCCAAACAACAATAACCATAACGATCCAAGGCAGTGCCGAAAGACCGACCAAAGATGCGAAACCGCGCCACTCTGAAACATGTGCAAGCTGATTCTGCGTCTTAGCCATAGGGCATGCGTTTGAGACTTGACGGTAGATGTGAAATCGCTCAATTCATAGAACGTCAACATATTTAGGACACACATCAGCACAACCACATCTACCTACTATGTGCTCTCTAGGTTGCGCACACCGTTAGCCACCGTGGCAAGCATACTATTGCCAGCAGCGGTAGGAATTTGAACGAATAACGTCGATCAAAGCGAAGCTTAGTTCTACTGAAGAATTAATAGAGTCAAATGATTATCTGTTATGCTACCCAAAGGGTGGATTTGAAATCTGTGAGTGATCTAATTCATTTTACTGTTTGGTCTTGCTTTAAGTGTACAATTTGTACATTGCCCTGGCTAGCAAATCCTAGTCGGAATGGAAGCGAATATTTTTCGATGAGCCTGTACAATTATCCGGGCTCTCGAATTCACCATCTAATGGTGTGATTCATTGCTCCTCGATTCAGTATCATCGCGATGACAACAACAATTACAGCTAGAACAGTTATAATCGCAATGTAATCGCAAATAGCAATGACAACAATGATAAACAAAGATTCTAAACGGTTAAAATGCAGACCACTGTACTGCCAGCGTATTCAGCTTCTAGTTGCCGTTCGCTCTGAAGTTTGTCTGTGTGTTGGGCACGCCAAGGAGAGGAAGGTGTTTCATACGTTTTAGCAGACGCAGCTTCGCCTATTGGGCGGTAGTCCGG
>QVRM01004226.1:0-38755 GCA_003439945.1 Dermanyssus gallinae
TCGTAAGCCTCGAGGCGATGAGCTAAGTGAGCACTTTATAAATCACGCTTGTTAAGGAGATGCCTCGGTATGATTTTCTGTCTGTAGCATCTCTTTGCCCTTATATATAGGTTGTAGGTAGCTTTTTCTCCACTCATCTGGTATTTTACCCTCGCGTAGGCACATATTTATGTTGCGCTTTAAGTGCTCGTACACGATTTGGTCTGGCCCCCGCTGACCTGTTATTTTGCTTTGATGTAACTGCTAGTCTTACTTCGGCTTCCGTAAAAGGGATGAACTCAGATCCTGGGTCTCTCATTGGGAGAGTCGTCTCACCGCTAAGAAGATTTGTGAAATGTGTCGTATGTGTCTTGTATGAGACGCATTCTCTGTTTTTCTTCGTATCAGAGCCTCTTTTCTTTCTTAATGGCCTAAATACTCTTTTAGGAGAGCTAACTCTTGTAAACCTAATTGGCTCATGTCATTATGTGTACATATAATATGTTTCATGTACTTGCATTCTTGATCAAACCAGGGTTTGTGTAACCGCGGTTTCATTTCCTTTCTAGGCCTGGCTGCTTGGAAAATTGCCCATCTAAGATTATACTCTGCGTTGTTGACATCACATGTATATTGTAGTGATTTAAGGGCCTGTTCTAGTGCATTTGTGTTCAGTATTCGACTAAGCTGTTGTTGATCTTTAATTGTATTGTGAGGTTCGAGGCGTAATAGGTCGAATGTCATTTGCAGTGCTTGCGATGTGCTGAAGCAATGGACCTAAAATTGCGTATTATTGTTCCTGGCCTGCGGCTTGTAGAAGTACAACATCTACTACGCTGTTGCCGTTCCAGCAAATGTAGGTTGGATCAGTAAGGGTGTTCTCGATGTTCAATCCAATTTCATTTATACCTACCATAAAGCCCGTTTGGCGCGCGTCATCTCTTACGACGTTTAGGTCTCCTGCTATTATAACGTTTTTACGCGAGTTTTTGCACTAACTTAGACAATCACCAATGTCTTGTATTATCTCTACAGTCTTCTTGTCGGGTGGGCTATATATACACACTAAATAATAGTCACAAAGTTCTACAATGACCTGGCGGGCGGTGCATTTAACTTGGCGAGCCCACTCTGATGTCCGAACTGCTCTGGTCACACCCCATTTTGGTCGTCCATATCCCTGTGATTTCAGCGCTAGCCCGTGGAACGCCTTATGATTTGGAAATGTAATGCGTGTCATGTCGGTTAAAAAGAGTCTCTGTTAAAAATATAATATCTGGCTCACTAAATTCGTTCTCTCCTGACGTCTCGTACAGTGATGCCAACGACTCTACGTTCCATAAGAGGCACATCGACTGACCTCTTAGTCTTGGCGATTTATTTAATCGGGAGTCCAGTCACATCGGAGTGTGCTGCAAGGACTCGTCTAGCCTACTCCGTTTTTCTCCTATGCCCGACCCTCCTTCTCTTACGTTGTATATTCTATATGGTTTTAGCTGGCCACGATAGGGTAGGAAGCGGCTGCCTTCACCGTCGGCGCCTACGATACGAGTGACATATTGCTGTAGTTCTTTGCTCGAGTGTGAGAGTGCGATGCGTATTAGGAATATTGCTTTTAACCTTGGCCGTTCGGGCACGTCACGATCGTTTACGACTTGCAAGTACGTCATCTTGTTGGTGCCCGTGGTTACGTGCACAACCCGTCCGCGCTTTCCAACAATGTTCCACCTCTTGTCGTGTCTCGCTCGTTCGTTCTTTGGTGTGTTCACATTCTTGCGTGGATCGCCGTTGAAGCCAAGACGACGTGGCGTGTAGTGTGATGTTGATGGGGCACGTTGGCCGTTCTCCCGCCGCTGCTGCTGTTGTTGATGTTGCTTGACCTGTTGGGTTGAGCGTAGGTCAGCTGCTCGCATCGTTGTATTGTTGTTACTTTTAAGCTGTTTCAAGAGTTCGTCAAATCGTTTCTTGCGCGCCTGCAGTTCGGCGGTACATTTACATTCGGATTTAACGACCGTGGTGTAACGACCTGTTCCATATTAACAGCGCATAACATATATTTCTACATATGTACAAAGCACTTCACCTTTCCTAATTCGCTCGGTGTTTTTCCGTTTTGGGAGCCTCAGTTAGCTGGGCGCCACAGGCTGAGGTGCCCCCAACAGATTGCCACTGGTCTTCTACATAGTTTAGCCCTACTACTGTCATAACAGTAAAACCGGCTCCAATATAACAACTTTTTAATTTTCAATTGCTTACATATTTATTCAGCGTTTGCTCCAGTCACCTACAAGTCAATGGTACAAGACAGTGGCTATGTCTAATCACATAAACGGTTTGTTCCCTTGACGTATGAGCGCTCGCATAGCCTGACCGCACATATATACGACTTTGCCCAATAATTTTCCTTGACGCTCTCACAATGCTGATAGGAATAATCTGCCTTGAGCCATTGAGCCTTTGCCATCTCCAAATGGCCGTGCGTATGGCTGTTTTTAAAAAAGCTTTAGCCTACGGAAGATCGAGTATTTGGTTTCATTGAGACACTATTTAACGTGTAGAATGGGTCAAGATTTGTGGGGTTGCATGGGGGTTGTTATCAAAAGGTCTACCTGTTTTACGTATTAAGGACCGGCGACCTCATTACCGAGTGACGGGGGGCATTTTCCGGCTTTTAGGACACAGTCTATTCACGACTTCAGTTGGGACCAAGGCCATTTTGTTTTCGATTGAAATCGCCCAAGGCCTTTCCAGACTCCGAGTTTTGTTATTATGACTATCATCGTGTTCGGCTGATATATGACTAATGTACCTAAATAGCACTGTTAAGCATTTTATTTGAATATTGTCAAAGAAGAAATTGCGCGCATATCTGGAGGGAGCTTTTTCTAATATATGGCACCGAGATTTGATATTAAGAAACGAGATTGGCTACATGAAGCTGCAGACAAGACGAGAAGTTGTGTGTGTGAACCCCTGGTGCTCATGGCTGATGTCGACTGAGAAAGTTTGACCAGGTTGGGATAAAGTCCCATTAAGATTCGTTTAATCTTAGTTACGACAGACATGTCTTCTATTTGCAGACGATATGACAGGATCGACACCTTTACGTATTTATAACGCATTTACATCAATGGTAGATATTCCACTACTACCCGCAAGGCGCCGCTTTACAGGCGGTGCAACGGACATAAAAGACGCAGGCGAGCTTTATATCAATGAATCCTAGATATACATATGTTAGATGACATTAGTTATAGAAAAAAACCCGCGAGTGGTAACAAATATTGAGTATGTCGATTTAACAGTTGCACCGGACCGTTGCCGTGAAACTAGATAGTTTCTAGATACCGGTATAGGTAGATCATGGCTTTTGAACGTATAACTTAAGGCAATGTTGTCCATAGACTCCAGGATTATGCATTGGGCTCCTAGTGATTACTGTATTCAAGATTAAAAATTCAGCGGGCTTTGTGCACGCAACCTATATAATTAACTTCAAATGCACACATTTAATTATAGGCTAATTAAATATATTGCAAATTCAGTTTTTCAAATACAGTATTTGGTTTTGTGCTTACCTAAAACACCCGTACTCGAATAATGAAAATATGTCTAAGAAGAAACAGAACGCTTTTTTTACACTTGTATGTAATACGCTCACTCGTGAAGGACTCAACCTTAACAGGAACGATGCATACTCTGGCTAGCGTTAACTATCATCGTACAGTTTAATACATACTGTATGTCGTAAGTTATGTAATAGTGCATACGTAATAATATGTTATATTCTGTATTTAATGTATTATGTATATGTGTACAGATGTAAAGCTCACCTGTGTTGTTCAAAATATCTTCTCATTTTGCAGATAAAGATGTGTGCCAGAAGATCAAAGTGTTATTGCGAGGTTGGGGCTGAAGCTAACACGCACAAGAGTTCCGACGCTGCAGACACAACCGAATATGTGACCGGGCATCTCAATTGTCATAACCAGTCTTCGGAAGCAAATTGTCATGTTGCCGGAGGTAGTGGCCACGTTGCATTTCCTGACGGACCGTGCTACTTTGTTGACGTATACAGTTAAAGTCTAACCGATTTTGCGAAAAGAATGTCACGCATAAAAGTTGGCAATAAAAATAACCCAATTAAAAAACGAATTTCTCATGGTTTGATCGTCCGAACATGATCTATGGTATGATTTGCATTTAGTCCAAGATTAATTTAAATTGATAGAGTTTGAATGAACAGAGCATAAACTTAAACAAAACACTAATACTTCGCTAGTTGCCGCAAGCTTAGGTAGCTGAGGCGCCTAAGCTAACGATGCACGTTACTGTTACTTGCGTAATTATAATCGTATGCCAATTCGGAATTTATAACTATATATAGTCTGCGTATGTGTTTATGAGTTAAATATACTTTAATTGGGCAGTTAGAAAAACACAGATGCGAAGACAAGAGGCAGAATAGTGAGTGCACTTCGAAGTACTCACATTGTGCCTGACAGTTGAAGTTTATGAAAGCCACGTTTGCTGCAGAGGATGTAATGAAAACTACAACCAAAAACGCGTTAGAACGTGGTTATTTGTTCTTGGCGTTCTTCTTTATGCGTTGTTCTTCATTGGTACGATGCTGAAGGTGTTTGAGGTGGAGGTTTCTTATTACAAACTCCTATTTCTGAATTAACTTCATACATACAGGAATCGTTGGTAACTTCAATTATGATGAAGCTCTTTTCGGTAGAGAGTGCACTCCTAAATACTCACATTGTGTCTGACAGTTGGAGTTTATGAAAGCCACGTTTGCTGCAGAGGATGTAATGAAAACTACAACCAAAAAACGCGTTAGAACGTGGTTATTCGTTCTTGGCGTTCTTCTTTATGCGTCGTTCTTCATTGGTCCGATGCTGAAGGTATTTGAGGTTGAGGTTTCTTATTACAAACTCTTATTTCTGAATCAACTTCATACATACAGGAATCGTTGGTAACTTCAATTGTAATGAAGGTCTTTTCGGAAAATAATCGTATCGGCTTTCGAGCGTTTGTAGGTAGGAGAAGGCGAGTTTAAGAAAAGCCGGGATAATTCTGGACAGCTATTGCAACTGACAAGAAAGAAAATGGATTCAAGTTGGCATGCCGTAGGATAGATACAATGGGACCCATCAAAACGTCCAGTTGCAACACGAAGATATTAAGTGCTGCATTTCTATTGCTGCATAGCCACCACGACTTCGAGCAGAAGGCTTTAATTGTGATCAAAGAAGAGTTGGCCGTTTGCAAGATCTGTGACAGTCATATATGTGGAGCTTTTGATATATCCCGGCAATCCTTTCGCCAGTTTGAAGCTTTATTGATCGGTTTCGTTTAATGTTTTCTCCGTGCCACTATGAGAAACTTACGAGGTAGTTATTCTTCTACATGGCAAGGTAAGTTGGTGAAAAAGGATGTGGAAATTTAGAGTGGTTTAGTTTGTCTTTGCAACTGACTAGTATCTTGCGTTCTCGACACGGTGAGACAACATTCCTTTCATTTCGATCATCGAGAATCTGGTAAATCGCCTTCAACTCCCGCCTTCGGTATCACTGCGAGAATTCCGTAGAGTTTCGTTTAAGTAGACAATAGGAGAAATACCTGAAGGGTTCTACAAAATCCCGGCAATGACGAACGATGCTTCAGCATTGGAACTCCAACAAGAGCATGGAATGTTCTTTAATCAGCGTTAATTTCTTACCCGTTCCTTCGTCCATGGGTTTCACCACAAACTGTGTCATCGGACTGCGTTCAGTAGCCCTTCCAATGGGTGTCGGTTCACATTTTGCAGCCTTATTTGCACCAATAATCATCATGAAACATGTCGCTTAGCGCCAACTATTTTGGTGTTAGGTGAAGAATATTTTTCGGAGACGCATATACAACATATTCTATCTGCGTTCTAGATTAACGGAAACGAATGCCATTTTAGAGAATGAACGTGTGTAATGTAATGTAATTGTAACAGCCGAGAGGTGAAGTAATAATATTGATAATAATTGTATCTGATCTACATGTTTAGAATTTACCCAACCCGGGACTTATGAAACCTAAATAAATAAATAGTTTTCTTAGCTCGTCTTATGAGCTAACTTCTTTTATTGATCTGGTATGCCAATTATTAGTTGGCACTAATTTCCGAATATATATATATATATATATATATATATATATATAGAAATTATTGTGATGATTTATTAATCAATTACAATTGTTGATGATCGGACGCGTTTCTTCGAGCTCCCGAAAATCACCGAAAATCTCGTCATTTGCAACATGGTAGAGCAAGTTACTCAACAAAGGAAGTGTACAAGCTGATCCCTAGTGCTCAGACGCAAGTATTTCAGATTTTCAGACCCGTTAACCAGTGTTTTTCACCTTCGACGCGCACATCGACCTGCATTCCCGCAGTGATGCCTCAGTCAACAAACATAAAGAAGACCTCAAGTAAGCCCAGTGAAATGTCAGCCATGAATGTGTCTCGCGATGATTCTAGTCGTTCGCTAAACCAAATCTGCGGAAAATGCCGCACGACGGTTAAGAGGGCGCCTATAAGTTGCGATACATGCTCATCTCACTACCATCCAATTTGTGTCGATGTTATTATGACAGTGGTCAACAAAAGGAAATCTGATGATCCATTATTTAAATGGTGCTGCCCAAGCTGTAAAGTTAACCGCGTTGCTTCAGGAAGTCACACAAAGAACTCACATAATCTAACTACCAATAATACGCCCGCCTTCAGCGAAAACAGTGCAGACCCCAACGACATTAGCGAGAGAGATAACGGCTCCACCAGCCCGAGCCAAAACCACCAAGCCGCCCAAACCATCGAGTCATCAGATATCGACACGAGAGGTTTCGCGGGCCATTCACTATCGGCGGCATCGGAACAGATGTCAGCGCGCAAAGATTCTACGGCTGATGTGAGCGCCCTGCTGACGTCTCTCGAATCAAAGCTATCTCTTCTCACCAGCATGCCAGCTCAGACGGAGCGGTTGGAGACAAAAATTAACGAATGCTTGCTTCTCACCGGTAAAGTTGAGCGACTTGAGGCAGAAGTCCACGACCTAAAGCAAAGAATGAACAATACAGACACCTCTATGGAATATTATATGCATTCAGTGGAGGAGGCTGTAGCCGCTGTGCAAGAGGTCCATGCGACCGTTAACACAATTAAGGAGATGTCGACTGGCGCAACGGCGCCAGCGGAGTCGGCATCGGCCGGACATGCGTTTAAGGACCAGTACGACCGCCGGTCTGATGTGGTATTTAATGGGATTCCCGCGAAAGAGAAGGAAACGGACGAGGAAGTGCGCGCGACGGTTATTGAACTTTGCCAGCAACTAAATGTGGAACTTGATGAACGCGACATCGACGTCGCCTACCGCTGCCCCAGAACTCGTACGATCAACGGAAAAAACATCACCGACCGCTCCCAGCTGCTGGTGCGGTTTGTCTGTCGGTGGAGGAAACTTGAGGTGCAACGAAGATGCCGGGAAGTGAAGCCGAAGTCGAGCATTCTAGCCGGCTGCCAGGGAAGCAACAACAACATCTAAGCCAATGACCATCTGACACCCGCCAACGCGAGCCTGCATTACCGCCTCCGTCGCCTCAAGGCCAACAGGAAAATTTCTGACGTCCGAACGTCAGACTGCCGCGTACAAATCCGTCTCAACAGCAACGCTCCCTGGCGGGACGTGACAACCGACACCGATATCGATGCCCTTGTCGGTCGCAAATAGTCGTCACCATATTATTACTATATGACAGCTAGTCAAACAATTAATGTCACAGAACTTAAAATAGAACCTGACTCTTTTTACGGAATACACTGCAATATTAATGGTGCCAAGTCTCATTTACACGACATTGAAACGATGTTACATTTGCTTCCTTACCCTCCGTCATTTATCGCTTTGTCGGAAACTCGTATCTCGCGACAGGAGACAGCCGCTTTTCAGATTAATAATTATAACCAATTTGTTGATTGCCGTAATGAGCCGGGTGGAGGTGTGGCACTGTTTATTAGACATGATTATGTGGTACGCGAGCGGAACGATCTCAAACTACTCCTTCCGGCAGACGCTCGATGCGAAAGTATTTTTGTTGAGGTGTTTGCCGATGGTCAGAGTACAGTTGTGGGAGCATTTTATAGGCAACCGTCGGGGAGGTCCTTGGATTTCTTGTGTGCACTAGAAGAATTACTGCCAAAAATGAATAGCCTAAACACAATATGTCTCGGTGATGCGAATATTGACTTGTTAGATAAGGGCTCACATGCAACTGACCTGTATGAGTTACTACACTCGTATGACTTTCGAGAGATTATTGGTTTGCCGACTAGAGTGGCTTGTGTGGACACTGCTCACGGCCAACGTATCACCGAAACATGCATAGATCATATTTACTGCAATGTTTCACCCAAGACAACTATCGCCTCCGGCGTTCTTACGACCACTTTTTCTGACCACTTTACCACATTTATTTGTCTAAAATCTAAGCCGTCGGCCGCCAACGAGTGCCCACAATTCAAACTCAACTATGATCAAATAGTCGCCGAACTGTCATCGTCTATGTGGGGCGACCTATACGGACTGCATGACGTCAACGAGGCATTTGAATTGTTTAGAGTAAGAGTTATGTCGGCGGTGAAGCGTAATAGTACTGAGATCAAGAATACTAAGTCGAAAAAAAAAAAAAAAAAAAAAATTGGGTTATACAGGAATTATATGCCCTTATTAAAGAGAAGGAACAGGCGTACGCAATACACAGAGCTGACCCCACACACAACGGCAAATGCAAAACTTATCGTATACTCAGGAACAGGGTCCTGGGGATGCAATCCAACCTGTACTTGGAGGTGTTCAGGATAAAAAATGTACCAAACTTCTTGTAAACGGGGAACTCGTCACCGATGAAACTTCGCTAGCTAACATATTCAACCACTACTACTACGCAACATGTGTGACCCGTTACAACGAGTGCTCATCGAGCTATGCCATTCCGGATAACTTCTCGACGCCTGCCGAACAATTCTCTCTGCAGCCAGTCAACGTTCACAGAATTCACCACCTTTTACAAAATGTTAAAATATGCTCCACCGCCCCCGAACAGATTCCATCACTGGTTCTTCGTAGGGCTGCGGACGCACTCGCATCGCCTCTTGAGTATATTATCAATCTTTCCATCAGAACAGGAGTATACCCCAATGTCCTAAAGCTATACCGTGTGGTTCCATTGTTCAAAGGCGGGGATCGCCTGTCCCGAGACAACTATAGACCTATCAGCATTCCCGCGCCAATATCGAAAGTCTTTGAAAAATGCATTTTTGAACAGTTTACAGATTTTATCGAAGGACACAACGTCCTACATTGTAGGCAGTTCGGTTTTCGACCTAAGATGTCAACGGTTGTGCCTGTCATGGATTTTGTCGAGGACATACGGAAACACTTAAAATCAGAGAAGACTGTAGCAGCGGTATTTATTGATCTTAGAAAGGCGTTTGATACAGTTGACTTAGACATTCTTTAAAAAAAACTCTCTACTTATAGGGAGTTCATCTGTGAAAGACGCCAAGTTGTCCAAATTGGACAATCTTCTTCTCATATAGAAAATATATCGATTGGAGTGGCTCAAGGGAGTATCAGTGGTCCGCTATTATTTAATATTTTTGTTAACGATATTTTTAGAATTCCTAACCACGCAAAACTTACCTTGTTTGCTGACGACACAACGGCTCTATTCGTGGGCGACTCTCCCCAACAAGTTGAAACAATGATTCGTGAGGATATTAAAAGGCTATCTCTATGGTTCAGAAATAACGGCCTCTATATTAATTGGTCAAAAACAGGAATTGTTCAATTTAAAACTCCAAGAGGCCAATCGACAATCAATCCTGAAGCTTTTGCATGCGACCGCAGGCTTAATATACTAGTTGAAGCGAAGTTCCTGGGCATTGTTCTTGACGAACATCTGACGTTACAGGCGCATGCGAAACATGTCAGGAAAAAAATTGTCAGTGGCGTAGCCGCCATATACCGCACACGCAAAGTCCTTCCCCGCCAATGCCTTACGGCAATGTACCACGCGTATGTACAGAGCCACCTAACATACGGTCTGGAAGTGTACGGTCTTTCTTATGCATCTAATATAACTCCGCTTCATTTGCTTCAGAAAAGAGCACTTCGTCTTGTCTTAGGCCTCCCACATCGCGTCTCAATAACGATAGAACAATATAAGAAACTCTCGGTGCTCCCGTTACCACATCTTATTAAATTTACCATAGTTGTCGAAATAAAGCGTATTCTTCTTGGCCATTATCCCAACCTGGTTGGCCTTATCGAATCTGCAAGGACCCAAAACACCCGAGGCTCGGCATCTCACTTGCTTATTGTCTCCCCGGCCACAAGTACGCAATCAAGGTTTGCACTATGTAATTCAGGTGTTATCTTGTGGAACAAGTTACCTAGTGACATTAGGACACTAATATCGCTTAGTCAATTCAAAAACACTGCTAGAACGCACTATCTTAATTTACTTGCGTCTGATTAAACCATATTTATGTAATCATGTACACAATCTATAGATAAATAATTGCAATAACACGAGATACTACGGTGATAATGTATAAAATCTTACTGTAACTTGTACATATGCTTCGCACTAGCCTGTGGCTATATGAAGTTGTAACACAAATGAGAAACTACAATTAAGAATGAATAAACGTCATATCATATCACAATGGCATACAGTTAATCCAGTAATGTTCAAAGGGCGTTCCGTGTGCTACTTTAAAATGTGCGCCATCGAAGGTGTTGTGTAGTTGTTGAGACCAGTAATCGGTCTCTTGTGTAGCGGTCTCAATTGAGGTTCCCAAGCGCTCGCAAAGAAGTCTTGTTTTCGCAAGGTCTTTTTTAAAGTACTTGGTGGTTAGCATCCATGGGATGTCCAGACCGCCGTGTGCTGTGTGCGTATACAGGTAGCCGTTCGGCACCGAGTTTTCGAGCTTAAGTCATTTTGACTTAACAACCTTTCTGATCTCTTTATCTTGGTCGCTAAGGAGTGCGTGAGATGGTCTGGAACCGGAGACCAGTTTATATAGGAGGCGGGGAATGAGAACGTTTTTCAAAAATATGAGTCTATGGTGGGGTTTAAGGGGAGCTATCGTGAGTCTGTTGAGTAAATTAAGGAGTATATCCTTGGTGGAGTCAACTCTGCCATTGCTGTCAAAGTCAAAACATTTTCCCTTTAGGCAGAGGTATTGGTGGTATCCGTGCCAAGTTATTTTGCAGATCACTGCTCTGTTTTGTTGCAGATCTTTTTCCATCTGTTGCTAAAAAAAGCGGGTCCGTCTGTAAAGTTTTTGATTACAAAGTCCCAGTTTTGCCGTTCTCTGTGTTGCTTGTATGCCTCAAGCGCTTCGTGATCAACTTGGTAATTACGGTGCTCTAGGTCTTCTATTAAGGGGGGCTCATTGCACGTTTGCAGCACCAGCGCAGATGAGGCAGTTTTTGATAAACTAAGCGCTCTTTTAAGAAATATAGTTTTAATCTTGTCGATATTCTTGAGGTTGCCTAATGTTAACTTGGAGGATATAGGTCTGAGGCAATATGTTACTGTGGAAAATATCTTGAGCTTAGATATAGTGAACACAGTCTTAAGGTCAACTTGCCAGAGATCCTTCAACATCATGGTTAAGGACACCGACTTTACTTTTATTTCTTCAATATGTCTAGTAAAACACACTTTGGGTGTCAGTGTTACTCCCAAGTATCTAAAGTTGTTGACCAACTCTAGTGCATGCACACTTATCTTTATGTTAAAGTCATCTTGAGCATATGCTCCTCCTCTGCTATATATATATATATATAATATTATTTATATATATATATATATATATATATATATATATATTATATATATATATATATATATATATAATATTATATATATATATATATATATATAATATTATTATTATTTATTCCATGTAATCAATCATTCGCGGTCGGACGATGAGATATATATATATACATGTATATATATATACATAAACCTCGCGATTCCGCGTTACACCCCGGAATATACCCCCCCCCAAGGGTGGCTCGGCCCACTCCAGAAGGTTTTAATTGTGCAGGGGTTTCTTACCGCTGCGAAGGGCAGCAGCGGAACCAGATTGTCCTCTCGACGGGAGGTCTGCCTTCATGTGGCTAACTCGCTCTCGTTGTGCCTATTAAGCCAAGGCAGCAGGCGGTCCAGACGGTACCACCGGGTTGCTAAAGCCCGGGGCGTTAACCGTCCGGCCCAGGTTCCATGTGCAGCATACTTCCCCCGTATACTCATAGCAGCCTTGACAGTCCTCGAATGGGCCACGACAAAATGGCAATATGTATTCGTTGCCACTCAATCGATATCGTATGCCTTGCCTACCGCGCCAATAAAAGTGACCTCGGGAAAGATACTATTTGGAGTTTACACCGTCTGACCAACTTTCAAATGGGCGCATGAAGGTCCCCGCAGCGCGCGTAATTCGCGCACCAGCGGACCACCGCCGGAAAGAGAGTCATAGTTACTCCATATATATATATATATATACGAACGAGACGAACGTGATTCGAACGAGACAGTCGGGTCAAGCGGCGCTCCAGGAAAAAATTGAAAAATCTTAGTACGAAGTTACCGTCAGCCAGTTATTTTGTATCTAAAAACGACCTCCTTAAAAAATGTTATTAATACTAGTTATTATGTATCCGTTTGGCGCGTCTTGCCCAGGTGCCCCTTTGTTTAGCTAACGTGCTTTTGGAAGTAAATTATTTAACGGTAAAACACCACCCAACGTTCTTTCTACGGACCTTAGACAATGTTGCGTGAAAAACAGCTGTAGATGCTTTATTGGCTTATGACTGCAAACTTGTCTGTGTATGTGAACGCGTGCGTGGCTAGTGGATAGTTCCAACGGTGATTTGTCGTCGCTATCACTACAGTACATTGGTCATCACCACCGTTAACATCACTTAGCTAGGTAGCTTTTTTTTGCGGATCTGCAATAATAATAATAATAATAATAATAATAATAATAATAATAATAATAATAATAATAATAATAATAATAATAATAATAATAATAATAATAATAATAATAATAATAATAAAGCTTTAAACAAACATTGAAAACAAATGGATCCGTTCAGGGGCGAGCAAGCCCCCACCTAGGTTGAGTCAAGTTGATGATAACCCCAAAACGAGGGAAGACGGCCATGCTCAAGCAGAGACAGCCAAGGACAGGACTGCCCTGCAGACCATATTGCGCTCTCGAGTGCGTATAATGTCAGATGTGTCAGACGTGCAAACCTCCGAAAGTGAGGATAAAGAAGATGACAAGACTGAAACAGAAGCCGAGAAGGAGCGTGAAATCGCTAGCGAAACGGAAAGGGAAGACAATGATAGCGTGTGTTGCGGAAAGCACACCTATTCTTCAAGGACAGGTACACGAAGAAAAATTCCCGCCGCAATCGCGATCTCACCTGAAAACCCCAGTTCGAGAGAGAACGGCACACCTCGGACGTGTCACAAGATCAAGGCCGCACGAAAAACCTGTGAGAATACAGAGCTTACCGATCACGAGGAAGACGCATTTGCCGATCTCAAGACAGTGGTCCAACATCTCGAGAGCTTAAAAAATAGCACAAAACAACCCAAGTGGACATTAAAGCGGCCATCACCCGCCTAGACAAAGTCGTGTGGGAATTGACAATAAAACACAAAGAAAATAGCAAAAATTAGCCAGATGGAAAAGATAACCAAAATTTAATGGAAAGGATGCAAAGCTCTCAAAAAGCAGAACACGGCGCAGACGCACGTGTGCAGGAGGTGGAAAACCTAGAAGACAGGTGGAAGGCCAAGGCTGAAGCCCTTGCTAAGGAGTTAGAGCTCCTGAGAGAAAGACAATTAAAATGGGCCCCTAAGAGACCCGTGCCAAAAACTCTTAACTCAGGTGAAGCACGACGTAAAGACTGTCAAAAGAAGTTAGAACACGCGCTGAACAGGGCAAAGAACATTGAGGACCAGATTGCCGAAACAGAAACGCTGGTGTACCTCATCGACCTCATATCAAAGAAGAATGGCCTCAGCCTGTATTCAAAAACACAAGTTTTTCGCTGGATAGCATTACTACTCAAATGGACGTCAGAGTAATGCTTGTTACCAAAGGATCGGAGAGAGATAAGGCAATGTTAAAAAAAATGTCAGGACAGTTTCTGTTAGCCGAAAAAACCTCCAGTCTGCGGGCTGGTAGAGTTACAGTTTTAAAAAACTGCGCACAGCTTAAACCAGACCATGCCGAAGTTGAAGACGATCCAGAAGACGAAACCACCCCTGCAACTTCGTCGAGCACACTAGTATTTGGAGTGGTTGATCCCAAAGATACAGCAAAAACGTTTCTAGAACTATTTTTTAAAACATTGGAAAAAGGACATAGTCTTCAAACTCAAGACCCCCTGGCTCTATACATCTCCCCAGAATGGGATGGAGTTACGATTAGAAATGCAATAGAAGCATGCTGCAGAAGGGCGGGATGTAAAGCTGACATCACAAGAGACAGCCTTCGCCGTGCGCAACGCGGCACCTTGCCTCCACCAGAAAAACAGAAGGAAACTATATCCATCCGCATAACGTCCGAAGGGTGCTCCTCACAAGACATGATTGAAAAACTACGCCCCTTTGTTCACAAACAAGAGGCAGAGGTAAAAGTACAGACAGTCACTACAGGTAGAAACGGCGATATTCTTATAAGAGTTGTGAAAGAAAAACCAGGAAGCGGTGCAACGTTTGCGGATGTGCTGCGGCAGGGAACAGGGGGAGAAATAGACATCAGAAGATGTACTGTAAGGCATCGACCCGTTTCTAACGGCAAACAAGATCGAGAAAGAGCTGCGGGAAACACTTAGAATCCACGAGACTTCCTACATGAAAACTGAAGCTCCTAGGCCAATCAAAAACCGGGCCGGTTGGCAGTGCCTAGTCACTTTAGAAAAGAACAGGGCATACCAGCTCTTGTCTAGGAAAAATCAAATTATCGGAGGCACCGGCTGCAGGGCTGAGGAGCGGATTACGCTCTCTACATGCTACAAGTGTCAGGAACTGGGACACACGGCCAAAGAATGCAAAACCAAGAACGCCGTCACACAGAGGTGCTACAGATGCGGCAGGACACTTCGCTAATGACCGTAAGGAAGAAACCCCCAGTTGCTAAACTGCGACGACAAGGGGCACAAAGCTCGCACTATCGCATGCCCCATATATCTCAATCTTCTGCGGACAAAACTAAAGGAGCGGAATGCAGAAAGGCAGGCCAGCAAAAACAAGACCAAGTCCATGACCGAGCTTGAGTCCGGAAAGAATATGGAGCAACAACATTCCGAAGCAAGCATACCAAAGAGACCTTTCGACTGGAAAACACAGGGACCTAAGGGCGCTGCAAGGAGACTGACACAGAAGAATACGTCTACGCTTTCATAATGCAGAACAAAACAAGCATAATCCAGGTCAACTGCAACAGAAGCCGGGCAGCTTACGACATGGTCTGAGAAATAACGCATTGAAGAGGGACAGACGTAGTCGCTCTCAGCGAACCAAACAAAACGCTAGCAAAAAGAGCTACTAACTGGGTGACTGACTCCGCATACGACACGGCACTCATAGTAAACCATGCCGTTAAAATACAAAACAAGGGAAGCGGATTAGGATTCTGCTGGATTGAAATAAAGGTTGTAGGGAGAATATACTCCTGCTATATAAACCCTAACTGCCAACACGAGGAATTCGAACTGGATAAATTCACGGCGTCAATACTAAACCTAAAACCAGGAATAGGCTTGTTAATCTCCGGAGACTTTAACTCGGCAGCAGTGACGTGAAGCTCCCGGCGAGCAGACAAGCGGGGGAGAGCTCTCTTAGAATGGGCAGCGGCCAACGACCTGTACATTCTCAACGACGGAAAAGAGGCGACTTTACGGCGGCACAGCTACGAATCATACGTAGACATAACATTCAGTAACTCTCAGATAGCGCGGAAGGTATCGAGCTGGACGGTTCTCGTGGAAGAGAAAAATCTTCGCGATCATCTCTATGTAGAGACTCGACTAAATCTCGGAACTGCTTCCCCGCTGCCGCAACAGAGAAAGCGGTACAAAATTTGGGATGAAGAAAAGTTCAAGAAGAAAATTGGGAACAAAATGACGCAATCCGATTCTCCCAAGACCCCGGGGCAGCTCCAGGCCATCCTCAAAGAGGCGTGTGCAAAAACAGCCAGGGTAAAGGCCCACTTAAGACGACCAGGAAAACTGCCTAAGCACTGGTGGACACAGAACATTGCCGATAAACGCAAAGAATGCAACAAAGCCAGAGGGGCGCTAAAGCAGACCCACCGAAACAACGAGGAGCGAATGCAGGCACTGACTAGATATAGAGAAAGCAGAGTAATTCTTAAGAGCGCCATTGCCGACAGCAGAACAAAGTGCTGACAAGAGGTTTTTGCTCAGGTCCAAGGGGACCCATGGGGAAAGCCATACAGAATTGTGTGCGGTAACAAAAAAAACGCTGTTACGGGTGTCCTCGATGAATAGGAAACAGTCGACTTCCTTGCTAAGCTTTTCCCGACTCACGACTCGTTTGAGAGGGATGCTTACGAAAACACACCACAAGCAACAGACGATGATTTCCCGGCAATTCAGCCGTTCGATGTTCTCCAAGCGGCAAGCAAGCTTAAGCCGGGAAAAGCCACCGGCCTTGACGACATCCCCTCGGCTGCAATAAAGCTTCTGTTCAAAGCACATTGAGCTGCTGCAGGAACCCTTACCTCTGCGATGAGAACAGGAGAGTTCCCACAAAATTGAAAACAAGCGGAAGTGGTCCTTATCTCCAAAGTCTCAAACGGCAAGATGGTCTTCCCAATGACAGCCGGCGTGCCACAGGGATCAATTCTGGGCCCACTACTATGGAACCTAGCGTATGATGACATCGTGCGGCAAACCGGTCTACTCCCGGGAATAGACATGATAGCTTACGCTGACGACTTAGCGGTTGTGGCACAGGCTAAACGGAGGACGAGCTTGAGCTAAATACAAACAAATACCTTGCACTCAACAGCGGAATGGATGAAAACCGCGGGGCTAGCACTCGCCCCTAAAAAAGTGAGATCATCCTCTTAACTGGCAAGCAAAAGAGAGTCCGACCGCTGCACATACAGGTTGCAGGGCAAACAATCATGTTCGTAACAAAAGCCCGCTACCTTGGGGTGACGCTAGACACGTCCATGACGGGCTTATATATAAAGCTGTGGAAAAAGCATCTAAGACGGCAAACGCTATAGCGAGGATACTTCCAAACGTACATGGACCGCGGGCTCGCACAAGAAAACTACTAATGGCAGTAGCAGAGTCTATCGCGCTCTTTGGAGCTACCGTATGGGTCAGAACGGCTCTTAAGACAAAGATTGCAAAACTACTCCTGCGCAAAACGCAGAGGATCGCAGCCCTTAGGATAAAACAAGGGTACAGAGCGATCAACGCAAATGCGGCTCTGCTGCTTGCCGGAGATATTCCCTGGGACCTTAAGGCGTTCGAGAGACAACGCCTGCGGGACATTGGCACACCTACAGAAAGCGATAATGAACGAGAAAGAAAAGCCACTTTAGAAGAATGGCAAGCTGAGTGGGACGCCATTCCCTCCGGTGCCACCGGAAAGAGCCTGACCAAACTGCTACCAAACATACAGGAATGGATAGCAAGGCCGGGAGGGGACCTTACCTTCTACCTGACACAGATTCTCACGGGGCATGGCAACTTCCAATCATACCTCTACCGAAACGGGAAGGCCTTTTCTGCAAAGATGTCCTGGAGGACAGTCCACAACACACATTTCTCAAGTGCCAGGCATAGGAAAAGGCCAGAACGGCCAGACACATTCGCGAGAAATGGTCCAGAGCGGGAATAACCCATCCTGAAATTCGAGACCCTCCGCGAAACTGTTTGAAATGTTTCGTGGAGTACATCCTAGGTTCGGCCCAAGCATGGAAATTGGGAGCGAATAGCACAGGAGGTGCTACAAACAGAGCACAGAAGATGCATGGAAAGGCCGAATCCTTTTGAGACCAGCACGGCCGAAGAAAGCGCAACTTTGAATCAAACGGGTTGGCAAGGCCTGGGACAAAGAGCGCCTGACAGGTGGGAAAACCCGTGAGCGACCCCGGCCAATTGATCCGATAGGCCACTCGCCACTTCTCCTAATGACCCATAGCACTGTCCTATGGAGATCTGGGCCATCAGAAAATGAAGCCTAAGGGGGAAGGTGCGTTTATTGGGTATGGGTCTCAGCGGCGTAACATCCATCCGCTGGGGTCAAGTCCCACACAGCTTGAGATGGAAATCGAATTTTTCCTACTTGTAGCAGTAGTGCGTAACTGCATTTAACCCTTCTACACAAAACAAAAAAAAATATGTATATATATAGGAAATATTGTGATGATTTATTAATCATTTACAATACGTTTGCACACTCGGCAGTGCTTGCCATAATAAAAATGGTGTTAAAAAGGTGTCACGTGAGGTTAAGAATCAACTGTCCGTGTCCTTGCTTGATGGTAGCCCCCGCTCTTATGGACCTGGTGCGAGCGGTATATCCTCAAGGTTCCTTGCAACGTTAAGACGGTAAGATCCATAGGATTCCTCTTCGTGACGCTGAGCCCCAAGAGCGTACTCGCAGATTCGAAGTCCCATACACCACTCATAGAGATAGTGATGGATCCGAATCTGCGAGGTTTTTGCGGGGCGGGGAGCACCGCTCTTAGGTTTTCGACGTCATATTTGGCGATCTTGTCCTGCCGCGCTTTTGCGAGGTCTCTGTTCGGGCCACAAATCTCGGCATCTAAAACCCAGACCTCGGTAGGTGTTGTTATTACGAGTTCGGGCTTTAGACCCGGTGCGCCCGGTAGACGGAATACTCGCTCACGAACCACCTCATGACCCCTCTCGCGGAGAAGACGTGCCACGCGATCACAGACGTCGTCATGTCTCTTTATAGTTTGTTTGTGTGTTTATCGCACATCTGAGCGACATGAGCCAACGTCTCAGGCGCATGACACCTGTGCCTACAACGTTTGTTGTAGCCCGGGCGTCCCCTGGCCAATCTGGCACGCAATGGTAGTGCGTTGATCCTGAGCGTTAGTAGGTTTAAATACTCCTTACCAGATAGGTAGGGCATTTAATCCAGTAATGTACAAAGGGCGTTTGGTGTGCTTTTTTTAAATGTGCTCCATCGAACGTGTTGTGTACTTGTTGAGACCAGTAATCGGTCTCTCGTGTAGCGGTCTCAGTGGAGGTTCCCAAGCGCTTGCAAAGAAGTCTTGTTTTCGCAAGGTCTTTTTTAAAGTGCTCGGTGGTTAGCATCCATTGGACCCCAGGGTGTGTGGAGTGTTGTAGTGCTGTCAGACGGGAGAGGCGGAGTCTGGGGATAAATGTTTGGAGGCAAGGGATGTCCAGACCGCCGTGTGCTGTATGCGTGCACAGATAGGCGTTCGGCACCGGGTTTTCGAGCTTAAGCCATTTCGACTTAACAACCTTTCTAGTCTCTTTATCTAGGTCGCTAAGGAGTGCGTGAGATGGTCTGGGACCGGAGACCCGTTTATATAGGAGACGGGGAATGAGAAAGTCTTTCAAAAATATAAGTCTTTGGTGGGGTATAAGGGGAGCTTTCGTGAGTCTGTTAAGTAAACTAAGGAGTATATCCTTGGTGGAGTCAACTCTGCCATTGCTGTCAAAGTCGACTCCCAGATATCTCTATCGATCGCTCTTACCTTTAGCTGGCAATTGCCGATCTCCAACGTTAAATTCTGGTACGGTATTGTAAAGCGGGCGTTACTAGGGTCAAAGGAAGACATCAAATTGTGTTACTAACTCAATTGGTTTATTCCAACCGCCGATTTACCGGCCCTCGTACGGCTTCTCTCTGGCACGCCGCCGAACTCGCCCGACCTACTTGCGGCGCGTAGTTCGCTCTGCGTCCTCCTCCTGCACGGTCTCGCCGCCGACTATTCTCGCCGCCGCCTACACAGTCATATGTACGATGTCCCGCACAGCATATCGTACACATGACTGTGTAGGCACGGGATGGACGTAAACAGGTCTTAATCGTTTTAAACTAAACATATGTACTGCACGTATCTAGAGCCCTGTAATATAATTTATTTTATATACAGAACTCTATGGACGATTACATTACATAAGTTCTTAATTATCTACTGGGTGCACACATTTTATTTGAACTAAACCAACGGTGTGAGAGAGAGAGCGGAAATACCGGAACTTTTCGATCAATGCGATAGACAGATGTGTGCTTGAATGATTAAGGTGAACGTCGGGGGAAAAGGGAAAGGAAAGAAGAAAGAAGGAAACAGGAGATGGACCCCTTTAAGGTCGTGGGGCTACAAAGGTCCCCTGTAGAGAAGGAGTGCCGCGCAGGGCATAATAACCCTAGGAGCGATGATGGACAGGCAGACAGCGCAGAAGCGAGCGCAGCGGAGGGAGGTTCTAGGTCAGAGTCTCCCACGGTGCAAGCTCACGAAAAGCTTCATGAGGATGGAAGTCAAGGTGCTCTGCTATCTAGGATGGCTGGCATGTCTACGGAGCGCGAAGAAAGTTGCGCGACAACTTCTGGAGCCAAGAAAAGAATGGCAGAGGGTTTGCCGAAGGACGCACAGGCGACATGCGGAACCCCTGCACACATACTTGAACTAATCAAGGAGAACAGAGTGACAAAGAAGAATAAAGCATCATCAGTGCAGACAAATGACGTTCCGGCAAATGTCGAGGAAGCACTCGAGAAACTTGATAAAGCTGCAGGCGTGCTTGCAGAGCTGAGACGCCTATTCCCGCCTCGAGATATTAAAAACGCTATCAAGAGATTAGAACTGGTAGCCTGGTGGGCATGCGAAGAAGAAGAGGAGAGAAAGATTAAGGACACTAGGGTAATTAAAAGCTTACGGGCAGAGCAAGCAGATCTGAAGGCGCATAACGCGGAGCTCATAAAGAAGCTCGAGGAAAAGAAAAAACTCCCTCAAGAAGACAACGCAGACTGGCCAGAAGAGTACGCAAAGCTCGTTGAGGCATGCGAAGAAAGGGACAAGAGACTAGCTGAAAGCAAGAACATGCTGGACGAAAAGGACAAGCTGCTAGTAGATTTCAAGGCAAAGCTTGAGGAGACTGCACAGTTTGAATACTTAGGCAGGCGTATCGCAAGAAGGGCGTTTCACGATAGATAAACGCACGTGTGAAAGGTGTAACGGGGAGATCAAAGCAGAGCATCTAAAACAGCTGAAAGACGCTAAGGTAGCTAGGCAGATCGTTAAAGCCTTAGCAACGAATACAGATAAAGACATGGTAGCTCTAATATCCAAGGAGTGGCCTAAAGCAACCTTCCAGAGTACAACGCTGGTCAAAAGAGACATTACCGAAGTTAGAGAGACCAGGGCCATGCTTGTGGCACACGGATCAGCCAAGGATAGGGATATCGCAATAAACTTACCGCGCAGTACCCATCAATCGGGCCGCTGTGGATATGCAGTCTGGCAGTGTCGCGGTAGTAAGAAGCAGCGACGTTATGGACGTAAAATATTGCGGTAACGGTCAAAAAAGCATGGTCGCACAGAAACGCAGGGCAAAGCCAGAATACTCGTCGTGGGCGCAGCGGCACAGGTAGACACGCCAAAAAGTTTCCTGAATATGTTGGCGAAGGTTATAGGCCAATGTAGAACTCTCTCGGGCGAGGAACTTCCGACGCTGCATATTTCAGAGGATTGGAAAGGCCCCTCGATCAGAAAAGCAGTAGAAGCTTGCTTCAGAAGAGTAAATGGCAGCCAGAAAGGGTCTAACCCCCCGAGGTCGACAGGAAGTCCTAGGACAACGCACAGTTAGGATCAAGGTCAAGGAAGGGGAAACGCTTGAGGAAACACGTCGACATATCGGATGGGCCGAGTAACTGAAACAAAGGATGGAGATCTAATCATTAGGATCTCGGAGACCAGGCCGGGCGGAAGAGCCCTTTTCGCGGACGCTATCAGAAACGGTGCCGCGCGAGAGGTCAGTGTCCGCGATACTCAGGGCGCCAACACGACCCTAATACTGTGGGACGTCGATCCCTTCATGGACTCGGTCAAAATCAAAAAGGAGCTTAGAGACAAGCTGGGGCTCCCGGAAGAGGTCAGCATCCGCACGGAAGATCCTAGACGCGGAGAAAAGGGAGGGTGGAAATGTCTAGTCACCCTACCGAGGGCGGCCGCAAAGAGGCTACTGGCCCTAAGGCGGTTTACTCTTGGGAACTATATGTGCAGGCCTGAGGAGTGGATCAACCTCCCCACGTGTTATAATGGTCAGAAAGTCGGTCACCTAGCTAGAGAATGCAAGGACCCCAAGGCAGACGCTCCGAGATGTTTTAGATGCGAAGTAAGCGGCCACATGATGCAAGAGTGCACAAAGAGAACTGCAGACTGCATCGAATGCGAGAGTGACGGACATACAGCCAGTTCCATGGCCTGTCCAAAGTACAAGAAGGCTGTAGAGGACAAGAAGCAGGCTGCCCTGGACAAGGTCACACAGCCTAAAGAGCAAGCAACCAAGAAGAGAGAAGCAGCCAGCCGGAAGCAGCTTCGAAAGGAAGCTCATAGAGTTGTCACGAACGAGGAAGGATGGAGCAGAAAGGGTGGTGCCAGAAACCGTTCGGTAAACGCGACCGCCAACGACGGATTAAAATCCGACGCCTTTGGAGTAGGGGATCCAACCACAGCCACAAAATAACAAATCCAATCAAAGTCATCCAGGTGAACTGCAATAGAAGCCGCCACGCCCATACGATGGTGGAAGATATCGCAGCAAAGCAACGAGCAGCAATCGTTCTCGTTAGTGAGCCTAACGTTACACTGGGCAAAACTAAAACAGAGTGGATAATGGAGACAAACAAGGATAAAAATGCGTGCATAATAATCCGGGACAGGTCGATGCAACTAAGAAAGCAGGGCGCCGGCAGCGGGTATGCCTGGATCGATGTAAAGGGGGCAGGCCAAATTACTGGTGGAACGAAAGGATAAAGGATGCTCGCAAAGTATGCATGATGTTAAGGCGGAAGCTTAAAGGGGCTAAGGAAAGTGCCAATACCCCTGCGATATTAGCAGAATATCGTGAAAGCCGAATGATACTATGACAGGAGATAGTAAGAAGCAAGAAAGAAAGCTGGAGGGCGTTCCTAGCTGAACTGGACGGCGATCCATGGGGACGACCCTATAAGTTAGTGCGGAGAAGCTTTGCTAAACCAAAGGTAGACATCGCAGCTGAGGTGAAAGACGAAATATTGCGGAATTTATTCCCACGTCACGAGGACTTCAACAAGAAGATGTACGAGGAGGTGAACAAACAGAGCGCAAACAAGTGCTCAGAAATACCTGAAGTTTACAGTCACGGAGGTGACAGCCGTGGCGGGCAGAATAAAGACAGGCAAGGCCCCGGGACCTGACGGCATGCCACCGGCGGTAATCCGCCACCTGTGCAAAGATGTCCCAGGCTTCGTGGCAGATGCCGCAACAAAGATGCTTCGTGAGGGGAGGTTCCCGAGAGAGTGGAAGAAAGCGGAGGTTGTTTTAGTTCCAAAATTATATATATAAATTGGGGGAGATAGACCCATTTGCCTTCTGGACTCACTGGCGAAATGTTTTGAGGCAATCTTTGAGGAGAGGTTAAGAAACTTCGCGGAGAAAAACGACCTTCCCTCGGACTCACAGTACGGATTTTGCAAGCATAGGTCGGCCCTTACTGCGATACACAGGGTTATCTCAGATGCTGTAAGGCTACACCGCAAACTAGGGACCTGTTTATGGCGGTTATGCTCGATGTGCGAAACGCTTTTATTAGTCTTTTCTGGAAAGTAATCTTAGATACCCTACATAGGAAGGGCGTCCTGCCCTTCTTGGTAAAGCTCACATCCAGCTACCTACAGGATAGAGTAATCTTCTGCGCTGGGGTTTTACTCCAGATGACAGCGGGAGTTCCGCAGGGATCGATCATTGGCCCGTTACTATGGAACATTGCCTATGACGATGTACTAAGGCTGCCAGGACTCCCAGGAGGGGTCCACCTGCAGGCCTACACGGATGACCTAGCAATCAAGGTCAAGGCCCGAACAGCAGAATAATTAGAGCTAGCCGCTAACAAATCGCTCAAGGCAGTCGAAAGATGGATGGAGGGAGCTGGACTGGAACTAGCTCCTGAGAAGTCAGAGGCAGTGCTGCTCATAGGAAAAAAACATTGCAGAGAGATTAATCTACGACTGCAGGGAACGAGTATAAGGTTCAGCAAGGAGATGAGATACCTAGGCGTCCAACTAGGCCGGAAATACATCGCAAAGGCCCACTCAGAAGAGCCCAACGGGTACCGGCTCTTCGCATCACACAGGCCTACAGGACCGTGAGCACGGCGGCAACTTTGGTTCTGGCAGGGACCCCGCCCTGGGACCTCAAAGCACATGAAAGACGAAGACTGTGGGAGCGTGGTCCAGATAGGACGATAAAAGAAGCAAAGGAAGAGGAAACGAAAGTAACGCTTCTGCAATGGCAGGCGGAATGGGAGAGCCTCAGGAAGAACGAGGCGGGAGAGCCTCAGGAAGGACGAGACGGGAGAGTCTCAGGAAGGACGAGGCGGGAGCCAAGGTCCGCGATCTGATACCGAACATCGAGAAATGGCTGAAAAGGCCCGGAGGTAACATGGACTTTTTCCTAACGCAAATACTCACCGGTCACGGAGATTTCCAGTCCTATTTATACAGGATCAGTAAGGCGCCTTCGGACACGTGCATATTCTGCACCCTGGGCGTTGAAGATGACGCGGCACATACTCTCTTAGAATGCCCGTGCTGGTAAGAGGCTAAACGTAAGGCAAGCAACAGGGTGAGAGATAGTTGGACGACCGCGGGTGCCCAGAGACTTTAACACCCACTCGTGCTCCCGAGAGATGGGCTAGCCCAATTCATGAATTTCATTTGCTCGGAACCAGCAGCATGGGCCCTTGGAGCAGCGGTTGCGCGAGAGGTGCTGACAAAGAAGAAACTATGCGGGAGGCAGAGAAGAGCGAGTTACGACAGGATCAGCGCAAGGAGAGGAAATTATTCTTTTTTGTCACAAGGCACGCCAGCCGGAGAGCAGACTTCGCCATACGAGCAGGCGAACCTGGTTAGATAGTCCGGATGTCACCCCCACGGCCCATAGTACTATTAAACGAAGATCTGGGCTGTGTCAAGGGCGTTATGAGAGGCAGGTTTTAGTGGCAAGGGGCGCGGACCATCGCGCCGAATCCCGCACACCGGAATGGAGATAAGGGGCCGTCTGCCCTCCTCCAGTCTGACGGTGCGTAAGGTAGCATTTCCTCCTCTCTCTCTTAAAAAAAGATATATATATATACATACACATGCTTATATAGGCCGAAATTAGATAGGCCAACCAGCGGTCTTAAGGAGGTTAGCTTTCTAGTGCCACTTAATACTGAAAATAAACGTCACTATATAAAGCTACTATACTACGCTTGATCTACTGTCGTGACACGGTGATCCTAGAGCGTGCCGTGCGAAGCGTGATGTGGGTGTGGAATAGAATACCAAAAGCCGAAAGCGTATCGTAAACATCGAAAAGTACACTGGCGCCACTACTGCTACCAGCTATCATGGCGCTGCCGCCTGCACTGTAGCTCACGTACAACGTGTCCTCTACGGTGAATTCTACCGAGGAACAGATGGCCGGGCGGACCGGTCGTGTATCCAAACGCGCACGTCGTCCCATCGTGGCGGTATTCCTAAATCTGCAAGATCAGTGCAATCAGACAGCAATTAAACAGCAAGAGCACCATAGATATCGGTTGCTGCTGGTATGAAAAAAACACTTACATTAGTAGCAACAAGAACAAAAACAACAACAACAACAGAAGCAGAAGCAACAGCAGCTCGTACTGAGTAGGATAGGCAAAGCTCCGGAAGCCAAATGCATCATGTGCGACACAAGCTAGAATGATAACGTGACTCATACAATCTTCCGGTGCCCAGCATTCGAATACATACGACAGACGATAGACTCACCAGCAATAACTTCTCCAGACATGACGGTGACAGACTTAGTCTCCGCTATGCTGGAGGACGAATCTAAATGAGAGCACGGCATCCTATTGGTGGAAGGTATAATGAGAAGAAAGAACGAACTGGAACGACAGCGAGCTGAAAAGATGAGGCGGCGAAGAGATGGAACGGCGGCCGAAAGCTAACCCTAGAAATGAGCAATTATAAACGGAGAAGAACCATGAATGAAAATGGTTGTAACATATATTTAATAAGAAAAAAGCAGCTCGTACTAAGCGCAGCGAAATAGTCAAATGGGCCACTCGCTACGCGTTTGGTAGCCAAAAGTTACGCGTGGCCGACATTGGTTACTGCACTGTACAACAACATTCAGTAATTCTCTTTCGTTTCACCATCAAGCCACCAAATTGTTTTTCCGATCTAGCCATGAAACATATAATATTCTTATGTCCGCTGCATGCCGACGGAGGTGGATGCACGAATCAATAATCGCTCTGTTAAACTGCCATTTTTTTAGAGCAAAAAGACGCTTATGAGCTATCGATCCGAGTGTACCAACCTCGCGGTGTCTCTGGTCCACGATCAGAAAGTTGTTGCAGTGCGGTAACGATTCGACTCGACGTCCTAGTGGTTAATCTGAAGAGAATCAGTCCAACGATGTCAAGGTGATATCCTAAGAGCGTCGATAAGCCTTTAACTCACCCAGCGGATAGGCATCTATGTCTTACCTGACACGCGCAAATCAAGGATCAAAGTGTCATTACGCAGGTTGACGCAGATATTGACGCTGGTCGGCACGCGCAGGCCGTGGGAGAACAAAGACGCCCGGTTAGGTAGCACGCTCCTACCAGAAGAAGGCAACCCCACCAGCGAAAGCCGCTTTTAACGCAAAACTAACTGAAGTGAGCGCGCGCAGGCTCAGAATACTAATGGCGCATGCGGCGAATGTCGTCGACCACAGAAGTGGAAAGGAGAACATGGAGACGTACACGGGCATGTCGCACGACTCTGCAGAAGCAGGCAACTGCCAAGTCTAAGTCACCTTCAAACGATATAGAGAGTGGCAGACCATCGCCACACAGGGGACGAGAAGGTAGTGAAAGCTGCTCTAGGAAGAAAGTGGCCAAAGAGGAAGCGACGGTAGAAATGTCTGTTACCACTGAGTGTAATAGTCGGTCGTTTAAATGTCGGCAACAAGGACAATAAGGGGAAGCATTCAGGAAGAGTGCGGCTTTGATTTAATGGAGCTGCATTGCCGGAAGTGTTTAGAGCCGATAGTCAAGCTCGCAGCTACGCTAGCCGCAGGGTCTCCTACAGGTAGTGCCCTTCATGCCAAAAATTGGCCATAAGGCTGCTGTCCGCAATAAAAAAAAAAAGCTAATCCGACACGTAGGAGATGCGGCAAACCAGGACACCTAGTGTGACAATGCCAAAAGAAAGCCCACTGTGCTAACTGTGGGGGTGTCTACTCAGCCAACGATTACAGATGCTCTGTAATGCAAATCTACAGCGAAGCTCAACAGCAAAAGAGCGGCTTTTAGAGCCGCCCGAGATGATTTTAGTAAAAGCTAATATACCTACTGTCTACACCCACTGACTTGTCTGATTTTACGACGCATGGAACTGAATGAATTTATTGAAAAAGGAAAATAAATAGCACCCTTACCCAAAGAAGCTCTTTGAGGCTACAGCGAATCAAGATCAACCGCGTTCCTGGTGTCATTGGAGCTCTAGAGAGGCAACGCCAAGATGATGTTGAGTAGTCAACGACACTATTAGTGCTGTGATACATGTACATAATGATAATAATAAAATCCTGTTTCCACAAAAAAATATTATTAATATTATCTCTCTCTCTCTCTCTCTCTCTCTATATATATATATATATATATATATATATATATATTTCTCTTTCATTATTTATTACATGTTAAACAATGTTACAATTAATATTATATTTATATTATTATATTAGAATTATTAATTAATATTAATTCATATTATTATTATTATTTATTTGTGTTAGAACAAAACAATTGTGAGGTGTGAATGTGTATCCTCGTTATTTTATAGTTACTATCTAGGTATTCTCAGCCCATCGCACCTAACATCGACGCGGCGTTTCCTCTGCAAAGTGCCAGTGAAAGCAGCTGCCTCAGAAATTCGTCTTTGCGTATACCCCCAATGTTTGCTTGTATTCGATAACCTAAGTCTTTTATAATGTCCTTGTACTTCTGCTGACCGGGCCCATTGCGTCGATTGCAATCGGCACGAATTATATCTAGGCTCTATTTCTGTGTATTTACGCCACTTTGCTGTTTCTGTGTGTTCGGCAACCCATCCCGCCTCTGTCGCGCTGTAGCATAAATAAGACGGTGCGGCCGTGCAGGATACTGTCGCAACCCAAACCAGGCATTTGCCTTTTTTCCACGGCGGAATGGTGACACTGTCGGGCCTTTTATCGCCATGAAGTCCTAGTCTGGGTTCCAGCATGCTAGGTATTCCCGCTCTCCATAGAGCTGTTTGAATTATTGCATTTATTTCGGTGTGCCTAGGAGCCCGGCCATTATTATTATTATTATTATTTACACAATATTACAGTTGTGAGGTCTGAACGTATTATTTCAAATTCTTTAAATAATTACTTCACTCCATGGCGCCCAAAATAGATGCCGCGTTCCCTCTGCAAACGGCCAAAGACAACGCTTGCCTCAAGAATTGACCCTCTTTTCGGTCGCTTGTGACCTCCTGAATTCGCTTACTTAAATCTTTGAGAAATGCTTCGGTTCCCTTGCTGATTGGTCCTAGCGTCTCCATGGCAATAGGCACAAAAGTATATCTTGTTTCCAGTCCAGCGTATTTAACCCGTTTTGTGGCGTCCGCGTGCTTTGCCACCCACCCCGGCTCAACTAAGCTGTGGTGTAAGTAGGAAGCCGCGATGGTGCACGAAACCGTTGCATCCCAAGCTAGGGACTTCCCATATGACCATAATGCAATAGTCACCCCATCAGGTCTTTCTTCGCCAGCGTATACTAAACCTCTCGGTTCGAGTGTAGGTACCGGCTTTCCTAAGAGACCTTACAATCACACTGTTTAGTTCAGCATGTCTCGACGATCTACCGGCGCTCTTCGGGCAACTCAGTTGGTGTAGGCCACTGGAATCTATCATCTCTCCATACAGTGTGCACTGAAACGGCTCGCAGACGGGAGCGCCGATTCTAAGTGCTGACATCATGCGGAAAGAGTTGGGATCCAGCACGGTGCCGAGCTGAGTCGAGGGTAAGGCTTTAAGCCTACCCCCACTGAAGTTATCTTGTGCCGCTAAGAATACGGCGCGGTCTCTCCGGGGAACAAGCCCCTCTAAGATCTCCCTTCTCTTTTTTTGCTTTTTGAGCTCTTCGAGATTATATTGGCTGGGATATTCTTCCAAAGGGCCCGGGTCCAGCATGGTTCTAATAGTGTCTCGTGCTTTACTGGTTTCTTGTTTTATTTGTGGCCGAACTGCCTCCTCCACTAACGAGAATGCGACCGGACCAAATCAGACCAGTGAAGCAGCGTAGCAGACAGGAGCTAGTTCAATAGCACTTCTTATTATCAGACCACCTTCACGTATTGGAAGATTTGCTCTCTGACAGGTGTTGTCTTCCAAATTGACGTTTAGGACTTCACTATATATATATCTCTGCTGACGTCATCATACGCGGTTAATTCTTCAGAGCACACTATAGCAGGATATGTAGGCAGTGTGTAGTTAAATCTTGAAGACCCCAGGCTATATCTCCAAATGCACAGCGCAGCCTGAGAATGCAAGCGTGTCAGTCGTGGAAGAATTTGGTTAGGGCTTCTTTCTTCCTAGAGAGTGCATGCGAAATTCCATATTGCTTTACGGGGGCCCCCAAAACTTCTAAGTTGTTTAGCTCTACACGCGTGATGTCAAGAAGTATTTCTGTGATCTTCTGGATTGCATCCTCACTCTCCTGAAGCGAGCCCCCGAAAGCGTTAATCTCACATTTTGAAGCATTCAGTGTCACTCCCCCGGCTTCTTCAAACTGCAGCATTCTTCTCAAATCGGTCGCGATAAAACTCGCGGGACCGGCAAGCGTGGCGTCATTTAGGTATCGCACGTTGAAAGAGCTCTGTAGTTTTGATACTAGCTCTGATATACCGAGACCAATAGAGCAGGACCTAGCGGGTCACCCTGTTGAATGTCTGATTCCGAACGCAATGTTGAAGTTGTTAAGAGTGGTTAAGAGTGAAGGATCTCTGTAACTTTGCCAGGCCATAGGCAAAACCTCTGGACTTTTCTTCATCACTGCATCCAGTATATTGTCCCTTCTTAGCGTATTAGATGCATTGCAGAAGTCAAGCTTAACCAGAACCTTCACTTGGTCTTTAGTCTCCAAAAGGGCGCGTGTAGCATGTACCAGTGCTTCTGCGCCGCCTCTAACAGCCACTTCAACTTGATGTGGCAGGATCGCTGTCAAAATCGCCCTTGCATTTCTCGCCATTGCTATCTTTGCAGCAATCCTAGGCAAAGTAATCCACAAGCTATGAGCCTCATAGAGCTGTTTTTTTTTCTTAAGAGCTGTAAGAATTGCACCATAAAATACTGGTCTTTGAAGAAAAATGATCTACGGCAGTGTTTTTGTGCGACATGATAACACAACTCAGTACATGATAACACAAATACTGGTAGACAAAAGGTAATCTGCCGTTTAACACTCTGCCAAGGAACATGCTTAGATCATTTAGCAGGCATTCTGACGAAGGAACAGTTTGATCCAACATATCGCGCAGATGACGTAGTCGCAATCCATCCAGTCCGGCTTCGCTTCCAACAGGGAATGAGCGAATTGCTTCTAAGATCGCCGAATTTTCGACGCTTCGCTCTCGCCGAATCCAACTGTAGGTTGTTCAAAGGTTTCTAAGCGCTCCTGACAGGCGGCCGGTGGTGGCGGGGTGTTTGTTTCTTAATTCGCGCTCTGTGCGAGAATTACGTGGTGCAAATGTGTCTGATGACAGCAAGACTCTAGCGGCAGAGCGTACATCGCCCTCGGCTAGTTTTCTTTCAGCCATAGACACCGGTCTCTGCCGGTCTCCAGTTGGGCCGTCTAGTCTATTAATTGGGGCATTATGATGTTCGGTTGTTCGAAGTGTTCGCTCCCGTTAAGGACGGGTGAACAACTAGTGGTGTGCAGTCAAGGCTGCTCAAAGTATTTCACGGGGGTTGTCTAAACCCCGTGTTCCCCGAGGATGTGCGCACTCGGCTCCGTGTGGAGCCTGTGACACCCAGGAACCGAGTCACAGTACGTTGTGCGGCCGATTGAGTAAACTGCAGTGGAACTTTGTGAAACTGTGGTTAGCACACACGGCACTGCAAGAGCGGGTTGCAAAAATCGAGGCAATCCCGCAGGAACAGTTTGCCGCACCCCTTACGCTTACAGGGGGTTTGAACTCCACGCTAAGTGAAAAAAAATAGTGTGGAGAAATGCGGCAGAACGCGGACAACGCGGAAAAACAAGAAAACAAGGCTAGCAGACAGCAGAGAAGGAGGTGACGTCACCGAGCCAAAGACGAGAGAGCTGGCTGGAGAGACCAGCAAAAACAACCACGTAGGTGTCAAGAGAAGCTTGGCGTCTGCAGAGTTGAGTAATGACAGTGCCAACTTGAACGGCGCTGTTGTTGAGATGGAACCACCGGGTGGTGGTAAAAGTTTTTGGGCGGACCCTCAGCCAAGATTTAACGTCCACGGAACTGTTTTTCACATTGCTTCATAGACGGACCCCCATAAATACAAATGTGCAACGGTGGGGCTCGAACTCGCGCATCTATGTGTCTCCTCCGGTCGCCAGGCGCAGACTTAAGCCACTACGCACGGGTGGTGGTACAGCGGCGTCACCAGTTGCGGTAACAACAACGCCGACAGCAGACCCACGGCCGGAGGAGAAGGCAGGCGACGATGGTTTTGTTGTGGTTCGTTAGCGACGAGACAACAAAACAAATATCAAATGCACGCGGTAGTTGCAACAGATGACATAGGCGGATTGGAAGTCGACCTGCGAAGATCTGCGCTTTGAGAGTGGCACGATTGGCACAGAAGACATCGGCGGTCGGGCTGCAAGCGTGGTTTACTGGCAAGGGCATAACTGTGAAAGCAGTTTGGAAGCTACATACACATGGTAGTGATGCTGTGTTTTGTGTGGTGGTGCGTGACGAAGATTACGCAAACTGTTGCAGAAATTAATTCTGGTCAAAGAGAAGCCTGTTCCGTCGCTGGGTGGGGGACGCTACGAGAGGATGGTTAAGGAGAGCTTTAGTGCGCCTGGCGGTCCAAGCCCCCGTAAGCGACTGACCAGTTCTACAACTGCAAGCGAGTGGCAAGCATACCTCTACGAGTGCTTCTCTGGAATTGTGAGGGACTTAAGGGGGCAATGGATCTTGCACGTGATGACATGTTTAAGTTGGTTGACACGGAGACATTTCAGCGGGACGAACTGCATATCAATGATATGCGGAGCTTCCAGCGGGACGAACTGCATATCATTGATATGCGGGGTTTTTACCAGCTGGCTGTCTTACCTGCGAGAGGTCGGGGAAGACCTGTGGGGCGGGTTATCTATCTACCTACGTAAACGCTTACCACCGATGCAATGCGTCAGGGAAGATGAATACTGCGTGGTGCTCTCCTCTGGGAGGGTAAACGTTGCTGTATTCTATTTCCCACCCACATTCGATTCTGCGGAGGTTGCTGAGACGGTAAGCTTTGAACTTTCAGAGTTAATCCTGACCATGCTAACTATCGTCGGCGGTGATTTCAATGCCAGAATCGATTGTGGTGCCAACGATGATAAAGGCGAGGTGCTGCTTCAGGTGATGGAAAATATGTTCTCGATGAAGCGGCCCGAAAACACCAACCAGTGTTGGCCGTTGTCGATGTTCCGGGTATTTGGCTGAGACCGACATAATCCGCCGCGCTGATCTGCAGTGAGACGGATTATTCTATCTCATTTGGACAGAGCGGTGGGCGGTCTTGAGGTAAGCCCCTGACATCGATACCACCTGTGACCACATAATCCGCCGCGCTGGTCTGCAATGAGACGGATTATTCTATCTCTTTTGGACAGAGCGGTGGGCGATCTTGAGGTAGCCCTGACATCGATACCACCTGTGACCAGCTGGAGAGCATAGAAAGGCCTTTATAAGACTCTGCTATGATCATAAAAGAGAAGATGCGAGGCGGGAGGAACGACGGTTACTCGAATGTGCAGAACGAGAGACCTCAGCTTCCATCGTGCGACCTCGTAGGGAATCCGCTTAGTGACGGACAGGCAAAGAGCCACCTAACTAATCTTTTATTCAATCGTGACGTTGCGGCCGTATCCCCAGTCGTACAGCATACGCTTACATTGGAAGCAGCACAACATGAATCTGCCTTTCGGGGTGGAGGAGGTGTGCCAAGGTCCTACGGTCACTCCCGCAGAGAAAGAGCTCAGGGCCCGATCAAGTCTGCTATGAGCATTGGATCCAGTCATTCCCTCTCTTGGCAGAAACTCTTTGTAATTTCTTTAATGAAATTATAAAGAGGGGGCGGATGCCTTAAGTCTGGGCATGTCGCCAGGCTTTCTCTTCTGTTCAAAGGTAGGCTGATGGCCAGCATGATAAAATCTCTACCGTGGAGTGGCGTCAGAACGCGTATTGAAGAAGATTTTCTGTAAGTTGGTTATTCGGCAGGATTGAGCACGTGGGCTGAAGAGGCACTTCCACCGGAGAAATTCGGCTTTAGGAGGGGCCGAGGCACCCGTGATGCAATCCACGTTCTCCAGTCAGAAATCGAGCGAGCTGTGGCACAACCGAGAGGTAATTTGTATACAGTCTTTATTGACTGCGTCAAGGCCTTTGACAAAGCCCCTCGCTATATGCTGGTTGAAGCATTCCAACGAGCAGGAGTGGGTGGCCCTGAGTGTAATAGCAAGTTTCTTTGAGGAGGACACCTTGTTGGTAGACGGTGAGCAGGGTGTATTGGGAGATTAACAAAATGTGGGAACTCCGCAAGGAGACCCGCTGAGCTGCGTCTCGTTTATACTTCTCCTTGCTGACCTCGTCGGTTACGTCCGACAGGAGTACCAAAAAAGCCGTGGTGGTGATGTATGCAGATAATATCGTGGTCGCTCATCGCGACCTAGGTGCCATCAAGCGCATTACCTCTATGATAGAGGCGTTTCCTTGTCTCGAAGGGACTTGCAGATAAACACCAGGAAGACCAAAGCCATCAATTCAGGCGTGGAGGGTCGATTGGCTGCCAGAGATGTTATACGTTGCTGCGGCCAACCATTGGAGTTGTTAACTCTTTCCAGTAAATTGGACTTCGGGTTAATTTTATACGGGAACGACATTATACAGCGCATATCAACGAAACAGTACAAAATGCGCTTGTTTTTCTTTGGTTATCTACTACCTGGTATGTTCAAACAAAGCCTTTCACGAGGAGTACGAGTTGTGCACCTGCCGGTTTCTGCCTGCAAAGGTGTGCCATGTACCCTGCAGTGGAATGCACAGCGCTGGGACAACCCATCGTTGCACTACTTCTCTCGCCGAAAGCGTGAAGAGTTTTTATGAAGAAACATCTTGAACTGTATATTATACTCAATCTGAGTGAATACATATAATTGAATTCATCGGGGCCTTTCAACTGTCTGCAGGAGGCTTTCCAGAGTCTTTTGTTCAAGCACTGACACACTGTCTTTGATTATTCTGGTTAGTGTGGCTTCATGTTTTTTTTATGGGGTAAGGCCAGCATCAAAGATGGAGCCGATATTAGGCTATTCCAGCTTTGAGTTGAAATTATTCAACGCCTCTGCGAAAGCTGCGGCACAGCTTCTCTCGCTCTCCGGGGGTATGACCTGTCAATTTTGAGATCTCGACGTGCTGCTTTAAAGTTTGGGTTAGTGTCTCTGGATTGGCTGTTGAGAAATCGATAGGAGAAGTATAGCGTATTGGGTGAGTTAGTCGGTTCTGGTTGAAAAGGTCTTAGATATTGATTGCGTAGGGATGCCGAGGGGAGTAGACGGGTCGTGCGCCCGCAGGCCCTGTGAGGCTCTCAAGGCGCAACCGCAGTGTGTGCAGGTGTAAGGGTCTAGGATAACGGGAGTTCAGTCTAGAGTCTTCATCTGTTACGATTACGTCGAGATGGGATGGTGTAAAGTCATTTATGTATGGTTTTTGTCGATACTCGAGTTTTTCATATGAACCAAGGGCACTTCTTTGGAGCCATCTAAGACGGCTATCATAAAGGCCTTTCCTACCTCCGACTCAAAAAAAAGATACAGCTCTATTAAAGTCTTGGTTCTCTCCTAGGCTTTAGACAGTAGAGGCTTAAAGATCTCCATATCTGGAGGATTCCGTTAACGATATGTGAGACCCTGTGTAACTGTTCTTACTTGCGACTTCGGCTGCTGTCCTTCCGGTTGCTTGTTCGATGCTTGTTTTTTCGTCGACACTTTCTAAATCTTGGTGGGGGGAGGTGACAAAACAAGGTTTCTCCATCTTTGTGCATTATTCGTCTAGGACCCATAGTTGTTGTAGGTCGTGCGGCATGACTTGTCCATCTGTCGAGGTATTATTATTTATTCTGCTCTACGACTTGAACATTGTAGGAAAATCATCTTTGACGGGGAGGGAGACGGGTGAATACTTTTCGTGTAGCTTCACTATTGTGTGCTTCGGAATATATTCTTCTTACACCACAATTGCAATTGTTGGAAGCATGAGCACCGCCACAGTTGACACAACGGCTTTATCATGGCATTCCCATATTGGGTGTCTAGAGCGGCCGCACTTTCTGAACAAGGGTAACCTTGTTTTGGCAATCGGTTAGCCTTATGTCCGTACCTATGGCATTTTAAACGTCGCAAAAGAAACCTGCACATAAGTTACTTTAAATATTTCGTCGACGATTGTACCTCTGAGACTGGCATGGTTTCAAGTCTTAGTCGTACCCTTGCGGAGTTTTTCCAGCCCTTCGTTGCTTTGCCTCCACGGTCCTGTGTGGCCACAGCAAATGTTTCCCTTTTTATTTGGCTAACACCCTGATCTTTTAAACATTGAAGTAAATCTTCTTTGGTGAACTGGGGATTAACACCAAAGGAATTCGTCCCCAGAACGCTGACGTATCCTCACAATGAGATATTGATACCCCGCAAACCATTTCAGCGTTTTGCAATTGCGACCTGTTTGGTTCTTTGGCACTAATCGCTAGCTTTCTTGTGCTGTGATACGCGCATGCGCTCCCGGCAAAGATTGTCTTATTTCATTATATATCTTCAGTAGGCTGACAGTTTTCAATGCGACCGGGTCATCGGACATTGAAAAATAATCTCGGGATCAGCTAGCGCTTCCAAATTAGCGACTCTTTGCCGAACGTGTGTACCCGATGCGGCTTCTCTTTGGCCACTTTCCTGGCCGCAGCCATGACGGCTTTGTCATTCTTGTTGAAATAGTAGACCAGCCTCCAACTTCTACAACTGAAGCCGCTGTTTCACCAGCCGGCTCTGACGGATCGTTCTCCTATGAGATGCATCTCACTTTCGAGAGCCCTCTCCATCATACCCGCTAGCCTGGCCTCTCTCCGCTGGCTTTCCTTGGTAGCAGCTGATTGTATTGAAGATGTTTGGTTCTAAAGCACTTTGCACACACCTATGACTTTCGCCGTCGCCGTCTGCTAGCTGCGCGGCAGGGAAGCGGCGAAGAGGCACGAGGGAGAGCGGGGAGTAGTCAGACCTGCCACAGCAGACGGCGCGTGATCCTGGCCGAGATGTGTAAGGTGAACAACTTGCCGTTGACAAGGCTAACGGCGATTCGGCGCGCTGTGCCGATTAATCGGGGCCTTGAGAGCAGACAGTTGGTTGTGTTATGGAACCATCTTGCCATACCTGATCGCCTTCCGAGGCTTATCCAGTAAGAAATCAACTTCGGTGTGGAAAAATCAGCACAAAGTTATCACGACTGTATCAGGATCCAGCCACTGGCTACACCCGACACTAGTACGTAAATCCTTGTAATTAGCACACTTTTTGCACTCGAAGTACACACGTCTTCACTCGAGGCCGTCTAGCGGCGGCAAAAAATATTATTATTATTATTTCAGCAGTCGTGCTGGCCTACGCGGTCGGCTCCGGATAGTTGATGGCTTCTCGCGCGTCTTGCTGGACACGCTGTCGTCTGAAATTCGTGGCTATTCTTCCACACGCTTGCGTCTTTCTTGGTCCTGTCCTCGGCAGGGTCCGAATCTCTTCGGCCATTCGGCTCGCTTCTTTCGACCTTGTTGACCTGCATCGCTAAACGATCCGCTTCTTCCACGCTTTGCTTAGCTGTAGACGAATTAACGCAAATGCCTGACCTGCCGAGATGTTAGCGCACCCGTATTAGATGTCTGTTGATGCTCTTCCTGTAGGTTGGGGGTCCGCGCACTTGGGGAACGCGCACTTTTGGCAGCCATTCGTTCTTAACATGCTAAATAGTCCGCTAGCCTGTATCAAATTCAACGTCGATCAAGCTCGTCTCTGCCGTGATCGACCCTTTATCTTCGTGAACCTCGTGTTGTTGTAATTGCATTTATTTACGCTGATCCCTGATCACTTCGGCCACGGCCACACGCCGCGTCTTCACTATCCGATTCTGGTTTTGCCCTCTGTGCCGAGACAGTGCCGCACATTTTTGGCTGTCCCCGTCATTTTTGCGATTTCCATTGTGATTTTCTCTATGGTGCAGTTCGAATGCATGGAACCAATCCCATTGTGTAAACAAGTAGGCCGTGTGTGAAGGCAAACATGGCAGTGGCAGTGGTGGACAGGCCGCCAAAGACTTGTATTTTACGTACTCATCTCGGGTGCTTTCGATTTCAGCCCTAGGCAGCTTACCGGTGGTCACACACAGCCCATCCCTATCGGCCTTTAAAGCCAGGATACACGGAGTTCCAGTATCAGTACCCGAAGGGGAGCTACTACGCGAGTTATCACCGCTCGGAGTCAATCACGTAAAAAGAGTGTCTCACGTGCGAAACGGCGAGAGTTATGCTTGGTAAGGTGATTCTTCCCTTACGCGCCAACCTCCGCCATCCGTATTTCTTGGATACCAAACTCATCAAAGTAGTTCTCAGCCCGGCCAACCCAAGGTATGTCACAAGTGTCTGAGGCGGGACACTTCGCTGGTCCAGGTATGCAAAAGGTGCGGCACTCCCGGACATTTAGCAGCAAGCTGCCCCAATTCAGCCAGATGTGTGAACTGTCGTGGTGCTCACGCGGGGGTTTATCTGCATGTCCTCGCTTGGCTTAACTTTCGAGAAAGAAACCGAATTATACTCGAAGCCCGGACACTGCAACAGGTGAAGGGCTACATCCGGCAGCCGAGATTACTGGCATGTCCCCCGTATTAGCCATGGTCTGTAGATAACACAACTCAGGCTTCAAAATAACCTCTTACGCTAGCGTTGTCCGCGGGATCTCTCAATCACACGAAGACCCTACCCCGCAGCTGCTACTCCCGGCTCCTATATCAATCCCCGCCAGGAAAGGTTTGTCAGGACGGTCTCTTC
>QVRM01004227.1:0-137500 GCA_003439945.1 Dermanyssus gallinae
ACGAAATGGCAAGTCAAAAAATAATGCAAATTTACGTAAATATGTCACCAATCTAGAACGGTTGATTGACCAGGAGCCAAATGTGCAGTATGAAAAAAAGTTAAGGAAGGCGACTAGAAAACTTCGTATAATGGAAGAAGCCAGTCTTGATTTTAAAAACACAAAGTCGTTTTTTAGATATGCAAATAAACGATTAAAAGGAAAATAAAACATTGCGGCTTTAAATATAGATCAGACGGTCCTCGTAGACGACGTTTCTAAAGCAAATGCATTTAAGGACTTCTTCTCGTCGGTTTATGTTGCCCAAGGGAGTTCAGTTCCCGAAGGTGTTTCCAACGACGTGGTCTCGAAAGATAGCTGTCCATACTTGGAAATATCAGAATATAATATTCTTTCTAAAATCAAACAACTACCCACTAAATGCAGCTTTACTCCTGATTTAATCCCACCCATACTCGTATTTTATAAAAATGTAGCGTCTGCGATAACTGAACCCCTTTTCTTGATATTCAGTAGGTCCTATGAGGATGGCATTGTGCCAAAACATTTTCGGCAATCAGTCGTAACCCCTGTACATAAGAAGGGTCTAAAGTCAAATGTAGATAATTATAGACCTGTAGCTCAATCATCTATCGCATGTATCATCTTTGAAAAACTGCTAGTGGACCACATTTTTAATTTTTTTCAATCTAAATGCTTGCTGGATGAGAATCAACATGGTTTTACTAAAGGCAAATCCACGGCAACTCAACTCGTCGAAATGACTCAAGATTGGGCTGTTATGATAAACAATAGGCTGGCCTTTGATTGTATATATTTTGATTTCTCAAAGGCATTTGATAGAGTAAACCATGTAAAACTTGTACAAAAGCTTAGGTACTTGGCTGTAGATACTCGCTCTATATCATGGATTGCTAGTTATCTTACCCGTAGAGAGTTCTGCGTTCGCGTAAACAATAGCTTTAGTGAGTCGGGCACGTGCCCCTCAGGTGTTCCTCAGGGATCAAGCCTCGGGCCACTTTTATTTTGCACATTTGTTTTAGATCTTAGAAACGTTATTCCTGAGTCGATAACTTATAAGCTTTATGCTGATGATTTGAAACTATACGGACCTTCCAGCACCGCTAGCGAAAGGCAAGTACTACAGAGTACGATTGAAGCGGTTTCTAAGTGGTGTGTGGATAATGAAATGCTTATATCAGTGCCGAAATGTGCTGTATTGTGTTTAAAAGAAGCCCATAACTACATGCTACATGGGGAGGCTATCCCTATTTTAAATTGTATTAGGGACCTAGGGGTTGCGGTGACACCGCAACTGGATTTTAGCACCCATATTACACAAGTCATCCGATCAGCTAATCTTATATCTAATACCATATTTCGTTGTTTCATAATTAATGATTACAATTTTTACATGAGGCTTTATAATAGTTTGGTTGTACCTAAGTTTCTCTATTGCTGTGAGGTTTGGCGGCCTTACTTAGATAAACACATTGAAGCAATGGAAAGTGTACAGAGGAGATTCCTTCGTCGTGTCTCGTTAAGGTGTAACATTGCCCGAAATTCTATTGTGATAAGCCCTATTCGGGAACTTCAGTCCAGAGCGGATTATCGCATGTTCAATCGTATTATAAACTCATCAAATAAGTCAAATTATTTTAGCATTCGGTTGAACAATCTTAGAAGCGGTAACACCATCTCGTCGAAACAAATTGCCAAGACAGATCGTGTAAATAACATGTTTTCGTGGCGGATGGCGAGGGCAATGAGAACTTAAAGCGCTAACAGTGCAAATGTCGCCACACAAGTAAACTGACTATTGTATGTATCTAGGTAACGGTTTCTAAAATGTAAATATTGTCCCCCCTTTGACTAAATAAAGGTGCATTTGATTTGATATATATATATATATAGAGAGAGAGAGATGTTGATGCAACAGTTTTTGCCGTTGTCTAAAGCAAACACACGAATTTGCAAAAGCATGTGGGTTAATTTCATCATTAAAATGGTCTTTCCATCTTTCAATGAAATCTTGACAACGATTAACCAACTCTTCAACTCTTCTTTCGTAAGTCTGCGAAAACGCTGCCCATTTCTTCCGAAAGGAACGTCCGAGAAATTATATTGGCTCCTTTAAGTGGTCTTTTGCCTGCTGTAGACTAATCTATTTATGTCCACAAAAACAGTAACATTGAAAACGAATTGAGACAAGTTTACTAGGAGTTGATTTATATAAATAGCAGGCTTGCGCAAACTTTTTACGACAAACAACTGGAGATTATTCAAAATAACTGTTGTGTTTGTTTAAATATATTTAGTGCCTATACAAATATGTTGAATTTTTTTTGGAGCGGCATCCTAATATGTATTACAATTTACATTTATAAAATTAATATTATAATGACTATAACCATAGCGTTTTGCGCCATATAATTACACATATTGTGTTAGTGTAATTAGAACACTAAATTATGAGTCACCATGATGATTGCTTTGCTACGTAAAACTATGGCTATTCCTCTTGCTAGGATTTTTTATTACTGTTTTTTTTTTATACTGCTTGTATTTTTTAGTGTTAATGCCGTGGTCGTTGTGATTTACGTTTTTATTTAATATATATATATATATATATATATATATATATATATATATATATATATATATATATATATCACTAAAAATAAAAAGACAGGTTTTGTAACACTGCATGTTCATATTTCTATTGCATTTTATTGCATTGATGCTGAAAAACATGAAATCGTATGACTGCTTTGTTAAGTTAAATTATTTTATATATATATATATATATATATATATATATATATATATATTACCAAAAATAAAAGACAGGCTATGTAACACTGCATGTTCATATTTCCATTGCATTGACGCTGAAAAACATGAAATCGTATGGCTGCTCTGTTAAGTTAAATTATTTAATATGAACCTTCTCAATAGTTTTTAAACTATGTCAACATATCCCTCAAACTCGGTTGTTTGATGAAATAGTCATACAATACAGACGACTACAAGTACACACGGCGTGAGCCTGTCTCATATGTCTCTAGTGGTGAACTGGCTGTACATCGGGTGTATGCTCAGGACGGTGATTAATAATAAACTTGTATGTGCATATCGTTGTTTGGTTGTTTTTATCTTGACACGACCCGCTATAAGTACACGACACAGCATGACTAGACACGTATGCTGTATGTTGAATGCTATGGGCTCGTGATCAGTTTAAATCTTCAATTACTAACGATACGGATTAGATTGAATACACCTTTTTATATTCTGCCAATCTTATTCGAGCGTGACGACGCCACTGGACGTATGGCAACTTGTGTCCGACATGTGTCGTCTGTCGTAGCATAGTTTTCAAATTACGTATATTGTTGTAATTACGTTGCTTTCCTGCTAGACCGAATCGGACACCGAGAGCTTCGCGCATAGGCAATGCAGTAAAAAAAGTCCTGACTAGCAGTAAAAAAAAGACAGGACAGGACAGGAGAGCCAGCGGGGGCGTGACAGTGATAAGGAGCCTCCTGCTTATGTGGCCATGTGTTCGACCGCGTCCATAGGCGGCAATGCCATTGAACGACGTAGTGATGCGTATTCGCCTTTTGTCTCTTTCTCTCGAGACCTCGATCTCGCTCGCCCTCCCTCTCTAGGTAGCAGACAGCAAATGCAACAACATATCGAGTACGGGTTCCGACAGACATAACAATCGAAGACGGACTGTCAGTCTGTTTGTCCCTGTCAGCTCGCCTGTGCTTTTAGGAGCACGGGCGTGTTCTGAGCAAGCTCTCTGTTAATGACACGAGAAGGAGAGGAGAGCACAAGCTTTTACGAAGCGAAACTCCTTTATTCACAAAATAAAGGTTGAGAGCGAAAAAGCAGTCGCCCTGTTGTGAACACTCCCGGCCACATGCCAGACGTACATACTACTGATGTGCTTCGTTCTTGCAACGCATCGGGACACATACATTCCTTCTACGACTTCAGGCTTGTTGTTGGCTGCGATTGTTCGGCTGCATTTAAATTAAGCACACTTTAAATTAAGAAGCGCTACGGTTAAGCCAGATCGTTGTAATGCCGTTCCGTTCAAGTAAAGCCTAAGAGTCCGATGACCTCTCTCGCATCGCGCCGAAGTCCCGTAACAGTACTAACAGTTGGAGCCGGAGAAGTCGCGGTGCCCCGCTGCATCCGCTGCTGTGTCTCGTCACCATTCCGCCCCATCTTGACCATCTCGCTTCACACAGGCAAGATGAGCGTCGCCGAACGCGTGGGAGGTCTTGCGCAGTTTAGCGAAGGTCCGACGGTCATGTTCGGCCATGCGCCACTTCATGCAGACGACATGAGCCTATACGGCAATGAAGTTGCTGGGACCGGCTTAACTCTTCTCCAACTTCTTCATCCTCCGCCACCTTGATGCGTTTACGAGAACCCTCGTTTTAAAGCTGAAAAAGGTTGATATTTATTGTTGGTGGTGGTAACAGTAGTTATTGTTGTTGTGGTTGTTGTTGTTGTTGGTGTTGTTAATGCTTTATCGATATTATCGTTCGCTACGGCTTTTGATACTGCTACTGCTGTCAAACATGCTACAGAGCCCATAACAGATAGTAGTCTATGATTTCTCTCATCGGGCATCTTTGATTCTCTCTGTTGCTCAATCTGTTATCTTCCTTTTTCGTGTATTGCTTTCTCGCCCTTTCGTTTCTCTTGTCTGCTAAAACCTGCGTATTGAACATCTGCCAACATCGGAACGATCCACGAGATAGAAAGATTCCTCAGCGCGCCGACAATCTGCGAGCGAGTCGTTAATAAACTTTCAAAATATTACATTCGATAGAAAAAGTTTACATCGAAGGTCCGAATGAAGTCGATGAAAAATCATCGCTTGCAGGTGGCCGTGCAAAATAAAAACTATCGTATTGGGGTAATACTTTCGGGCTGACCCTCAGCCAAGATATAACGTACACGCGAGTGCTTTTCGCATTGCTTTATAGACGGACCCCCTATAAATACAGATGTCCAAGGGTGGGGCTCGAACCCGCGCACCTATGTGTCTCCTTCGGTTGGGAGGCGCAGACGAATGCACCACACCACCGGGCTCGACATCGAATTGGAGTACGACGATCCCGGCACTGTATGCTTCTGTTAGACGTTGACGACGCCCAATAACGTTTGGGAGTCCTTCACATATTCTAGTCTGAACGTGAGACAGCATGTTAGAGAGTAGGCACAATTAGCAACAAATTATTGGTGCCTTTCTTATGTTTTTAGTTGAGATTTCGCTTGAGACATATTTGTATATACAGTTAAGATCCAGTTTACTAGCTGAGTTTTCCGTTTTGTTCTTTTTTTCCAAATTGAATCCTGTTTATTTCACTTCATTTGAGTATAGTCTACACTTTATGTGTAAGGTTGTCTTCATATCCCTTTGATTTGTTCACGTTTACGGCTAGAGAGCTAGTGCAGCGATGCTGCTCCACTCTGAAATAAATAAAAATAAGTCGTAGGGTACTTAGCGCCGTTTTTTTGCCGTTTTTAATCGGATTGTTTCAGTGGCTGGTGGACAGCCTGACGTGAGATACACAAAGCGGCTCCTTGCTCGCATCGGCAAATGAAGTACTCACTTCATATATAATGAAAAACAGCTCACAGGTTGGTTGAAATTTGCTAGCGTAAGGTGATTTCATAACCTGTGAACGCCACTTATTAACCCGGGAACCATATTATGTGTGTGAAGAGCCTCACAGCTGAGAACACGGACAGTCTTCCTACATTGCGTAATACTTTCAAAAACATTAGAAAAGGCGTTCGTACTCTTTGTATCGATTATAACGCTGTGAACGTTTTTAGAAAAAAAAATTGTAAAATAAATACTATTTATTGTTAAAGCTTGGACTAAACAAGCAAGCCACCGTGCTTTTGTTGTAATAAACAAGAGCGCGTCTTCCCTCACTATCCAAAAACGTCGCATGCGACGTTATTTAATAAACGTATGGAGCAACTCCGCGCTATAAATACAAAGTTAAGTTTTCTCAGCGCCCGAACGTCGAAACTTCCAAACGCCTTCTTGTCGTCAGGGAACTAGATCACACGACGTGTAATCGACGGTGTGGTATTTGGAGTCGATCAATACATCTTTTTTAGAACGATAAACGCCTTCTAGAGGCTTCCCCGTCATATTCTCTAATTTATCTAAAAGAAAGTAACCCGCGTACTATTCCAAGCATAAATATGTTCCTGCGCACTGCTATTTTGTCAGCATTTATGAAATTATTTATTCACCATAATATTGGTAGCAGTTTATGTACGTAAAATTAGTATATATATATATATATTTAGTTCGCAAAAAATGAAGTTCACACATTCAGGCAAATGCGCATTTCATGACGAGCATTTAAAAACCAAATACATGGGAATTCGAGCAGCGATTGCGTTAGTAATCGAGATTGAGTGCACGTATAAATGACCTACTTCATCAGATAAATCACTCTAGGTCATTTATGCATGTCAAGCCCGGTGGCGTGGTGCATTTGGCTGCGCCTCGCAACCGGAGGAGTCACATAGGTGCGTGGGTTCGAGCCCCACCGTTGCACATTTGCATTTATAGGGGTCCGTCTATGAAGCAATGCGAAAAACAATCCCATAGACGTTAATCCTGGCTGAGAGTCAGCCCAGAAAGTATATATATATATATATATCGTTACCTAGAATGACACGTTGTGTTTAATGAGCAACTCTTCGCGCGTCTGCTTATTGAATGTTTCCACCGTTTGCCTTAATAACCTTTAAACAGAGGCTGAAACTGCGCGGTGGTCCGTCGCACCGTGTCTCGAAATGATTTTTACAAACTCTGACAAAAGGGCAGAGCGCTGTAAATGGTCGAAGGATTATGATTTTGAGATCTTGGACGTAAAAAAAACCTTAATTTTTACGAATTCTCTTCTAAACGAGCGTGTCGCATCTTCTGGGCGGCATTATATGTCCTTTGGAAGAAGCAGAATTTTCTCACGAACACAACGATGTGCTTAGTTTCTTTGCTGGTTGTCTCGCAACAGTACAATTTATGGTCATATGTCGGGCAAAAACACTAGTGCCACAAATTGTAGTACTTTCACTCTTACTCCGAAACAAGACTTTCCAGAGACCATGTTCCAATAGAAAAATTATTTGCAATTAACGAGCTCTACAATTCCATATGTTGGTTTCGGAATCTTTCTGATACACCCTATATCGTTATATACTTGCTATCCTAGAGCACCTAGAATGACAAGTTGTGTTCAATGAGTATTTCTTCGCGCATCTGTTCATTGAATGTATCCGCCGTTTGCTTAAATAACCGCTGCGCGCTGGCTCGTCGCACGGTGTCCCGAAATTAATTTCATAAATTCTGACAAAATGGCAGTGCGCAATAATAAAGTGTTAGGTATGGATCCTTGTTAGAATTGGTAAATATTGAAAGGGCAAAGGTCATTTTTTCGTCTATTTGGCCATTTGCCAAACTAACAATCCATTTACGAGCTCGTAACGGGCTTGTGAAGTGATGGATCGCTTACTCCTAAAGTTATTGGGGCCTGTATCAGAAAAGTGTCTTAGCAATTCACATTTTGTTTGTTAACGTGGAGCAGATATGTTGCTTTGCTTGAAAAGTGAGTCTACTCTAGGAACAACATCGGTTGACACGCGCCTCAGAAATGTGTCTTAGACGCCTTTCACTAAGTTTTTATATTTGAAGACCAAACAGGGGACCAATATGTAGTTTGGCACTAACAAGAAGATGTACACATGATGGGTCGTTAGAATGAAGCAGCGGAGCATGATATTAACAAGGCGCAAGGATGCCTCCCAACCGTAAAGCTAAAATCATGATCAGACGTAATGTATACGCTTAGGTCACATGTGTAAGAGAGAGTTGGTAAAATGCAGTCGTTATGTTTGTAGTCAAACGCTTAATTGTTAAAGTGGTTAACTAAAACTTGCTAAAATATGTAACATGGTATAAATATTGCGAAACATAATGTTCTAAACATACGTTTCGAGCTTTTCTTGAAGATAGGGAGAGTAAGACTGAGCTTAAAAAAGTGGAGCACAACCCTGTGTTTATAAGATCATTCAAAGATGATTTCAGTTGCTTGGCTAAAAATACCGCAAATATTTGCAAAATGTCGAAGAAATGTTTTTCAGCCGTAACGCTAGTTCTAGTCATCTTTATGTGAAATAGTGGGTCGGTTATTTGCCACGGAAATATCTGGACCGGAATGTCGAGACGCTTAACTTTTTGAATTAGTAGCGGCCACCGTAGGACCTAATGCGATGCTTGGAAGAAGTTCTGTTCCTTTTAGTCGATTATGGGCGTACCGAAAGAGCTAGCGAGGGTCCCTAATGTGCAGTCTGGACTCAAACAAAATGCGAATGTTTAAATTACTTCCATTAGCTTATGTTAACTTGAGATGCAGTTCTACATGACTTTAGCTTATGAGCGAGACAATTTTTATAAGCCTCAATGTCCTTAATGGAACCACACTGGTCAGCCAGCGAAGTAAACGAGTTTAATGCAAATGAACAATAGTCAACAAATTTAATGTACATGCCATTCACCTTCGAATAGTCTATAAAGAATACCATACCGGACGAGGCACCTGGGGCCCGAGTGAAGGTTCTGATTCCGGACATTGAGGCGTGGATTAACCGTCCCGGCGGCGAGTTGACGCACTACGTGACCTAAGCGCTCACAGGGCATTGCAACTTTGAGAGTTACCTTTCTCGCACAGGAAAAGCACATACGCCACTCTGCAAGCACTTTAAATGAACAACGCAGGACACGTCGCAACACAATATTGCTATGGCCGGCGTGGGCTTTGTTACGCACGGATTTAACCACAGTAAGTGATGGCCGCCATAAAAAGCTGATACGCCTTCTTATGAACTCACGTGATGACTGGCATCTTATAGCTTGCACAATCGAAAGCATTATGTACGCCAAAGAGAAGTATCGTATTTGCTTGACAGGCCCCGTGAGGCACTCCAGGGCAGCCAAGATAAGGACGCTGCTATTCACCCCCTTCAATTGTTTGAAGTATTGCTTGCGCAGTTACCAGTTGAGTGTGGGGATGGAGACATAACTAGTTTTTAGTAGATTGTAGCCCCCCACTACCGGCCCATATTTGCAGCTGAGCTTCCCTGCCATGGTGTCCGTGTGTGCGAACTGCATTTTCCAATTAGTTCGTACTTGTACGTGTACGCAAGATACATTGTGCATGGCTATCATCACTTAGTATGTTCGACCCAAGGATTTCACCAAGTTGGCGATCAATGTCGTTGCCGCTTCTGCTCGCAGATATGATCTAAATACTACGCAGCGAGCTGCCAGACGCATCGGCGGTCTTTGCACTTTCTCGCCCGGCGGGATGGTAGCTCAAGTGTTCAAATTGTTTATAATGATGACTATATTGTAATTATGTAACATCTTGAAACGCAAAGTTATTGCGAAATAAACAATACTCACAATGAGAGCGGCATCTATTCTTATATGATCGAGCCAAACATTTGACAGTACAATATCATTAAAAGCAAGTAATCAAAAAGTAATGATGATGACGTAATGATCAGATTTTATGGGAAGGGGAACACAATGGCCATATTTCCAATTTCGTTCAGGTCAGTTACGAGAAGACAGTCAAGTACAGACCCAGACGCATGAGTAGGCAAGAGAATTAGCTCGATAGCCCATTTGCCAAGCAGCAGGCTCTAAATTTCGAATCTATTGAGTTGGTGAACATAATTTGAGATTGCCAGTCAGTTCTCGGGAAGTTGAAGTCCCCGACCAATACAAAAGGGCAGTCTATTCGATAGCGGCACAAATGTCGTCTATGCGTTTTGAGAATTGTATCCCGATAGCAACGCATGGCAGCAGACAGCTTCGAGACTAAGTCAACAGAAATGTATTCACCCGGTAAGCTAAAGTCTGCGTTTACGACACCTATCGAGTTGGGGACGAGTTCACAGACGCCTTCGTCACGAAGATCTTTACGAAACGTCCAATATTTATTCCTCAACGAATTTCAGCATTACATATGTTTTCAATAAAGCATGTTTCACATATTAAAACGACGTCAATGTCATATAGCAAACAAGAATCTCTAAATGCAGCAATTTCACTTGGTTTGACAGCTGGTCTGGAATTCAAGTAGAGACATTTAAATTGTAAAATAATCTGCCATAAATTGCTGCAATAATAAATTATAATCATGTGTAAATACTTTGTAACGTACCGCCAACTCAAGCTGCTCGATATCGTAACAAAATTAAAGTAAATTAGAGCGCAAAAGCTATAGAAAATGCATAGTTAACACAAGGAAGCCGAAATGGAATATTGCGACTACATTATATGGTCGCTTTAACCCAATCAGGTTTCCGAGTTATCAGCCTTACACATTTTTGTTAGCCCCGGTTAGCGTTTGTCTCTATAGAGTAACATAGGTATCCAAGAGTATACAGTGGAGCCTGACAGGTTAAGCCCTTTACGTATGTCGCGATGAGTCGAACATACGTTTTAAAAAAGATTGATATCACCTCAATGACTAAGGTTTTGCAAAATTTCTACGGTCGAAATTGCTGCTCCTGTTGTTGCTTCATATATAGACTCAATATAATAAGTACTTAAAAGTTAACAGTGTGTTTATCCGAACGTTGACTGGCGACGCTTATGATATGTCTTGCACGCCTTACTTGATGGTGAGTGCGACACCCCAGCCATTGCACGTATACACGTGAATACACGTACACTATGGTATCAGAAACGGTTTATTTCGTTTGCCTACAGACCTGTTCAGGTCAGTGTGTTGCGACCGAGTGCCGGTAGTGAAGACAAGCAAAGTTGTTCGCCTTCACAAGTCAACCTTCTGTTTTTTTCTTCTTCTTCCTTTCTGGTCGGCAACGATCAAAACTGGCCCGCATAACTTTCCACCGGTCAACTTATGGTTGCGTGTTTGGCTGAGTGCTCGAAAACCTTTTGACATCGAGAGAGACAGTAAAGCGGCCAGAACCATGTTGAATACTTGGGACCCCCCCAGTCTATGCGTAATCTGCGACCCCGTCAGGCCTCAAGCCCATGGAGGTGGTCTGCGTGAACCTCCCCCCCATGGTTTCAACTCGTTCTCAACTCGTCGCGTTGATGCTTAGGTGTTTAGGTGCCTTTTGTTAAGTGGCGGCGAGGGCCAGTGTGCTAGCCATGCGTGTCTTCTACCAGGTGACATCTGCTGTTCGAATCGAATGTTCTTTGAGCGATGCTCATTGAGAACAGATATTAAACAACCACATTGCTGAGAGTCAGCGGTCATGCTGCTGCTGCTGCAAACAATGCTGGGGAAACCCTTCAGCTCCAAGCCCGTAGCAGGCGGAAGATGATCGAGAACGAAGAAAGCTGCCTCTTATGACCTCAGTACAGAACCTCAACACAAACTCGGATAGGAGAGGGGGCGAATAGGCGAGCGGGCACGAAACTGACCTAGAACCTCGTATATAAGCAGGCCAAGCCGGTTCTCGAGTCACAGACACTTCGCTCAGCTCACTTGGCCACAATTCAGTTGGTTGTCTTCTGGCTGTCGACTGCCAGTAAGGTACTGACTTTTCTTGTCTTGAACCTTGTCATAACCTCTGTCTGAGCCTGCTCGTGATCGAACAGTCGTGCCCAACTCAACTCAACGTTGCTGCTCTTGCTGACGAACTCGTCAAGTTGCCACCAACAAGAAAACCTGCCGCTGCAGCAGAAGCAACTCATCTCGCGCCGCCGACGTCAAGTCAACGTAAACCGTTCGGTTCTACAGCAGGCAGTGCCACTGGAAAAAGTCCCTAAACTAAAAGTTATAAGTCGAGCCGACTTATAACTTACTGGTACTACCACCACCACCACGACTATTACCACTACGATAGCTGCCGTTGCCGCAAGTATAGAGAAAAAAGAAGCATTCGTTTAGCAAACGAGTTCGTTCGTTAGTGGCTGACACTAGTTCGTGACCGTTGGCAAGTATGCGTTGCTTTGACGTCGCGTGCGGCCCGGTGATGGCGACCGTGGGTGCCGTGCTGTCGCTCGCGGCGATGACGCGTCCGTGTGCGGCTCTCGCGCCCCACACGATGCCGGGCGGTCGTGAGTACCGCGACAGCCTCGATTTGCGGCCGTCGTCGATTGTGCAGACGTTCCGCAACATGATGCCGATGCCGGCCGTGCTGGGCGGACGACGAGACGTCGACAGCGACGTCCGATTCGGGATCTCGTCGGCGCCCAGAGACCGGCTGTTCGACGTCGTCCGTGCTTTCCCGAGACGCCGGCCCGAGTCCGATCCACGACACAGGCCCTTTGACCGTTTCAGCGGCGACAACAGCAACATCAACAACGGCAGAGTTGAAGAACAATACTTCCCTTCCGCCCGTATCGTGCAAACGATTCCCAAAGCATACGGTAAGAAATAAGCCTATTTGCAGAACACGCCTGCTATCGTAACTTTGCTGCTATTCCCACAGTGACGAACAGACTAAACGCTAACAAAACACAATCTACTTGATAGACGAAACTAGCTTAATTATATATATTATAATTTTCAAATAATTATAATAATACTTTCGTTAAAATTGCAGAGGTGTGAATTTGGATCGATAAGTTCTAAAAACTATTGGCACGTAAAAACGAGTTTTACTACGTTCATTACTGACAGACCTGGCACGTAGCAGCTGCATTGGTAGTTGGCGGTAACCAGTTTGGGACAGATGGTGTCGGCAGGAAATAGCAAATGAATCCCACTAAATATGACCTTTTCGTTGTCGACTGCTGCTGCCACTACTGCATGTGGCATATATCGATTCAGAATGTATCACAATAGGTAGTTTCTCACTGCAAACGTGCAGTGCAGTCATCTACTATGCGCCATAAACGTTATGTCCTTTTGGTAAAAAATAACGACCTCGGTTTCTTGCTGGTTTGCTGCCATTACCGATGTACACCACATATGTATATGCATGTATATTCGCACATACCCACGAACGAATCGAATCCATTAGCATCTAGCCTGCACGATTTCTTCATAACTAGTGTCACTACAGTGGCACTAGGAGAAGATGTCTCGAGATCTGTTTCAGTCGAATGCGTTTGGCATTTACAACTACCGTTAGCTAACCGCACGCTTGTTAATGTTTGGCGTTTGTTGTCTCTTTCCTGGGTGGTGCAGAGGAAGGCTTTGAGGACGGTCAGAGGACAGCGATCACGTCATTCCGCGAAAGCCGGACATTACGCTTTGGAGGTGACGACGTCGAAGCGCTGCGTCTGACGAACTCTGGAAGACTCGGCGTCCATCAACGCGCAGCGATCGGAGAGACGGGATACGACGACGTCGACACGCCGCCAGCGGCCAACGACGATTTGGACATTGCCCAAATGTTTAAATCAAAGCGTCACTAGATTCGTATGGCAACCCCTGGCAAAACTAGACGTCCTGTGTCCCCCGACACAGAACTCGAAGAAGTCGGCCTCGGGTGGACAAATGTCATCGTACTCGTGACGGCAGGCCAACTACAATCACGGCTACAACAACAATAACAACAGCAACAACAATAGAAGCAAAACCTATAGCAGATACAACAACGAAGCAACAATAGCAATGGAAGCAAAACGTATAGCAGATAACACAACGAGGACAACAACAAGTAGCTTTGATGTAAGTCGGTAAGACAATCAGACGGCAATGAGTCAGGATGTGGACACATAAATATCACTAGTGACGTCTCCGAACGCCGGCGGTCAATCGAAAAATGAAACTAAATCGAAAACTACAAAAAAACGAATCGATAACGACAGCAAGACAAAAGAAAAAAACAATCTTACGAACGAACTGCTCCAGCAGCAGCAACAGCAACAACAAACATTAAAGCAACAACAAAAACGGCAGCGGCACGGCCAGAAGGTTGTTGGCTACGTGTAAATGTATATCGGCTGCAAGATTGTGTACACAGGCACGTGAGAACGTAGTATGCAGCATAGAATCGCTGGGTAGCCTGGTTAGTTGTCTGACTGGCTGATGGGTAGCGGACAGAGAACTGCAATCTCAATTGCAGTACCTATTTACCGCAGCGCACGCAAGTCCGGTCGGCAAAACGCCTTAGAAGTGCACGTCGGCATGCGATCTGTGACGCGGTCGTGGGAACAGGCTAGTTCAACTCAAGGACCTGTTCCGGCTGTAGCTGCGATGAGCATGACAACAAGAGTGTTTTTCTTTCGTCGCATTTTCGCTTGCCGTTTCGTCGTAGCCAGAGCATAGCCGTCGACTGGTAGGGCCATAATCAAGCCATCATATCCTCTATACTCGCACACTGCATTACTCATATTCGAAAACTGTGGTCCCATTTCCTGCAGACGACGACGACTGTGAGAATGAGGCAACCGTAGTTGATTGTACGAATCTTGGACATGACGAATAAAACATGACCGCATTTATATGAGACGTCTTCTGTTTGAAAGGTGTACGAAAGTTAACGAACAGATGAAGGATACGCGCCCGAACTCGCTGAGGGCTGCGTCAAACGGTTCGGGGGGCTAACACCAGTAGAGTGTTAAAATGTGTATGCATGACTGCTTCCTTAGCTGTAAACCTTAGAACGCTTAAAGCACTGCGTGACTTTTGGATCTAAGTCTGCTCTACAACATTGAGCAAACTTAGACCCAAAACTTAGTGTAACCAGTGTGCATGACGTTAAACTCACAATTAAATAGTAGCTAGTTTAGGATGTTTTGCGTGACAGTGCTGTTTGTATCATTGTCTAGTTTCAGTCACTAGGGTCAGTACTAAAGGGCCTGATAAGCACGTCACAGTTAACTTTCTAGTTAATCACTGCTGTTACAAATAATATACAATATATATATATATATATATATATATATATATATATATATATATATATATATATATGCGCATGTAAATGTTCCTAGCCAAACTGTTGTTGCTATCGTATGATAATGCACGAGATTCGCATGATATTCGCTATATGTTGCCCACATATGCATTATGTTTGGCACATACTAAAGCATACTTTTTTAATTGAGCTGCCAAAATTAAACACTGGAATAATTAAGTTAACTACATTCACTTAAATTCGACCTGCACGACAGTCACAAACATATAATGAAAGTGGGTCCTTGCAGAATAACACCCGTAGATATGGATGCTTCCGGCAGTAGCGATCTGTCGCCCTCGGTGCATTGAAGATATGCCACACGGCAATTCCAAGCCCGTAGAGGACAGAGAATGGTCTAGAATAAAAATAGCGTCCTTAAAAAAAATTCGAATTCTAGTCCCTCGTCTGTCAGTTTCAAAGTTGACCCGTCGATCGCGGGGTTTGTCGATGCGCCACCGGGCAAGAGCTTCCACAAAGCAAAACACTGCTGATCTGACGGGGTGATATTTTACGCCGCCGACCCACAAACGCAGACCGCAGTAGTGTGCGTAACTAGGCACTAACTAGTGAGTGGTGGCGATTGTCTGAAATCTGCTACTGCTGCTGCTGCTGCTGCAGTGGGGTAGCAACGATATTGTCTTATGCTGAGTGCAGACACACCTGCACTGCACGTAACGTTCAAGGTGGGGGAGCACACTGACGTAAACAACAAGCGGACGATGTGCAAGTAACCACGAGCGACTCGAATTCGCTGACTCAATTCGCTGAGGCAGTTTCGTCGGCCGGCGCTGATCCGTAGCGAGAGCCGTGTGAAAGGACTGTCGCCTTTAGGGCATTTCTTGTTTACCTGCCCAGTTAGGTACACATAGACTGTAGTCTATGTGTACTTAGACTGGGTCAGCTGAGACACTGAAGTCTATCCAGAGGGGACATAGTGATGATAGTAGTTTCTATTATACGTGGCGCTCATACACAGCGTCATCCTGTGGTGCTACGGGGCTTTAGCTAGACGACCAGTCGCGTTTCCCGCTCAAGTAATGAGCTTTTTACATAAATAGAGCATAGAGTCTGAGAAGCAGCGTTGCAGGCGAGCTTAGCTGCCAGGACGGACAGTAACTGCTTCGGCTTCGGCTCCCTTTGCAGACGTTACTGAGTAAAGTGTGGCATAGGATACGCCATTCGGCCAAACGACAACCGGCCAATGTGAACGACCGAGCCAGCGCTAGGGAGGGATTGTGTCGCAAAACTGCTTTTTGGCAGCACGAAATCTATAGCCCGCTCAAGACCACGTCTAAATCGCCACGACTTTTCGGAATATTCAAACCAAAATAGGCAGACGAGAAAAACGCTAAGTCATTGCATGACAATGTTTTCGAATACGGATTGTCCTCAAATACGGAATTACGTCCTTCGAATACGGAAATTTCGGTTTTTCATTTGAAAAAAAACGTCAGTTTCTGTTTTTCTGTAATTTGCTAATATGAGAAGAAGTATAGTAGGCCTGCGAATCTCGTAACCCTCGCAAAACTAGAGTGAGCTACGTTTTTACAATTAGACCAAATAAGCATTTGATTCTAGAGCACGTCATATCGGAGGAGAAGCTTGCGTACGGCGCAGGTACATCCTTACACTTATATAAGTTTATACTTATAAAAAGGTACATTTTGCTTTACCTCTGTTCTCTTACCTTTAGGATGTCTCTGTAAAGTAGAGCGTTTATGTTCCATGAAAGATACAACTACGAGGTAAAATGTTCTGACTTAAAACGCAACGTTGTGCTTCGTGCAGCCACTGCAACAAGGGCATTCTAGACGAGGCTGGACCTACAGAATATTTACCACGACATCTTTCGACGGTAGCGAGCGAGCGAGAGAGAGAGAGAAGGGAACTCTGCCCTTCTGGAGGAAATATGTTAGTGTTCCGCGCTAGCCTCTTGGGGCTCGACGGAAAATTGATGAGGAAGGTCGACAGGAGAGATAAAGCGTTACGGAAATGCGGTCGACGAGGGAACTGCGTTTAGCGTACGTTGGTGATTCGGTCGTTTCGGCGACGGCGATGACGATGACGACGACAGTTCAGCTGATTTGCAAATAGAAGAGCAGAATGCTCGCTGCGCTGCCTTTCGCACGAGGACGCGTTAGGCCAACGGACGGAAACCGTTGTCCGACTACGGCCTACCGAATGGGCTGATGAAGGCCACAACCGACCAACAGGGAAGGAACACGAGGGAGAGCGGGAGGAGGGGCTTATACGCGTTCTACACGTAAAGGGCCCATTACTATCTGAGCTAGACGGGACGGCTAGATAGATTATTCGGGCGCATCTCGTTTGCCTGCCACTGCGACCGCCGTCTCTGTCAGAACAGCAGCAGCAGGGCAGAACTTCGCTTGGTGGGACGCACGAGCTCAACGCTAGCAAGAGCAATTTTCACGTTACCTGCCTTCTTCGGCGCCTATGGGTAGGCTAAGCAACATCTAGGCCAAGCGAACTGGTTTGCCGACTGTACTGGGTTGCCGACTGTACAGAGTTGCCGGACATGTCAGCGCGTAATGATTGCACCTCACCTCGACGTCGTGCTACAATCTTAGCTCTAGGGGGCGGGGGGCATTAATTCATAACTAGAACTAGCCTCTTTATGAAGCAAGCACGGTAAAACGAGAAGTGGTCAGACCTGCGCCACGAGTTTACCAGGATAAGCGGCATGTTTTCGAATCACCGTATTTCACGTCACAAGTGGAGACGATGACAGAAATTCTCACTTAAAGAGGCTCTACAACATAGTAGGCTGGCTATAATCAGCACGGTCATATGGCAAACCTGGGAGTATGTGTGCAGTATACAATTAGTGAACATCTTTTTGTCCCTAGGTAGTGTAGACATTTACAGCAATTTCTGCAATGCCCAAGTTTGCAACAATTCAGAATTGCAACAATTTTGGGTTCCATATACCTCGTCTTAGTTGGATTGTCTCCATAGCTGGCGCGCAGTGAGCTAGGATGTAGATAATTCCACTCTCTAATTTTATGGGCAGCCAGAGTGTCTGTTTCATATACAGTGTGACCGCTGATCCCACTCGAGCGATTTGAAGTTTACGGAAGTTGACTCAATCCAAAAAGGATTTTGAAACGCAAGTCTTTTTACGCATCCTCCTTATCATCAAGAATCAGTATATTGAGCGCTAGTCCGATCAGTTGGTGGAGGGGGGGGGGGGGGGGGGGGCACCACGAGTTGCTCTATTAAATTCGGGTTCTAGTAAAGATAAGCGTGGTTAATAATCAAACTTACATTGGCTATTCCCTACAACCTGTGTTAGATATGCTTAGCTGCCATACGTTCAATCACTTAACGACTAAATGTTAGGATGAGGTGCGAATTCCACGTAGAGACATTTACTAATACACCTGGGACTTTAAATATATAGTAGACGAGCTAACGCTTGAGTAATCAGTTTTGCGATTATATCATATCACCTTTATTGAAACTGGCTATTACAATAGAAGCAGCAAAGTCGTTTCCAATCTGTGAACAACGTGCAATCCTCCAGGCAAATGAGTTGTTCACAACGTCCACACGAGCAACATCTCGTGAGGGTGGATGGAGACGCCGCTCCATAGTAATACGATTCTGACGCGCTAGCTGTTTAAACATGCGGTAATCGGCATGGAATTGGTATTCGCTAACACTAGGCAATGTGACACGCTCGCGTGTTAGACAACACGGACGAGCACTCGTGTCACAGATGTATCCTGCACTCCCTGCAAAAAGTCAACATCTCTTTTATAGAATAGCATCCAGACGTGACAGCAATAAGTCCACTTTGGTACTACTAAGGTTTGATACAGCTTTAAGTACACATAATGATCATGTATAATGAAGGACCGCATTATGAGATTACACATTCGAGACGCGGCTTTGACAACCTCGGCTATGTGAGGTCTAAACTTCATTTGCCGGTCGAAAATTACCCCAAGGTCTTTGTAGAGTGAGACTTTAGGAACGGGTTGGCCATTTAGCATATACTGAATAGTATCTGGCATTGTCTATATATATACACACACATATATATATATATATATATATATATATATATATATATATATCTCTTTCTCGAAGCTCCTTAGCATCCAAAGACCGCCGATGCATCTAGCAGTTCGTGGCGTGATAGTTAGCGCCTTCCTGCAAACAGAAACGGCAGCGCAATTTGTCCTCCACCTAGTGAAATCGACGAATGGAACACACCAGGTGGCGGTGGTGGTGGTAATAGCCATGCATAATGTCCCTTGCGCACGCACATGACGACTAGTGCATGCCATTCCGTCTCATAGGTTCCTGCAGGTGAGGTGCACATTTGCATGAGGAACCTTTTATCCAGATTCCGCCTCTTTACCTCGCCCTTTTGCCAGCTTGTAAGGCTCAGTGATTGGTGACTTCAGCCTGGTTCTAATTTTTTTCACTGCTGACCCGCAGCCCACCAGTAGCACGTGCAAGAAACGTCTCCGTGCCGAACGCCGCAAACAGAAAATCCGCTTCATACACATATACTAAAAAACATCTCCATCGAACTGTATAAATGTATGCAGGTTTTTGGTTATACGGTATACCCTTTATTTGCAACATTCAGCTTCACTCAAACATAAAACACGCTTTCATTTTCATATAGAGGGACGCGTTGTACAGTTATGTTAATATCGTATTACAATAGACATTGACATAGGCTATGTCGGCGGTAAACGATATAACCTCAATTTTTAACGTGTGATTCTTATTAAGCATCGAAGCAGTTAACTGTGTCCACTTAGCCGCTCTCCAACAAAATGCAATTTTGTTGTCTTGTGCTAACAGTGAGACAAAGGTGGAGAGAGCATTTCAGTCACAAGCGCCTCAAGAACATATCTTAAACGTCTTTCAGCAATTTCCTTAGTTTAAATAGGTGGGGCTCCGAAACACTTACGCACTTTGGGGAAGGTCGATGGGTTTCTAAAGGCAATCGTTATACAAACATACAATACATTTTACGATAGAGCAACGGAACATCGCATGGTGTTATTCAGTTAGGACGAGGCCCTAACTAGTTTATGGATGCGGATGCTGCTAAAATTAAGGTCCGCAGTTCTTGGGCACAAGTTTGAGGCCTTGGTAAAGAGAAGGTCGTTGGTCAGCAATGGCGTATATTTTATAGGGTACATTTCATGCGTAGTGACCCTAACTGGGCGTCCGGGGATCGCATCAACTTAGTTAATATCTCGCTACGTTTGATTTCGTCAATGCAGAAATAAACGGTCGTCAACGTTGGTGCATATATATATATATATATATATATATATATATATAATATAATATGCTGTACTGTCATAATGTAGGTGCTCGGTCAACGACCGGTACTGACATGTGTTGCGCCTTGTCCGAGAAGAAAGTATCATACAACATCAAGTCATTTAATTCACTTACAAGAAGTTAATAAAGTGCCTCATAGCATCTGCCGAGTCTATCACTCGTGGGTTTATCATCAAAATTAAATTTGTGTGCTTTGCACTAAAGTCATCTCGTTCTTAGTAAATTAATTTGGCTGTTAGTGACATCGAATAATTATTGAATATTAGTGATACTATTTACATGGGCGTCCCACGCGACCATAGTATTTTAGGCCCGTACGTCACCATTGGCAAAGTTGCCATAACATAGACTTATGTCCCCTGCAAATAGTGCTAGAAACTTTCTTGTAGCGGTGGTGGCTTAAACGGCCAACACACCGTTTGAAGCGGCTAAGACACCGTTCACAACCATTATTAGCAAAACAAGTTCGCAACCTTGATAACCATGATAGCAAAGCGAGCTCGAAAACCGGCCTTGCTGATTGTATTTGTTGGACGTGGTTTTCCTTGTCAGGCCACTACATACCTCCGCTCCGGAGAAAGCCGATATAAAATCCAGTAACGAGAATACTGTTAGAGCGTAAAAAATCATGCAGTTTTAGACATTTTATCGCAAAATGCAGTTACTTGTGTTCCCGCCAATTTTACAATCCCAGTTTTACTTAGTGGGATTTTTTTACAGCAGTCTCTAAATCTTTAATAATATATCATTAACATTAATGATTTATTATTAATCATAATAAATGAACCAGCTACAGACGTATAAAATAAGGAAATACACCTCGATTTAAACCAACAAGGATCTCTGGCAAACTTCCAAAATGCATGATCGTGAATAATCTGGAATTACAGTTGTTTATTCGAATAGAAAACGCTATTTTAGTTTACTATCAGTGCCCACAATTGAAAGTTTTTGTGAACGCAGTCGTAATCCACGTTTCTGCGGTTTAAATGTGGCTTTAATTATGGATCATCGCTACGATTTGGAGGCGTTGATTATTTTTAAGACACATGCATGCGGCTAGAGATTAAATTTTACTAGAATTGTGAAGCCATTAAAAAGTAGTCCAATATGCCGGTAATTTTTGATAAACTCACGAGCTCTTGTTAAATATTATTCTTACATGAAACGTACGGAACATAAACCAACAAAACGTTGATGTCTTCGTAAGCTAGTAAAAATATATGTACTATCTGTTCAGTATCTGTTTATTGTTGTTACAATCTGCCCCAAGCTTTTATCTAGAGGTTTGTTTCTGTAGCATATCACGTAGAAAGGTTTGCCTTATCTCTATCATCAGAAACATAAGAGTAAACTAGAGATTACTCGCTCTTCTTTTTTATATCGAATATCTACACGCTGAAAGTATAACGGCGATAATTTAAAGACATCCTATTGGTGTCTTATTTTGCCTTACAAGAATAGGTATTATCATAAGGAGGAGGAAATTAATTGTGCACTAGTGCATTTAGAAATCGTTAGCTACAGATAACATTTATAAGAAATTTTGATTTTACAAAAAAGTATACAAACCATTTTTTTATACGCCGTCAAGGCATAAATAGCTCTCCCGGGTGCCTTTATTTAATCACGCATCAGGTACTACATAGGGTACCACACTAAGAAAGCATGCGTTCTAAGGAAGCATATACACCAGCGCATTTGTCGGCACGACCACGTAGGTCCAGGGGCTCCAGCTTCCGGTAGTTCTGTAAGCTTTCGTTTCTCGGCATGCCTTGCTGCGGTTCTGGCTTCCCAACTCGCCTTTTCACGGTACAACTTGGCCAGTGTGTCTCTCATCGTAACGCTCTACACTTCGGAGGATCCCATCAGCTCCGCTGATCTAATGCCCAGTAGTAGTAAAATAGAGAACAAAAACGTCCCCGTGGGCAATAGAAAGATTCGCCTGGTCAGCGGCCGAGTCGGCGGACACTAAGTTAACTCTAACTTCTAGCGAGCTACGCCGATTCGCCTCATTCTACGCCTCCTCGTAGAAGGTCGGTTAAGGTATCACAGCAGCGAATGACCTATTGTATTCGAGAAGTCGACGGGCTGCTTCGGTGCAAAGCTTCAGGGCTGAATAGACGTTAAAAGTCGCGAGCTTCGATTACCTTAGATCGACTAGTTTGCGCTTTTTTGTCAGGGTGCTTCTCAAGGCATTAAATGTGAGGGGTGCGCCTAGAAGTAGGTTTCTAGGTTTCTACCGCCGGTTGACGTGCGACTAAACGAAATAGCGAATTTGGCTTAGAAGCCTTTGTTTTACTGCCGGGTTCACCAAAAGCATTTAGCACTTTGCATCATTTAGATCCAGCCCGAGATGGGAGCCCCAAAGTGAATTGCTTGGCCGACATCTCTTAAAGCGTTCGCTAATGCTCCGCTAAGGGTATCGGAGGTTATTAGTTTTCAAACCGAGAAGGGGCGGCCCGCAGGAGTCGCCCTGTTGCACCCCCAGTCTGGTGTACTATAGCGACGGAATTTTGGCTCGAGTAGTCTCGAATATTTGATTTCGAAAAAAATCACACGCGTTTTTAAAGCCCAGAAATATATTTACTTTTGGTTTCCTTTTCGTGCCTAACAAATGCCTCATTGGCTGCACAATCCTTAACTTTATTCTTCATCATACGATGTCCGTTATCTTATTATCCTAAGCTACGCGGGTGCTACCAAGCTTAGGATGACATTCCAGTATTTGTGCATGGCCACCTTCCACGTCAGCCGCTTAACCGTTAATCCTACTTCTATGGCACGAGTTCTCCTATCTTTCTTTTTCGGCACTTATAGAGAGGCACCTCATAAAATACGTCGCTCACCGGCGGGAGCAAGCAGTCGTTTACGACTAGGATGCGCGGCCTAATTAGGGCCTGAATAAGGCGGTTGGTGTGGGCTTCGTTGTTCCCAAGTAGGGCTCTCAGGTACCTACGACAAAGACCGTCGGGCCCGCCACTTGAGCTGTTGGGAAATATAACTGCTGGGAAATGGCAGCGCGGACGTCTCTTTCGGTGACAGCGAGTTCGGGAGGGGGACCCGTCCGTTGCGGGTGCCGTCAGCGTGCAGAACTTGCAGCTTCGACCAGGACTGGACGTCCATTAGTGCCAATGTCGCAGTACAGAGCAGTTGCCGAACTGCTAAATATATATCGCCTTGAAACATCGGGTAGATATATATATATATATATATATATATATATATACAGGTAGTTCAATAAGTTCTTAGAATGAGCTTTTTAGAATTCGAATTTTGGCGCGCTTCCACCGCTATTAGGAACTGCAACTTTTCGACTGCCAGCAGTCAAAATATTATGGTGTTGGCCGTTGCGATTTCGTTTGATCGCTTTTCCCGTGCAACGTATCGGCGTGATTTTGAAAAATTGAGAAAAAAGAGTTTCGAGTGGTTATCAAGCATTTTATTTCAAAGGTTGGAATGCGACCCAAGTGAAAACTGAGTTAGACGAGGTGTACGGTGACTCTGCGCCATGTTTTGCCACTGTTTCCAACTGGATTAATGAGTTAAAAAGAGGTCGCAGGAGCACCGGGATGAACTACGTTCAAAACGCCCAAAAATGGCAACTGATTAGGAAAACGTGGAAAAGATGCGGAAAATCGTTGCCGCAGATAAGCGAGTGAACATTAGGGAGATAGTGGAGGCCTTGGGGATCAGTTTGGGTAGTGTGCATTTCATCCTGCACGAAAAGTTGAAGATGAAAGAGTTCAGAGAAAAATGGCTGCCGCATTTGCTTAACTAAGGCCAAAAAACGCGCCTGTTTTCGCTTCACAGCGAAATTTGGCCAAGATGTCAAACAATCCGTCGGATTTTTGGCGCAGATTCATGACCGTCGATGAAAGCTGGGTCCATCACCACACTCCCGAGACCCAAGAAGCATCTTGCCAATGGTGTGCACCTGATGAAGGACCTCCGAAGAGGGTGCGGACAACGGCATTGACCGGAAAGGTGATGGCTACAGTTTTTTAAGACCAACGTAGAATAATGCTGGTCGACTACCTTGAGAGCGGTAAAACGATCACAGGAGAATATTAGGCAAGACTGTTAGACTGCCTTTAGCAAGAACTCATCGTGAAACGGCCCGCTTTGCAGAAGAAGGTTGTCCTGTTTCACCAGGACAATGCTCCTGCACACAAGTCCCGGCAAGCATCGGCAAAACTGGCCCAACTGAGTTTCGAACTTATTGAACAACCTTCCTATTCTCCAGACCTGGCCCCCTCTGATTATTTCCTCTTCGGACATTTGAAGAATAGTCTCGGTGGAAAGCGTTTTTCCAGCAAGGAAGAGGTTAAGGCTGCTGTCAATGCCTATTTTCAGTCTAAAGACGCGGAATTCTACTTAAGAGGTATAAAAGCTCTGAAATCTTGGTGGGAAAAGTGTATTGAGCATCTCGGGGAGTATATCGAATAAGATAAATTTAAAAACATGATTTGGAAAATTCTTGGTTTTCATTCTAAGAACTTATTGAACTACCTGTATATATATATATACATATATTTGGACAAATGCCTGCGGTACGATCGCGTCTGTATAATAGGTGTATGTATATGCATATATATATATATATATACATATATAGGTTCATAGGTCATAAAAGTATTATTACATACCTTAAAACAGACAATAAAGAGAAATCTGTATAAAGTACAGATGCTCACACATTAGCTCGCCGTATTACCGAAGAAAACCAAAATTCGCCTATAAATAAGCTAATAAGCTACAAAGTTAAAGAATAAAGTTTAAAAAATCAAGGAGGAAAATGCGAATGATCACTTTATTAATATAATAATATTATTACTTTTATTATTATTTATTTGATTCGTATTTGTATTATCAGCATACATGTGTGAGGTTTGGACGTGTCGCCTCGATTCAACTAAGTGGTATTTAGCTGCTCATCCTATGGAGCCGATCTTCGAAGCGGCATTGCCTCTACAAACCACGAGAGACGGAAGCTGTCTCAGATATTCTCCCTCGCGCTGGTCCTCCGTTATATCTAATTGAAAGTCCACTGCACGCTTTTTGCCAATTTCTGATGTCTTTTTAAATGCTCTACATTTGCATGCAGGACAAAAGTGGTTTAAAAAGCTGCAAGTAGAACTAGCAAGGCAGACCATATAAGTATATTGCGGATAAGTTCTACAAAATGGATAATCGAGAACACATAATTGAGAGCACCGTAGAGGCACTATTTGAGTGCTTAACTATTCTGTGTAACTAATTTTAGGGAAAAAGAAACTAGCAAAATACCATTTAGTCTAGAAGAATGCTTACATTCGTGCTTATTAACTGTAAGCGTTTTTTTTTGCTATATTTTGTGAAAGGAGCTGACTCAATCGTTTATGATCAGACACAAAGCCACTTCTATAATATTGTGCAATAACGAATTTTGTATTCATTTTTAGGTCAATATTTAATAGCCACTATTTGAGCATTACGTTATCTACGGAATATTATTAGCGGTATTAGCCCTATATTTCTAATAAATGATAAATCACATAAAATGGGGAAAGTTCTGCTATGCATGGGTTTTAAGTAACATTATTATGGAATATGGTGGAAGGTAAAATGAAAGTTAAGAAACGACACTGTGGGGAAAATCAAGTCTTTTAAGTAATCACCAGAGATCTGAGCACAACTATCCCACGGTTTCACGAATCGAACGATTCCCTTTAGAGTCCTCAGTTCTTCTCAGTTCTACGGCTGTGATAATAGCCAGTTTTCCACTGTGGCCTTCACTTTGTCGCCCGAGTCGAAGCGCCTCCCTTTGAAATGTGTTTTTTAGCCAATCAAATCGTAGGAAATCGGAGGGCAACATGTCCGGGAAGTACACTTTGTGTGACCCTGAAGAAGCGTGGACACGCGTTATTGCAGCGTAGAGTCACTCCCTCCGTGAGTAGGATGATGATGGAGTTGCGTAGGCTAAGTACACGTCGCCGCTAATAGTGTTCCGTGCTCGAGAAATTCCATGAATATCGAACCTTCGACGCCGAAAAAACGGCGGTGCATCACCTCGCATGGTGAGGGCAGAGCTTAGAGTTTTTTTGGGGAAGGTGACGATATTGCATGCTAACTTACCGCCTTAGCTCGGGCAAATGGACGGGATTCGCAATTGCCTGCATCTCTTCTCAAAATGCGAATGAAATTCGAAGGCGCACAGCCCCGCCGGAGACTCCATTCCCGTTCTTAGATGTCTTACTAGGCTATGGTGAAGCGGAATATTCACATTCCAACCAGTTTGGTTGTTACGACGTTTTGTGCGTTTTTATTAGAACTCTATATATAGATTTATTTATTAGACTCTCTATATAGACTCTATTTATTATTACTCTATTACTAGATTATATATATATATATATATATATATATATATATATATATATCTAAAGTTTCAAAGCCATTAGGATATGAAGGCAACACCACTTGCAAGAGTCATCACTCCACCATTATAACTAAGCACCTGACAGAGGCGAACTTTATTTTCTTGAAAGGTGTCTCACGCCGCATCTACATCGGGCTGTATGGATTCCCGTCAAGGCCAGCCGCGGAAAAGCTGCGAAGTCAGCCTCGGTGATCGAGACTTGAGGTATTTTTATCCGCTTGATAGTGGATCGTACCAGCTTGCGACGACGGTTAGGTATACACCGAGCACCATTTTTAATGCATTTGTCGGTTTTGACTGCAGCATTGCGCTGTGTACCACTCGCTGTCTGTTTGGCTGTCCGAAGAAGAAGAAGAAGCGTTTCTGCATTCTATCTCGTTTGGATGGCAGACAATAGGACGCAACTGGCAACATTAAAATATAAACATATATTTTGCTGTATGTACTTTGTTTGAGTGCATTTTTCATAATATTGATTATACTGCAATTTACTATTCTCCCACCTGTCGAATTCGCCAATTATCGAGATAACTTCTAATCGTACAAGTTTTGCAAACGTTTCAAAACCACCATATCATTCCCTAGAATCGTTTCTTCTTTCGGTGATCGGCATTCTTTTCAGCTCCCGCCGACAAGAGCGTGCCGACTCGCTTACCCACATCTGACGTATATATCCATTAGCTTCTCTGAGGGTACTAGAAAACATTCATTCTTCCCATCTGCATCGCGTCCTAATTTTAACTGTCCCGTTACTACAAAAACGCTACATATGATGAGCTGTTTGCCCTCCCAGCGCCAATTGGCACGCCGTTTCGTTTCACCTTGCGATATCGTTTCCCTGGTAGATCCTCGATAATTACCTTACTTTTCCTAACGCACTAAGAGTTCGCCTATATATATATATATATATATATACAGGTAGTTCAATAAGTTCTTAGAATGAGCTTTTTAGAATTCGAATTTTGGCACGCTTTCACCGCTAATAGGAACTGCAACTTTTCGACTGCTAGCACTCAATATATTATGGTGATTGGCCGTTGCGATTTCGTTTGATAGCTTTTCCCGTGCAACGTATCGGCGTGATTTTTAAAAATGGAGAAAAAAGAGTTTCGAGTGGTTATCAAGCATTTTTATTTCAAAGGTTGGAATGCGACCCAAGTAAAAATTGAGTTAGACGAGACGTACAGTGACTCTGCGCCATGTTTTGCCACGGTTTCCAACTGGATTAATGTGTTAAAAAGAGGTCGCAGGAGCACCGAGGATAAACTACGTCTAGGAGGCCAAAAAACGGCAACTGATGAGGAAAACGTAGAGAAAGTGCGAAAAATTCTTGGCACAGATAAGCGAATGAACATTAAGGAAATAGCGGAGGCATTAGGGATTAGTTTAGGCAGTGTGCATTTTATCCTACACGAAAACTTGAAGATGAAAGAGCTTAGAGCAAAATGGCTGCCGCATTTGCTCAACCAAGGCCAAAAAGACGCGCCTGTTTTGGCTTTACAGCGAAATTTGGCCAAGATGTCGAACAATCTGTCGGATTTTTGGTGCAGATTCATAATCGTCGATGAAAGCCGGGTTCATCACTACACTCCCGAGACCCAAGAAGCATCTTGCCAATGGTGTGCACCTGATGAAGGACCTCCGAAGAGGGTGCGGACAACGGCATTGACCGGAAAGGTGATGGCTACAGTTTTTTAAGACCAACGTAGAATAATGCTGGTCGACTACCTTGAGAGCTGTAAAACGATCACAGGAGAATATTATGCAAGACTGTTGGACTGCCGTTAGCAAGAACTCATCGTGAAACAGCCCGCTTTGCAGAAGAAGGTTGTCCCGTTTCACCAGGGCAATGCTCCTGCACACAAGTCCCGGCAAGCATCGGCAAAACTGGCCCAACTGAGGTTCGAACTTATTGAACAACCCTCCTATTCTCCAGACCTGGCCCCCTCTGATTATTTCCTCTTCGGACATTTGAAGAATAGTCTCGGTGGAAAGCGTTTTTCCAGCAATGAAGAGGTTAAGGCTGCTGTCAATGCCTATTTTCAGTCTAACGACGCGGAATTCTACTCAAGAGGTATAAAAGCTCTGAAATCTCGGTGGGAATCGTGTATTGAGCTTCTCGGGGAGTATATCGAATAAGAAAAATTTAAAAACATGATTTGGAAAATTCTCGGTTTTCATTCTAAGAACTTATTGAACTACCTGTATATCGGTGTCAGATTAAATTATTGTGAGCGCGGCTATCGTAATTATCACTAACGTTACTGGCGTCCCGCGATTGACGTGGATTACGCTAGCCAGATCTGTGCGGTAAGAAGGCGCTGAGCATACGACCATCTGTTTGCTCCTTGCACGACGGTTCGTTACTAGCCGCTACCGTTTTTCGAGTTGTCGCTCTCGATGTTCGCCCATCGATGCGGTCCGCTCGGCCTCTCTCCCGGTTTGAGCTCCATTCGCCAGCAGGCCTTTGTCATGTGACCTATTTGGCCACAGTAGTCGTATCGTCGTCTCTCACGTGTTAGACATTCCCTGTGCCCGGCCACGTGGCTTAGTCCTGTTACCCGCAATTAATGTATTCAGAACGCTCCCGCTCCGTTCGTTGCTCCTTCGATTGTCCCGCGCCAGCCCAGTACGCGCACATCCTGTAATCCTCCGCTCCTCTCTCGGCGGAGACTCCCAGAAATGCCCTGTAGTTTATCTTTTCTGGTGGAGGGACTGGCCTTGAATCATCTCCCTGCATGAGCAACTGCTCCCGCACTCAGTTAGCTCAGACGATCGTACTCGATCGAATTGACTCCTCAAGGGTCCGGTTGCCGGGTGCGTAACTGTTGAACTCGCACTGGGGCAGCAGAGGCCGTAAGTTGGCCGCAAATTTCATCAGCGGCTTTTCTAGATGCTGTGTCTGAGGGTAAGATAGTTCGTGCCATGCGGCCGCCAACCCTTAGTTCACGGTAAATCGCGTCTTCAGTCTGACGCACACTAAGGTGTCCAGCCGAGGGTGACGCGCTGTCCAGTCTGGCCGCACCCCCCTCCCGCCTGGCTCGACGGCCACTCCTGGTGTCGGGGGGTGGCCGTCGACAGGGACTGTCTCAATAGACTGCGTTTGCAGGTACGTTTCGACGACCTCGCTCCAGTTCTCGCACGCTACCGGCGGCGCCCCAGGCGTGCTCAAAGGACAAACTGGTGGGCTGATCTCAGCCACCGTCTTTGCCACTTCTAATCCGCCTTTGCCTGACCCGATCCGCCTTCGTCTGACCCGATCCGCCGCCTCAGCGCGGGCCGATTCAAGTCGACTCATTTTACAGTAAACCCCTGCATGTGCATTACGCTAGCTAAGGAATCTCTTTAACGGCAATTGTCCAACACTTTCCATTAGTCTCCTCGAAACTAGAAAATCACATAAGATTAGGCAATTTGCGCAAACACGTTTAGGATTAGTTGGTATTTAGGTAATATTTGTTTTTTTGTAATATAATGTGTACGACTCTTACGCGTCATGACCACTAAGCATATGCTCTTTGTATGGCTTTCCTATGCCAATGAAATACAATGGGATGCGATATTTCAAACAGATACACTTTTTAAAGTATATTAAAAATAATACGCAAACTACTTGCTAAAATAATCAATTTTCCTAAACCTATTATTAAGTGAACTTACACATGGAATTATAGAGGCACTTAGGTTTATGCAGCGATTTTATCAGTACCGCGGTTGTTCTACCACTGTATGCAATTTGTCAATTTATTGCTTTACTAAAATTATCGCCATAGTTGTTAGTTTAGGTAATATTTAATTGTTAATTGTAATATTACGCCATATTCCAAACATAAAGAAAATCGTACGAATGATATTGCGCCATATGTCAAATACAATGCTATCGCAACTACGAGAGTATCTTTAAAGATATGTGTGTATGTGTGTGCCATGTTTCACACAAATGAAAAATAAGTAGTCAACACAATATGAACAGCCGGTCTCTTTGGAGACGTGAGTCGTGTTTCTGACGAATAAATACAAAATACAAATTGTCAATACAATGTAGGTAGTCGCATTCCACGACTTTACGCGGGCGTGTTTCGTCTTTCGATGTACGTATGTCATGTTTCTTACAAATACATGAGAAAAGGGCAAGTTTACACAATGTGAATGACCGCACCCTATCGCACGCATTACGCATGTAGCATCTCGTCGAATCGACTCCGCTAGTTGCCGTCTAAAAGACGCGCAAGCAAACGCTCAACGCAAGCAATCGCTCGAATCTCACCATAAAGGGTCTCGACTCAGGCTTCGAGCGTTGAGCACGGGTTTTTCGTGTCGAGTTTGTCGCGCCACGCGATAAGCAATGGGGCACGTAGGGTAGGTATTCACCACCGCTTGCTTACACCCATATGCATATATACATACACATGATCCCCGATGAACAATTGTACGGGATTGCCGGCTCGCGTTAACATTGATTCGAAGGGATCGAACAAATCGATACTAAGGTCGTCGAACGGGGTGCGGTACAGTAAGGTTTGAAGGCTTACTTTGATATCAATCGAGCCATTACGTCGATGCGTCGAGGGACGAGGCGGAGAAGAAGAAGGCGGTCTCAAAACTCGGTCTCAGCGCTGCCAAACTCGGGGGAGGCGGGGCACGGGGCACGCTTAGCAGTTGGGCTATACATATAATGCTCAAATACCAACCGCAAAGGCCCGCTTGTCGAGCGCGTTGATGATCCATCTCCATCATATGGCTGTTGGCATGCGCTGCCGTGGTTGTTTCGCACGGCGGCTGGCTGTCGCGGCAGACTGGGGGAGAGTTCCATGCTATGGTGGTCGATGCGGTCAAGGTCGTTTTGCCGGCGTGGTGGTGGGGGTGCGGATAGTGGCGGAGGTGTGGATGATGATGGCGGTGATTCTTGGCAGAGACTCCGTTCACGCACGCTGGCCGTTCCACCAACGTCCTGAATACGGCGTCGCGTACGGGGAGGGAGAGGTCTATCTACATGAACTTACGCAGCACGCGTCACAACAATGGCGCGTTCGACCCGGCGCGCCCTACCTGGCCTAGTAGCAGGTAAATGGTACAAGGACAACAGACGGCGTCTCCGCGCCGAATACCAACCCAAAAGTGCTGGCTTAGTTACGTTACTTTGGTCGTCGGTGCAGCATAGTGTCTCCGTGTGCGGCGCCGCCGCCGCTGTTGCTGTGCATTTGGCTTACAGATTGAGGAACATACAAGGACAATAGCAGCAACAACAACAACGTAGTTGACAACAGCGCGTGTGTTATTGCTGTTGCAATTGTTATTGTTGTCGTCGCCGCAGCAGCAGCAGCAGGAATGATAGCAGCAACGCTAAAAGCTAATGATTCATCTAATACAAACTAAGAGAAGGCTGGCCTAGACTGCCGAGTCTGTGCACGTAATGGGAAGGGGGGGGGGGGGTACCATGCTGCACCGTATACTCCTACGGGGAGTTACAACTCAGCTCTTTGTTGCAACAAGATGCGCCACGTACCAGATGCCATGCCCCCATGGGAGAGGGCGAGCGCTTCGGACGTCTCAAAGGCATTTTCACTTTACGGATACCTCATGTCACCCACCGTCGCAATCTGCCTTCTCAGACTCTCTATTGTGCGGAATGAATCTGTCTGAACTGAGCAGATAAGCTGTCTGAACTGAGCAGATAAGCTGTCTGAGGCCGAGAATCGTTTTCCCGTTGTGCTGGGGGCAATCGGAGATCGCCGCGTGTTTTAGTACTCTGAATCTGCGACTCTGCGGCAGCTGGAACTGCGGCGTATGAAACCACCGGAGATAGTTACCACTCGGTGGCGAACCAGCAACGCGCTCGAAAGCAACCGTTTTTGCCTTCTGACTATAGATGGTTGTCGATGCACGATGGTGATTTCGGCGGCCTTCTTAGCGCTTCAAACGCGCGCCGCAAAATCAACTCAACATACGAGTGTCACACTAGCAGCTCTGACCATAATCCTCTGCGTTACTCGAGGTAAGACCTTCATTACAATTAATCATAATCTCTACATTAAAAACAACCTACGCCGAAGTGCGGATTAAAGCTTGGCTTTGTACGAGCGTTATCTACGATACAATTAACCCAATGCATACATAATGAAAGCCCGGCTATTGCTATTGTTCCATTGCAATTGTCGCGTTGCCAGAGCTGGATTATTATCAACAACAACAACAACTACATATTTATTTGCGTATCGCAGTGCATATTGTTGGTCACTGTCCGCCTATCCTAGTTTGTAAGCAAGTTATGGCAAATATGATGATGTAAGTTATGGCGACAAGAAACGTATTAATTTAAGCCTATTAAGTAGTTATATAAGTGTTGTTTATCAGGCCATTTATTTTCGTTAACTGTTATTGACATGTGTGCTCTATTTATCGGGACGTCTCGTCATGCGCAAGTGGAACTAACAGCCTTGTATAAACGAAGGCAGTTTGCTCCGCGAGAACCCTAAGGTCTTTAGTGACTCTCGAGTTCTCAAGGCGAAACGTTTTTTTTTCCTACTAGCCACCCACCATCCGCATACGGCTTCACTCCATTGCGTCATCCATCATCCTTAGAGTAGGGGCTGGCTTTAGTCGGCCCACCATGCGTTTCCATGAGCTGGATCCCGGAAGGGGACGTGTGTTGTACGTCAGTCAGTCTGAAAAACGAAGGCTGATCTCAGCCATTAGCGACCACATTGGCTGCATTTAGTCAATAGCGACAAACTCCACGCTAGTGTCCTTGGCCATCGTTCACTTTACTTTGATCAAATTCTCAAAAAATGGAGTATTTTTTAGCTTTTGCAACTTAAATATTGTGTAAAACCGAAGCACGAGCCAAAACAAAATCTTGTTGGCCTTGCGTCAAGTAATCGACTCGATAGGGCTGCAGGGTAGAGTATGCCAATGGAGGAACTAGTAGATTGTTCAAGTGTCGCCAAATGGATCTAAATGCTCTAGACATGACTTGTGCTTTCGAGCTGTCGAGCTACGTCATCATCAAACAACAGCAACAACAACAGTATTTGAAAATACAATATAAGGTTGATGGCGAAAGACAAATCGGATTATATATATATATATATATATATATAAATATATATATAGACGAGCACTGCCAAGTGTGCAAATGTATTGTAAATTATTAATAAATCATCGCAATATTTTATATATATATATATATATATATATAACATTTTTTGCGCGCTTTCACGACAACCAACGCAAACATTTTACCATGTCGGGCATCGGAAGAAGTTAGCTCTCGTGTCAATTTGAACACGCTCGCTCAATTCGGCTCTCCAGGTTTGACACACAGCTGATGACGGGGTTGAGACATTTGAGGCGGTTGCTCGTTTACCCCAGGAATTCTGATGTTTCCGCTGCTGTTTCGTTGCCACGTTGTCAACTTGGAAAATCGTTTTTATTATTGTTTTTTTGGTAAACAAGCGAGGGGTCATGGAGTCAGATAACATTAAATTCGTGTCGTTGTATATGTTGTCATCGCATTGATCTGAAAAGTCTTCGCAAATGACAAGGAATGGCCTCTGCAATTGCCGTAACGGGTACGCCCAGGGACGCTTCGGACAAACGTTCGTGCCAAGTTCAGCTACAATCGTGTTTAACCTGACGTTTACCTACACTACATTGCTCCGAAGAATAACGTAGCCGGGCACACGTGTACAATATCGTGTCTTTCACACCACCCCAATCCCGCCCCAATCTCGGGCCATACGAGCAAAAACGTCCATGACAAAAAGCTAGACTTGGTCGTTGTTCAATAATTTGATCAAACAGTTCCCCGGGGTGCAACATCTATTCTTCTTTTTCTTCTTATTCTTCTTCTATTTGATACATATTATGGCACACACCGAATGCACTATTTGTTTGCTTTGCACGTATTATTTTGTTTTAGTTCTTTTTCGTCTGGCTCTGTGGGTGTATGTGAGTATGTGTATGTGTATGTTGAGTGTGGGAAAGCAAAACATTGCAAGATGTCGCAGTAGACAAAACAAACATGACTTATTTCGGACCTCAGGCACTATTGATCTCTAACATCTCCACTCTAACATGATCATATAGTATCATCGTTACTACGATCGTATTGTATTTTCATAGTATCGTAATGTAACATTTTGTATTTCCACACTATCGTGTAACATAACGTACTGTCGTGTCATAGTATTGTGTGTCATAGTATATACATAGTAGTAGCATTGCACATTTGACACGCCACCAAATGCGTACTGCACACGCATTTGGTTGTGTTTCAGTTGGGTAACGAGATTCCAAGTTGGCGCTATGAGGTGATAACGCGATATTTTTACTTTCTTGTTACGCTTGAAACTCGGCTTCTTCTTGCGCTGAGTCGTCGAGGGCGTCTGCCTTGCCCACTCCGTCCCGCAGACAATTTATGCCATTCGTTCAGACTACTCTGGAAAAGAGCCCGTTTATTAATATATATATATCACAGTAACTTATACTTAAAAAATGAAGTAATAGAAAGTAAATGAGGCGTATTATATTGTTGTTTGTAAAATTTAATAATAAAAACAACTTAAGCAAATTAAATATTATGCTAAAGTATGTGTACAGCAGCTAGCGGTAAATAAGTACATTACAAGCTCTTTTCACGACAGCTCACTTAATCATGCAATGCAATATGTATTCAAACAAACCTGCAGGATCAAAAACTATTTCGTTCACATTTTGTTTTCAAAATGTAGATGTCTTTGTTTGTGCAAAATACTTTTTAAGAGCCTGTGTCATTTGTTCATCGAGGTTCTTATATTGCGGTTTTACTATAGTGGAATACACAAACAGTGATGAGTATATGGCAAGAGTTTATTGTGCGTGGGACAAAGGTTCACACATGTATTCTCAATTATGCGCACATTTGTGCATACGCCCTGAAATGGAACTAGCAGACACACTAGAGCAGCGAGAAGCAATCTCCGATCCGCAGTTCTTGCGCATCAGTCATCGTCTGAGAAACCTACTTTCCAATTTTGTAAACTCCGTCAATTGTGTGCAAATAAGCTTCTACGGTATGATCTCATACGCCTAGGCAATTTAGAATGTACAAGACACAAGGGTGGGCTAGAAAAGCTCATACGAGAAACAACAGTGGGCTAGAATAGCTCTTACAAAACACAACAGTGGTCTAGAATAGCTCTTACAAGAAACGACAGTGGGCTAGAGTAGCTCTTACAAGGCACAAAAGTGGGCTAAAATGACTCTTACAAGGCACAACAGTGGGCTAGAATAGCTCTTATAAGGCACAACAGTGGGCGGCTAGAATAGCTCTTGAAAGGCACAACAGTGGGCTAGAATAGCTCTTGAAAGGCACAACAGTGGGCTGGAATAGCTCTTACGTGGTGACGGATGCGCTTACAGGGCGACTGACGGTATCGTTTGCCAAAGCCATTATTCACGCCATCACCACACGTCTGTCAACATATGAGATTACACGCGAAAAGTCGATTGTGATCTGCGCGGTCCGACACCATTCATCATGCGATACTGAATGATGAGCATCGTTCGAATTCAATTAGCATTGCCATCTTAATATTGAAAGGCTCATCACGGCCGTCACGACGTACTTCCAGACTGACTCCCAAAAAGGGAGCTGATGTGGGTGGTCGTGATACTGACGCTTTGGTACGTTGAGAACCGGATCTACTGACCGGCCGACCACGAAAACCAGATAAACAGCCGTGATATATTAATTATGGGCGTGATCAGTCGCGACCGCGATGAGCTTTCCGGTGAACCATACCTAGTACAATTTTATACGTCTGCTTATGTATATATATATATATATATACATGTACACGTAAGCGTGGTTTCGTAAGCGTGTCTGTACACATGCGTTTCTGGACGTACATTAATATATATATATATATATATATATATATACAAGTTGTGCGAGACCAAAGGTATTCGAAAACCTTTATGTATGTATGCATTTATGTAGATTGCGCGGGGCTAGAATATTCGAAAATCGCCGACTATACAGATGCGATATATTACAGTATGCGATAACGCGACATGTGCACGACATCACCCACAATGATTTTCGAGCAAAGCCATGTTGTGGCTCTAACGAAGCAAGGTTAGTTTGCCGCTCCAAACTAAACTTGGTTGCCCGCCCGGCGCATAATAGTAATGATGGAAAGAGAAACGGAAGTTGGCGGGACGGCGTATGCCCCGAAATGCTGTATGTGGTCGGCCTGACCGTGACAACTGGTGAAAATATAGAACAATCAGTGTAACGACGTACGTTTGATTGTTGTTATCGGCATGATTACGAATCTACGGTGTGGCTAACGACACCGATTTGTCGACTCTAATAACCTACATAACGACAATGTGTAAATGTGTATTTATATATATATATATATATATATATATTTATCTGTTCGGGGCACATTGTTGAACTGGGCTAACCCTAAGTTAGAGAACCCGTGATCACACGTTCCCGCGGAGACAATTGTCCATTCCAAAGTGCTAACATAGTGAATTATCTAAATAAATTGGATTGTTGTATAATATATATATATATATATATATATATATATATATATATATATATATATATATATATATATATATATATATGGATTAACTTTGTAAACGCTAGGCTTAAGTGTTTGTACAAAAATACTTTTAAGAATGTACATTTTGAATGTACAATTTCAATGCACAAGTGGCGTATGATAAGCTGGTTCCGCGACAGTTGCCCTTCGCTTTCTTCGCCTTAATTGTCAAATAATTTGCAGCAACTGCAAACAGCCCTCTCATGTGATCAAAAGAAATGACATCTAGTTATTACTCGCGTCATTTTGCCATGTTGAACTCGCACGGTTGACCTGGTGGTGTGGCAGTGGGCGCGAACTGCACCTGGTCATGTCGCGGCCAACAACGGTTTCAAGGACAACGGAACTCCTTGAGTTTTGGCTATGATGCTGCTTGGTGAGACTATCCGGAACCAGCCTTCCCGTCTAGCCGTCGGGTTGGTAGAAAAGCTTAATCGAAGCCAACAATACATCGCCACGTTTCACGTACTCACGGCTAGTTAGGTGCAAGCGAACGAATCCATGCGACGACGTTTCGCCATATTTTCACTTTCGATATTAGATCTCACCGAGTATCAATAATGAATTATAATCGTACGATCATACGAGAGCCTCTATGTCATCTTTATCTACCGTCCTTATGGTTCATCAGTACCTATCTACGACCGGCCCCCGTCGGTCGGTTTGATGATATGTCACAGTAAAACTTCCATTACAAACACGATAAAAAAAACACTGCTTTGTAGTAATGTTGCTCACAGTTTGAGGCTCGTCAAAGCAGTACAAATCTTCGCCGACGGCGAGGCAGCCGCATTTTGAACTATTGTGGAAGCTTGGTATGCAAGCATAATCGCACGCAAATGCGCCCTTCTAGCGGCCATTGTGATTCCGATTTCCGTCGCAGAGGAAATAGTACAGTAGAAGTATGAGCAAATTGTTCAATCGACGACCGTGCACGTTTGCTAGGCCGCCGGTTTCGGCGTCAGGTAAAAAAAACGTCACCCATGCCGAATCCAGAAGATTCAGGCCAACGTCAAACTAAAACTACCTCTCCCGGACGCCCTCTTCGTTCTAATCATGGTCCCACTCGCACCGACTCTCTCTCTCTCTCCCTCTTTTTAAGACATCGCGCTTTCTCTATTAGTTTGGAACTATCTACCGGATTTCCTTTCACTTGGGCTCCGACCGGCTTCGTCCATTGTGCGCTCACTAGAGCCAGCCGATAACACAAGCAGACATTCGGAAATGGAGGTTCGGTATCCGGAAAGCTCGATCTCGTTTGTCTGTCTTTCAATACTAGATGTCTCGACAAACCGCAATGCCGTAATTGGTGTACTTAAAAATTAAATTTTTTTTAAAGTTTTTTGTAAGGCTAATGCCCAAAACCTTGTCTAAATTCGAAACCATGCAAACCAATTTAAGAGTGGCCGGTCTGGGTCCTCCCAAATGCAAGGCAAAGGCTTTGCCACAAAGCCATCTTGCTCAGTTTTGCCACTAAGCCATCTTGCCAGGTTTTGCCACTAAGCCCGCTTGTTGCGTGCCATTTATGTCTAGTTATGGTGACTGAACTATGGCTAAACACATTTCGATCAAAATCACATAGGCGGCGCCGCCAGTCGACAGCAAAAGGCACTATTGACGACAGTATTAACCGGTTTAATTTATGGATATTTTTTAAATGCTTGAATGAAAAGTGCTATACGTCAAGAGCATGAACAGACACTCCACCCTGCAGGTTATTCGATATTAGAGCACACTATTCTAAAATTGTTGTCCGATTGTCGTTAATAATTTGCTTATAAATACGAAATTCGACTCGATGCTAGTATTCCTTCACCTTTGCAAGTACAAGTTCGTCTCAAGCACATATTACATACGACCATAATAGGCGCTTTATAAATGTGTCTTGTACGCGCTACGAGGTAGCTCCACGTATTACCTATAGAATAGTATGAAGACGTGCACGCAGTAAGTCCAATTTGTATTACTCTACTACATGTGTATTATCCAAAACGCATTTCATGATCTTGGAGAATGAACACCAATCCAAGAAGAAGACTGCACACGTCACTGTGGTTTCTAAATATGTTAACGGGACCTTAACTGCCGACCGAAAGATATTTCCAAATAATATGCTGAGTCATTTCGTCTATGGTATCTCCCCTCAGGTACTACCTAGTGTCGTCTGGAATGGTTTTCACAGCTGCACATTTTAGCACGAAAGTCTTCATGTCTAACATGATATACAATTGATAGCTTTCTGCAGCTCTGTACTTGTCTTCTGTGTCTATATTTGGTACTGTGTAAATTTCAACGACTCAATCTTGTGTATGACGTAAAAGCCGCACTATTTATAGAGATCTAAGCCGGAAACACGACTTAGGTCTCTAGAAAATCTGGCATACATTAGACGTGCACCGCCCGCTGTTCAATAACAAGTTCTCAGTCTTCACTCTAAATGTTCCATGCGACAGATACGCCCTACGCCAATTGCTTCTTCGAGGACCGATACCGAATAAAGTTAGTTTATCTAGAAACCGCTTATGGTCAACTCTGTAAAAAGCGCGCGAGAATTCAAAAGATGCAACGTGAAGAGTCTACGTCGCGCCAAGGCCCATTCATAGCATACTTCTAGAAGGTGGGTTTGAGTTCAACGTATTTTACTAAACCCATGTTCAACGGGTCCATTCGATGAATTCACAGAATGATCGTGATGTTGTCAACAGCAATCTCATCCATAACTAAACATGGAATGACACATTGCGCTACAGGGCAGAGAGCTTCTTAGTTTTCGACTGCCGACACAATCGATTCGTTGACCAAAGTTAACACCTCATCATGTTCAAACGACCGAGTCAGAATCAGAGAGAGCGGGTTAGTTAAAAAGTCCGCCATTTTGGCAAATGTATTAGGTGGAAGAGCTTCTGGTATGAAATTTGGTATCCTCCTTAACGACGGCAACTTATAGAAGACAGAATCAGTTGAAAAGTTTTAAACCATCCGTTCTGGGTCATTGAGTTGCGCTGCCTAGCCGCTGGGGGGGGGGGGGTAATTTAACTGGATAAAATATAAACGCGCTCAAAGTACTGCCAGAGAACGTCGGGCTTATCTGGGTTTTCAACGGAGGTTACATCCCAAACTTTCAGAGGATCAACAGCGCTGTACAGATTCAGACAGTTATTTGCATATTGGAAAAAGCTCTCGGCATTACGTTTGTCCAAACGTCCCCTATCTACTCGTCTACTTCTGATAGCAGATGGGGTTAATTAGCAAGGCATGTTGCGTCTCCTCTACATAGACAGGGGCGATGTAGCGTGACAAGTGGGAGTAAAGCCCTCGACTAGATACGACGTCATTATATTTACTAACTTCATCTATTGACTCTGAATGGAGGTACAATCAGAGAAGGAGCATGGCCACTCACTTAAAGCTAGATTGACGGAAATGGCTTCCAAATCAGCTCTTACATAGTTAGGTCTCTCTGATGACGATACTTTTGAATAGCCTAATTAAATTCGACTGCCAAGTGATCGTAATGGACGTGTGGTAGCCAGAATATTAAGTCGTGTTAATTTAAGTCGTTGGCGTTCGTAATTACGGGTTCGATAATGTTTTGTTCTCTCGCGGCAGTAACTACCTCTTGGCAAAAAAGAGCATTAGTGACAAAAAAAAACATTGTTATAAGATTTTGCTTAAATCCTTCGGCATCAGGGGATCGTAAGTGTATGCCAGCTGATTAAACGTTGATTTATAAAATTAATATATCCAGTAATTATAAGAGGATGATTAATGCGTGTGAGTTTTTCTAGTCAGTGCAGGATGGCTCCATCCGACTTGTTAGCTCGGAAGTTTTTTCGTCGGTAAATATAGACGTATATTATTCAGTTCATAATTTCAGTTCCGCACGCTATACCGACTACCGTGAGTCTTGCACTAGCATTCGTAAAGGCAATATGATGCCATTTGTGCAAATGGTGCGACCACAAATTGAAATTTTTTGGGCAGCTACCCGAATACTGAAGGCATGTATGAGAAATTCTGAAACTACATTCACATGCTGATTATGTATTGTACAATTGTGTACATTATGGAACGTTACGGAATAATAAACTCAACATTGAGGTCCGCAAAGCGTTTATGGAGTTTCGGGCACTGAAGGAATCCAATCTCTTATTCAAGGATGTGAAATACTTTTATTAATACGCAAATCATATAGTACGTGGATCAGATCCATAACCTCTTTTGAAAGGTTGGGTGTCTGATTATAGACGATTCTAGCAAAACGGGTCGTGTTTCAGTTTATTTTGTCTTTGTTTTTGTCCCTGTGGCTCACAACTCACCTTCTAGTCATCAAAATGTTCCCTATATTTCTATAAGCAGGCCTCCTTGTTGATTGCGGAGCTATTGAAATATATATATATATATATATTTGATGAATGCATCACATAAAAAAAATACTATTAAACACATCTAATCATAGAAAACATTTTCATCGATTAGACTCATCATGGAATTACAAGAGGGCGAACCGCGTCCACACAGCTTGTTCAGATAAGACATGACTGGGAAATTCGTCACAATAGGAAGGAGGATTTCCACTACACTGCTCCGATTTTTCCAAGCTGCTAAACAGGGCGCAAATGATAGTCTGTTTAGGAGCTGGCGACAAAACGCTGACATAGTTAACAGTGTAGCTCGACTCAAGATCATTTTGCGGCAGGGTAAATCACCGGCAAGGTTTATCACCGGCTTCAGAAAACCTTCTGGCCGTTTCTCAAGTGTGTAGATACATTCAGAGACATTCGGGTGCAGCTTAGCCCAATCCTCGACTAACTTTAGCACTTACTCATCGCACATCATACACACCTGCATCAAACTTTCTAATACAATAATTAAATGCTTCATGTAAAGAGACCACATTTTTGCAATACACTATATAATACGTTCAGTAGGAATTGACACTCCATAGATTTGGCCATAACAGGTTAGGAACACACGTCTGCCTCCCAGGGTCCGTCAAGTAAAGTTTATTGACTAGTTCTCCAAATATAGAGTCTAGCAGGGCTGATTTCTGACTGACCCAATATATATATATATATATATATATATATATATATATATATAATAAATAATAATAATAATAATAGCGGCTGCACAACAAAATAAAGTTAACGCCATTGAATCAGGCCTGAGTTATCCGTGGTGTTAAGATCACTGGAGTAGGTGTTGCGACCTCCAATGAGGCTGCTCTCCGTAGTGGGCAAGTTAAAAGATCTCGCCTTATAATGACAGATCATGGAGACAACGGGCCTTACCACGGGCTCGCCAGCCCGCGGTCCGGGCAGTCGGACCCTAATAGAGTCCCCTGTCCAACTTGCGCACTTACGTTTACACGAAGAGGCCTGCGTCGACACATTACGGTGAAGCACGGAGGGGATGCCCATAACATAGTCGACGAGTCAGAGCGCTTGAACACTCGGTTTACCACGGATCAGTTAACCAGTGTCATTCAAGTTGTCACTCGCCGCTGGCGGTTGGTCCGCATCTTGACGAAATCAGTACGTAGGCAAGTTGCCGAAGTGTTCACTAAGGTGTTGTGCTCAGTCGCAGATAACAACGACAGTACTGCCTGGCTTGCTCTGTTCTCTTTCGCGCCCGTCGTTCTCCGCCTTCCCGATGGTGAGAAAGATGACCGCTTGTTGGCGGTTATCGTCCGGCAGAACCTCCGCGATTTTACTGATGGAAAACGGTTTGACCTTAGCGGTAGCCCCGTCCCAAACCAACCTTCACGGCAGCGGACGGTCGACACCGTCCGGCTAGCCATTACCAAGCTCTCGGAAGGCGACGTTTCTTCGGCGGCTAGGGTCTTGATCTCAGAAGACACGCTAGCGCAGAAGCCCAGCGAGACAGCCGTGCTGCTGGACAAGCACCCTCCCGCGCCCTCCTTCCTAACATGGCCTAGCCCACCTCACGTGCTCCTGCCATCAACTACATCAGGCGAGAGCGTCCGGTCTGCCATACAAACGTTTTCTCGTAGTTCAGCAGCTGGCCTGGATTTCATCAGACCCCGGCTCTTACAAGACCTGTTGTCCCTCGCTCTAGGGGCTGCCGCAGACCGGCTCGCAGCTGCCCTGGCCAAGGTCGTCGATCTTCTTCGATGGGGATCGCCTTTCCCCGACTGGCGACCCCTTATCTTCGGCGCCCGACTTTTTGCCCTCAAGAAGAAAGATGGTGGTGTGAGGCCCATCGCATGCTCATCCGTAATCCGAAGGCTGGCGGCAAATATCTGCATTTTTGAAAACAAGGCGGAAGTATCAGGTGCTCTTGGTTGTCATCAGCTCGGGTTTGCGACACCGGGAGGATGCGAGGCCGCGGTGCATTCAACTCGGTCCTTCTTGGAGTCTCGTTCCGGAGCCACCCTTGTGGTCAAGCTCGACTTTGAAAACGCTTTTAACACCATTCGGAGGGACCACCTGCTAAATGCGGTCAAGGCTTGGGCACTGAGCATGTTCCACCAGGTGGAACTAGCTTATAAAGAGCCATCTTGCCTTCTTCTGCCGCATGATACCATAATGTCGCAAACTGGGGTGCAGCAGGGCGACCCATTGGGTCCCCCCCCTATTTTGCCTGGGTATCAAGGAGTTAGTCGACTCTCTCGAGTGCCCTCTAAACACATGGTACTTAGACGACGGTGTACTGGGCGGGGCACCTGATGCAGTTCTGAGGGACATCCACAGAGTCATCGAGTTCGCGGAGCGGAGTGGCCTGGCTCTAAATCCTGCAAAGTGCGAGGTTCATGTCGTAGGAGGTGCTACCGACTCTGAGGTGCTAGAAGTTCTCCCAGGATGCAGGACTGTTGGCACGGATCTGGAGGTACTTGGCGTCCCCCTATTCCCAGAGGGAGTTCCGGCAGCTCTCGAAAGGTGGATAGAAAAACTAGAGCATGCGATGTCACGCATTCCTTTGGTAGGATCTCACCGGGGCCTTTTTCTTCTGAGATCTTCATTTTCGGCCCTACGTCTCAATCACCTGTTTCGAGGTGCAGACTGCTCGCTTGCTCCGGGACTCCTTGAGCGACTAAACGACAGCGTGCTTACTACGGTTGAGGCTCTTTTGAATCTCAGTCTATCGGCAGAAGCACGTCAACAAGCTCTACTCCCCGTTCTTTGGGGTGGTCTTGGGTTGCCTGATGCTATTGTCCTATCGGAGGTAGCTCTGGTAGCTTCCCTCCACAGGTCTTTACAACAGGCTAAATCACTTCTCGATTCAGTCGCTCTTACGGACCTAGAAGATCGCTTAGAAACAAGCCGCCGTAGAGCAGTTGCCCTGTGCGGCCACGAGCCCGCCGAAGCTGGACGCCAGAGAGATTGGTCGGCGGCTTTACATGAGCAAAGGGTTGAAAATCTCATCGCGGAAAGCGCCACAGACGCTGATAGGGCCAGGCTGCGCGCCGTCTCCTCTAAAGGGGCGGGCGCATGGCTCCACGCCATACCCTGTGCTCGGATCGGGACACTCCTAGATGACGAGTCGGTGAGAATCGCGGTCGGACTTCGTTTGGGGACGGACCTTGTGCACGCTCATACCTGCGTCTGCGGTGACGCCGTCCAGCCGGATGGACTCCACGGGCTATCCTGTATCGTCAGCGCAGGCAGGCGAGCCCGACACCAAGCTCTGAACGAAACCTTCAGCAGAGCCCTACGCTCTAGTGGCCTACCGTGCGTCCTGGAACCCGTCGGACTGGATAGGGAAGGCGGAAAGAGACCCGACGGTCTGACCTTAACCCCGTTCGAGAGCGGTTGCATGCTGGTTTGGGACGCGACAGTTACTGACTCATTAGCCCCTTCAATGGTTAGTGCTGGCGCGGCCCGGGCCGGATATGCTTCAGCTCTCGCCGAGGCAGGCAAGGTAAGAAAATACCAGAACATCGGGTACCCGTACGGGTTCTACCGACTTTGCCTTCGAGACACTTGGCGGGCCGGGTCCGTCCACTCGCGGTTTGCTACAGAAGGTCGGGAAGCGACTAGGTCTAGCCAGCGGTGATAGGCGAGCGGGCGAATTTCTCAGACAGCGTCTGTCGCTGGATGTGCAACGGGGCAACGCGGCTTCGGTCCGGGGAACCCTCCAGAGATGGTTGGTTCCTACATTGGACCCTTCGTAAACGTGCACACGTTCGCAGGGTCCCAATTGTCATGTTCCCACCGTCGGTGATTAATTACAATGAATAAATAATAATAAGTCTCATATATATATATATATATATATATATATATATATATATATATATATATATATATATATATAAACACAGTTGTGTAAAAGCTACGTTTGCGGGAAGTCGTCATACATAAAGGAATGCCGCTCAATCCAGCGTGTTTAGCGATTCTGCATAATCTAAATGACACCCAACGCAAGCTAGCGAAAGGCGAATTGCCGGATTGAGAGAAGTCATAAAAAGAGGACTGGTTAGAAAAGGGCACCTGGGGCGACTCAAGAAAGACAGACGCGACAGAGATGGGTCGCCCAGAATTCGTCCCACAAACTTTAAGATATAGTACAACTCGGCGAAAGGAATTTTTTTTTCCAATGGAAGAAGGGACAGAAATGTCTTCTAAAAATAGGTAGTTGTGCGTGAAAGCCAAAATATAGGAATTGCCAAAAAAAATCATTTTTTGGAAATTATTTTTAGTACAACATTTGCTCTACTTTGAGCCAACGTAGAATGCAATTCAACTGATGTAAAATTTTCCTCCAAACACGCAGGTATGACTGGTTTGCCGGGACTGAATGAGTAGGGCTCTTGCGATCGCAGATTAAGTGAAGATAGGTCAGGATAAAAAGCTTGACACAACCACCTTTGGTAGTTTATTTTTCAGTCTAAAAGAAGACATTTCCGCCCTGTATTCCATTGAAAAAGCATTTCGCCGAATTGTACTAGACCACAAAGTTTGTTGAACGAATTCTGGGAGACTCTCTCTCTCCCCCCTTTCCCCCTCTCTCTCTCTGTCTATATATATATATATATATACATATGCTGTTCAAACCTTATCGCGACTGTTGTGTTTTTTTCAAAAATTATTCATTTATTCATGAATATCTATTTTGTCCCCTTTAAAGTAATCCCCATGAGATATTATACACTTGTGCCAACGGTTTTTCCAATCTTCGAAGCACTTCAAAAAACCATTTTTTTAACCTTGTTCAGCTCCTCCTTCGATGCCGTCTTTATCTCGTCAAGCGTAGCGTAACGTCGTCCTTTCATGGGCCTCTTCAGTTTAGGGAACAAGAAAAAGTCACAGGGGGCCAGATCTGGGGAATACGGTGGCTGCGGCATCATTAGTGTGTTGTTTTTGGCCAAAAATTCGCGCACAAGCAACGATGTGTGAGCAGGGGCGTTATCGTGGTGCAAAAGCCAATTTTTGTTCTTCCACAAATCCGGGCGTTTCTGGCGGATTGCTTCGCGCAAATTGCGCATAACTTGCAGGTAATATTCCTTATTGACCGTTCTACCCTGTGGCAAGAACTCATGATGCACCACGCCCCTGCAATCGAAGAAAACTGTCAGCAAAACTTTCACATTCGACCGAACTTGGCGCGCTTTTTTCGGTCTTGGTTCGTGCGGCAGCTTCCATTGAGATGATTGAGCTTTGGTTTCCACGTCATAACCATAAACCCACGATTCGTCACCAGTTATGACCCTCTGGAGCAAATTTGGGTCGTCGCGGACAGAGTCCAACATCTCATTAGCAATGTTCATGCGATGCTGTTTTTGGTCGCAATTGAGCAATTTTGGTACGAATTTCGCGGCGACCCGTCTCATGCCCAAATCATTGATAAAAATCGAATGGCACGAGCCAATCGATATGTTTAGGTCCTCAGCAACTTCTCTAACGGTGATTCGACGATTGGCCAATACCATTTTCTCCACTTCATTAATTTTTTCGTCTGTTGTTGAAGTGCTCGGGCGTCCGGCACGCTCTTCGTCGTTCACATCTTCTCGGCCTTCTGAGAACATTTTGTACCACCGATAAACGTTGCTTCGGTCCAAGGTAGCTTCTCCGTATGCCACAGTCAACATTCGGAATGCATCCGCGCACTTAATTTCGTTTTTCACACAAAATTTGATACAGGTTCTTTGATCCATTTTTTTAAATAGGTAAAAATCGAAGACGATCCAAAACACGTGCAAGCAAAGCAGTTGTCAACAATTAAGTGAACATTCAAAATGGCCGAGCTTGTCGGCATAAGTGAGAGACATGAGTAACAACCTAACGCCACAAAAAAATCGAAATTCGAATATACGTAACCCGCGAAAATTTTTCCCCCCGCGATACTTTTTGAACAAACGGTATATATATATATATATATATATATATATACGGTCTTTCAAAAATCATGCCACTAGCTTCGAGGGCTAGTACAACTCGGTAATTTCCAGTGAAGCGAGGAGGTGGAAATGGATTCCTTTGGAGTATGAGTGAAACCACACAGACGCACCTAAGCGCGACCTTCCCGAATCGGTAAATTGGGCCCATCGTTTGCGCGATCTTCCGACCTTTCAAGCCTCGAATTTTTCTTTTGGAGCCATCTGAAGAGTCCCGTTTGCACGATCCCTGTTGACTCCAAAAAATAAACGCCGCGGTTAAAGACGTTAGAAACATGCCTGGAATAATTGTTATTAGCCTGGAAAATTATGGAACGCGTCCAAAAAACCTCTGCTACCGCTACTAAATGTGTATAATAGCAAGAGGAGGCTCTTTCGAACAATGTTTGTAATTAAATTACAGACATTATTCGTAAGAAGAAGAAAAAATGCGCAATTTCATAACGCAAGTTAAAATGCATGCATTCGTTTTGATGTGTATGTCAGGATAAAAAGCTCGCACAGCAATTGTTGGTAATTCGGTTCTCAATCCAAAAGAAGAAATTTCCGCTCTAAATGCACCTTTATTATCGTCTTCAGAGGATTGTGAACACGTGCACGATTTGATGATGTAAGCCGGATTCAAGGAATTTTAAAATATTAGATAAGTTGATTTGGTGTCAAAGAAGTGCTCTAGCGGGTTTGCTTGTCCAAGCCGGCACAGAACGCTCAGTTAAGTAACAGTGTTTAAAATGGGAGTCTTAAGGTCGATGCATCGACTCAGCATGTCCAGCCCAACTGATGTAAACGTTTACATTACGCACGCCCTCAAGCAGTTGCATTTATTTTTTCGGCTAAGGCTCCCAGACGGGAAAACAGTTCATATTGGTGTTAACAAGTAGCCAATAGATTATTACAGGAGCTATTAAAGAATCTTGCCTGCGTGACTGTTGGTAGTACGCATCGAGCTTGTTCTTATATATATATATATATATATATATATATATTGTGTGAATGAATGCATATATCTTATGCACATGGAGTCCGTTTAAATGAAAGCAGTGTAGCACAACGGTCTACGCGTAACGTTTCTAAAGCAATCAATCAATCAAGCAATGTTATGCATGCGTTATATAGTCCACTTGTGTCCCTGTGAAGCTGTACGAAATTCAAAACAATCTTACATTTGAGTTGCTTATCGGAGGCATTTGTCATGATTTCGCCTTGGGCAAAAGTTGTCTCGAGGCAATTTCTGTCCTGACTCAAACAAGAAGCCTAACTGAACCCAACAGACTGCCTGCTGAAGACGTCAACAACTAAGAAGAATGCTAGCCAGTTTCGATTGTCGTGTTTGTAAACGGTAGACATCTGGACAGGGCAGTCTTGCCAATCTCAATATCTCACTCATTACAACGCTCTGGTGGAGAGACAAGTAGAGGTGGATTTTGATACGCTTCCTAAGCTCGCCCTAGCCGGTAGGCAGTCGCTTCACCCTGGACTAAGTATGCAAATTGGATGCTAGTCCGCTGCCGATGGTAATTTGGCCATCGCGGCCGCCCCACGACGCACGATGCCGCCAGAAGTGGTAATCCAGCAATCAAGCGAAGCATCTTTGGCCCGCGCTGAGTACGTCAAGTTCGGGCAGCGCGGACATCATTTTCGGCGATGAAGGGCTTCGGCGCTTGAAGAATATCAGAAGCCTCGGAACGAAAAACAGCACGGGCATGAAAAATGAGGCGCATTCATACATACACATATATATATGCAAGTATATATATATATATATATATATATATATATATATATATATATAGATATAGATATAGATATATATATACAGGGTGTGACTGAAAGATTTTTAGAGCGATGCATGGAATTGTAGAGCTCGTTAAAGCAAATATTTTTTCCAATGGAACATGGTCTCTGAGAAGTCTTGTTTCGGAGTGAGAGTGAAATTACTACAATTTATGACACTGCCGTTTTTGCCCGATATAGGAGCACAAAATGTCTGACAACCAGTCTTCCTAGACACAAACTAAGCACACCTTCGTGTTCGTGATAAAATTCTGCTCCATCTGAAGAATATGCAAGGCCGGTCAGAAGACGCGACATGGTCGCTTAGAAGAGAATTCGCCAAAAATAAAGTTTTTTATTAGCGTTCACGCCAAATACTTTAGAATCATAACCCTACGACCACCCACGTGTTCAAAGCTAACATATGCAGCAAATGCGCATTTCATGACGATCATTTTAGTACCAAACGTATGGCAATGCTGTGGTTGCGGAGTAATTACGATTTTTCGGCGGGATGTCCAGATTAAGTGCATGAAAAATGACGCGCTGCGGCTGTCGCGCGACACGTCGGCGGTAGTGAACGTCGCCACACAGTCATTTTACATGCACTTAATCTGGACATCCCGCCGAAAAATCGTAATTACTTCGCAACCACAGCTCGCATTGACATATGTTTGGTACCAAAATGATCGCCATGAATTGCGCATTGGCTGAATACGTCCGTTTTGAGCGCTGTGGGTGGTTGAAGGGTTATGATTTTAAAGTATTTGGCGTGAACGCTAATAAAGAACTTCATTTTTGGCGAATTCTCTTCTAAGCGACCATGTTGCGTCTTCTGACCGGCTTTGTATATACTTCAGATGAAGAAAGAAGAGGAGAATTTTATCGCGAACACGAAGGTGTGCTTAGTTTGTGTCTAGGAAGACTGGTTCTCTGGCAAAAGCACATTTTGTGCTCCTATGTCGGGCAAAAACGGCAGTGTCATAAATTGTAGTAATTTCACTCTCACTCCGAAACAAGACTTCTCAGAGACCATGTTCCATTGGAAAAAATATTTGCTTTAACGAGCTCTACAATTCCATGCATCGCTCTAAAAATATTTCAGTCACACCCTGTATATATATATATATATGTCTATTTCAAAACCTTATATATATAAGGTATTGAAGTAGACATGAATTATATGGATGCGTAGGTAATATATATGCTGCCGCTCTAAGCGCCCCTGATATAAAAGGGTGACATGTGTATTTAGGTAAACATGCCAAGCGAACAATAAATCAATCATGTATATATATATACATATATATATATATATATATATATATATAAGTATATATATATATATATATATATATATATATATATACATATATATATATATATATATATATATATATATATATATATATATATAAGTATATATATATATATATATATATATAAGCTAAGAGGTAGAAAAAGATCTGAGTTGAAACTTGCGTGCCCAAGATAGAGAAGAGTAGACACGTTTGCGTGTCCAAGTCTGAACATTTTCAGAGACCGCAACTGTCGATTGCGATAGTCACCAATGTGGAGCCGGATGAGGTGGTGGGGGTTATGAGTTCTAGGTGAGTGTCTACGGTCTCCAACGTAAGCGCACTCGAACCAACCTGAAGTTTGCACGCGTCATCATACATGACCGTAAGCCTGACACGTTCCACATGCAAGCGCACGTCGAGGTGTGGTGCCATGGTCGTCATCGTCGTCGTCGCTGTCGTCGTGGTCGCAAGCATAGTTCACACGTCGCTTCCCACAAAATGCTGTCTCGGTTTTTGAATTGTCGGCGAGTTTTTCGGCCATCCTAGACGCGAGAGAGAAAATGCTCGAAACCAGGCACTCGTTTGGCAGCTGCTTTAGTGCTTCCGGCACATCGTTAGCACTGCGGCGCTGTTATGGCAGGCGACCGTTGAAGTAGAGAACATACATACATGCCTATAGCGATAAAGGCGTTCGTTCATCGAGGACAAATGCGCCACTAGAGACACTCGAAGACTCAAGGCTGAGACAGAGGCGTAGGCTTATGCGAGTCGAATTTAATTACCACCACCACCACCACCTTCGCTACATGAGGCCTCTCTATGCTGCGTGTATCTAAAGGGAAGGAAATTCAAAAACGTGACGGCCCAAACGTGTGTGGGTGGATGGAATTTATTATCTGCTTGATATACTATTTACAAATACACACGCCACCCCCCTTTTGCTATCAGGGATGCTTAGAGCGGCAGCATAAGCGGACATGTTGAGATACGTAGGGTTTCCCCAACAGTTCTTGCGGCGGCAGCAGCAAGGTCGCTGACTCTCAGCGGATTAGTTGCTTATCGTCTATCTATCTTAATGAACCGGCGTTTTCTTGTTTCCAGACTTCTTAAACTTTCAAATAGAGAAATTAAACGATACTCCCTATGCAATAAGTGTGCAAGGTGAATGACTTGTCATTGGTGTTCGGAAATTACGATATCCTAAATAATATACGATATATATATATATATATATATATATATATATCGTAAATAATATACGATATATATATATATATACATAAACATTAGCATTTTAGGTGAAAAATAAGTGCATAGAAAGAGCAGTCTTATTACATTTAACTATCATTACAGGTAAGGCGCAATGTGGCCCATTGAATTGGACGTGCGGCTATGAACGAGATCCTAAATCTGCTTTTGACTTCTACGTTGCCACAGGTAAGTCAATATATATATATATATATATATATATACTTGCATCCGCCATGATAGGTGCACCCTTTCTCTCTATGTGGAAAAAGGCTTTATTTGCTACAAAAAATGGCAGATGAACGTCTATCTGATACAGCGGGTATATCGGCAAAAGTTACTAAACTCCCATTCCATGCCCATCGTTTTCGCTATTTCCCGCAGCTGCAATGAGCGGTCAGTCGTCACGAATTTGTAGACTTCTGGCACAGTTTTCTCACCCGAAGCAGCTTCTGGCCGACTAGAGCGCGGTGCATTCTTAGTGGTCATACTACCTCTACTAAATGAGACGATCGAATTGCTAATAGTACTAAACGCTGGTGCATTCGCTTTGTACACTGCATCTATTTTTTTTTTTCATTTTGATGAAATTAAGCTGTCTAAAAAATTCTCTTTTTTTTATCACGGTACTCCTTCTGCTCCATTGTCACTGGAGGGTTTGACATTTCACAGTTGCGCGACCTGCTACAAACGCAATTCGAAACCAATCCACATTTTTGTTACTTCCGAAGAATGTCTTGATTCGTCGCTCTAGTCGGCATGAGCTTTTTGAATTGTGGAAATTAAAGTTATAAACAGGCGATGCTAATTCCTTGATCCGCCTAGTATATATATATATATATATACATAATCGGGACGACACCGTAGGTATATTTGAAGTTTTTATTCAAAAGTAATCACCAGAGGCCTGAAAATAACTATCCCACTGTCTCTTAAGCTGAAGAATTCCCTGTTCCCAGAATTCCCGCGGCTGTGACAAAAGCCAGTCTTTGACTGTGCCCTTTAGCTCGACGTCCGAGTTGAAGCGCCTCCCGTTAAGGAGGTTTTTGCGGACCAAACTGTTAGAAGTCGCTGAGCGACATGTCCAGACTGTAGGGCGGATGCTTAAGCTTGCTTTCGCTTTAACTTAGTCAGCACACTTTGTGTGGACCCTGGAGACGTGTGGACGCGCGTTATCGTGAAGCGAAATCACTCCCTCTGTGAGCAGGCCTAGGTGGTTCGATATTCGTCGATAAGCCTCGGTGGTTTGCGTTTGATGCAGTTGTGTAGGCTACGGCATGTTTCGCAGCAAACCTCACTGTTACCGGTTTTTTTCGTGCTCGAGGATTTCGATCAATATATCGAACTTCGAACCACAAAAATGCGGTGAGCATCATTTTGCCTGCTGACGGACGACTAGCTTTGATTCTTTTTAGGAAAAAGGATAACGATGTATGCGTTCATTGCATGCTGTCCCGCTTTGGCTCTCTGGCTCGACGTGAGGTTGGCAACTCTCGTCATCAGTGACGATATGTTCCAAAAAAGCGTAGGGTCTTCATTATATAGGAGCAAGTCTTGCAGTGTCTTGCTAGCCCCGTACGTAATTCCTTTTGCAGTTTGCTGAGCTTCTTCGGAACCCACTGCGCGAATTCTTTCTGGTAACCCAACCTGTCGGGCATAATTGCTGTCTACACTGTTCCAACGCTGGCTTCTACCATCACTGTCAACATTCGCATTATGACGTGTCGATCACTTCTCGCCTGGTCGCTCACCTTGTCGATAAGTTCGGTCTTGATTGCAGTCAGTGTTTGCCTGGTTGGTCTCGCGCTAGCAACCAAACACTCGCAGCCTTCACGAAATGGGGCACTCTATTTCTCACTGTCGCTTGTCGGGCATACAGTCTTGTTCGTACACACCCATCATCCAGCGGTGAATATGGGCCGGTTGAACACTTTGCGCCGTCAGAAATCTGATAATACCTCGCTGCTCCTTAATCATCGGATTTTGCAATGGGAACGCCACGATGTCCTCACACGCCTTGCCGCGTCAATTGGACGGGACACACAACTGACTGCTTTTCTCTTCGGCGCCCGCGCACGCGCACAACCACGCCAAATACTCCATTCGCGTTCCTAGATGCGTTCTTACTACGTAATTTCAAAGCGTCATAATGAATTTCACCAGGTTTGGTTGTTACGACGTTTGGTACCTTTTCATTTGAGCACCCTTTATATATATATATATATATATATATATATATATATATATATGTGTTAGAACAATTCAATTGTGAAATGCAAATGTGTATCGCTAGTTTATGGGTCCCCTGAAGCAGCATATATATATATAGTTGAATCTATATCGCAATCTGCTGCGCGGGTACTGGGAATATAAATCAAGCTTATATTCGCGGCCTAGTCTTAATACTGTTGTATATACGACGAAAGTACACCGACGAGCTTCACTAACCAAAACTTGCTTACGCTGATTTCGTGTACTGGTGGTGTTTCTGTTGGTTCGTGTTTCAGATCAGAGCGGCTCATTCGTTCGGCAGAGACCCTGTGTCCAGGGCGTCAACTGCGGCAAGGTTGCCCGTCTTATCAGTCCACCGCTGTCCAGTAAGTTAACACACCTTTCCTTTTTTATCGTGTTTACGACCAGCCAAAATATACGCGTGTACTTATTGTAGCTTTTCCGTTTCTCTCTATCTCTCTCTCTTGTGATATATATATATATATATATATATATATATATATATATATATATATATATAGGTGGACTAAAAGGTTAGCTTTTATACGACGATCAAAATGTTCAAAGCCTTTCAACTTCAAATACGCCTACGGTGCATATTACATCATTGTTGTTATCATAATTTTGTTCCGGAAATATTTTTGTGAGATTTCCAAATAGATAATAGTCGTACGGGCCGGGCCTAGAAAATATAGGGGATTCTCGACAATTTGGAACTTCAGTTCGCGTTTTTCGGCCATGGTAGAGAAGATGTTTTGACGGGCGTCTGGGTCGTCGTGGTGGAACATCATAGTCCTCTTCTGCATCGCGGGTTGTAGTGTTATGATGCGTTTCTTCAGCTGGTTCAAGCGTATAGTGTAGTGCTCCCCGGTTATCGCTCTTTCTGAAGAAAGGTAGTCAAATAATAGAACAACTTTTTTTCATTCCAAAAAACGGCTGCTAAAACCTTTCGACATGTGCTTCATTATTTTGGTGAGAGCCCTTTTGCCACATACGTTCTACTCCTTTGTGGCATCTTCCGATTGTAAGTGGTTAAGTGGTGAATCCATGTTCTGTAGAGGACAAATCGGCCTTAAAAGTCCTGCGGATTTCGCATCAAAAGTTCCAAATTGCTCTCCAAGATTGATGCGGATACACGCGCGTCAGTTGCGTGACCTGCTACAAACGCAATTCAAAGCCAATCCACGTTATACTTTCATGTTACTTCCGAATGACATCTCTCTCCGGCGCTGTAGTCGGTATGAATAGGCTTTTTAAAATTATATACATGCAATGCAACTTATTTATCCACGTAGTATAATTATTCCAATTGCTGTGCACATAGGCTAACACGTACATATCAATTGAGATGAAACATTTTCCAGATACAAGCAAAGAGCAGTACACGGCTATATGACACCTCGTTAAACAGGAACAATTAATTTTAATAATTAACTAAAAACTCGGAATACATTTGGAATTGCAAACATATACCGAGTGAGTCTTTTGTGGCGCAGAATCAAATTAATTACTTTAAAAATTTACAGTTAAATCAGCACAAAACGGACACTTGATAATAACAGATTTTAGCGCACCTATGCTTACTAGATTAAAATATATATATATATATATATATATATATATATATATCCATGTGAGTCCTTGTATATATATATATATATATATATATATATACAGATATATATATATATATATACATATATATATATTATATATATATATATAGTATATATATATATATATATATATATATATATATATATATATATATACAAGGACTCACATGGATACGGCTATACATTTTACTATCTTTTGAAATACTTGAACTGCATGCTACAATTTTAAAATAAGTTATCTTAAAAAAATAACGTACAAAAACCGCATAATTATATTCATATAATGTTTACAAACACGCAACTAAATGCAGGAGAATAATTTGAATATATGTACCCAAAAGGTCTGCTAAGAACTAATACGTATCTTCCTTACATACTAGCGCAAAATAATCAGTTTTTCTTACATTAATTACGCTAATTTTAACTAGAGCATTCTAATTTATTTATTTAGCTAAACTATTATTTGTACACCCGTCAGACCCGCCATTGTCGTCACGAAACAACCTCACCCTACTTTTAGACACTCTACGCTTTAGACAATGTACAATGTTTAGCAAGGATGTCCAACAGCAAGGTATCTCTGACACTCAATGTGAATCAGAGTCTATTCATTCATGCAGCAGGCATAGTGTAGAGAGGCATAGCGGAGACAATGTAGATAGAGCTTAATCATATCATTCCATCTTGGTCGCCCCTGTACGATACTTTTAAGTTTCCGCGTTAGACCCACGATGCTGTATTATGGCTTATTGCATTCGTCCACATTAAACGCGTGGTGAAATTGAGTGTACCAGCATACCATCTCTAGCGTACTACTGCTTTTATTAAAAAATACCACACCATGAAATACTACATGGACAGACATCTGGCCCCTCATAGTCAGCCTGGTGTGTGGCCTTCTTTGATCTTCTCTCTAGCGGCACTTTGCTAACGCGGCAAGTTTGAAACTTTCCGAGTTCTATCTGCACTAGCTCTACGGCATCGCGACGTAGATGCTACTCCTTTGGACAAATTGCAGGCCTGCCAAACGGATGCGCTGTAAGCCATTTGTAAACATACCAGAGGATAGAATGTCAGGAAAATGTACAGCCGCCAGCGGCTCTTAAGGATGATGTATGTATATATATATATATATATATATATATATATATATATATATGTATATATATATATATATACTTGAGATTCTTGTTTTTCAAAACGTTACTTATTCCCGCTGAGGCCTGCCCTGACTATGACGCTAACCAAAATCAAGGTCAAGACAGCGAAGCTATCTCGAGACACGTTATAGAGAACCCGTTCAGAGAGAAAGATACTTCACCCGACTATCGGCCATTTATGGAACACGTTGACAAATGACCGCTATCGTCTTTATGCTCGTCGTTCATCTGAGATAAGGATAGACCCGTCAGAATAATGGTACTACAAATTATAAGAAGGGCCACAGCCAGAATATAAAGATACACACATTAGACAAATTGCAGGTCTGTCATAATGCCCGGCGGGAAACTGATTAGTATGCCAGAAACCAGCATGTAAGGCAGATATACAGCCGCTACTTTCTCTTTCTCTCTCTCTCGCTCTATATATATATATATATATATATATAAATTTACAGTTTAAAAAGTATGTAAAAAAACGACAAGTGCTTGATTCCTGTTAAAGCTTGATTTGACTATAACGCTAACTAAAATCAAGGTCAATACGGGAAAGCTAATATGAAAAATACAAGCAACACAGAGAACGGCAAAACTGGAACTTTGTAATCAACAATTTTACAGATGGACCGGACCCGCTTTTCTCAGCAGCAGATGGAAAAAATATCTGCAACAGAACAGAGCAGTGATCTGCAAAATAACTTGGCACGGATACCACCAATGCCTCTGCCTAAAGGGAAAATGTTTCCAAATCAACGAATGTGTTTGTAAATATTCTGGTGAAATTGACATCGACCGATATCACGTGATGAAACGTATAGAACTGAATACAAGCTCATTAACAGCTGCTGTAATTGACGTCCTTGAGCGGGATAGCCCGTAAATATTGTGAGAATCTACCAATAATGGTGAATACAAGGTTTGTCCAAAAAGTAATACGACTGATTTTTTTCCGCCGCGACTGTACTTCGGAGCGTGCGCGCGCCGACTGGATTCGGTAGAGGGCGCTCCTAGCTAACGAACGAGCGGCTGTTCGGTTGTCTCCTAGCAACGGGAGAATCAGGACAGCCATTTTCGCGCGACGTGTTTCTGTTAGTGGTGCAAGCCGAAAATGCAGCGTTCGTTAGGCCAGAGGTACGCGATTAAATTCTGTGTGAAACTCGGTAAATCTGCAACAGAGACGTTTGAAATGATCAAGCAGGCTTACCCAGATGTTGCTTTAGCCAGAAGTGGTGTGTTTCGGTGGCACCAAGCCTTTTTGGAGGGCCGGAAAGAGGTTGCCGATGAAGACCGTGCTGGAAACCCTTCGACCTCGACAAACACCGACAATGTGACTCGTGTGTTGAACTCAGACCGTCGACTAAGTGTTCGTTTAATTGCCCAGATGTTAAATTTACCTTGACAGGTACAGGAGCCTATTTTGAAAGTTTTTAAAGAATTATAACAATTGGTTCAATATTTTTTTTTTAATCGACCCAGTCCTATTACTTTCCGGATTAACCCTGTAAATGACCAAGGCCGGCATCCCAACGCTTCCGCAGCCGTCCTACAGTCCAGATGTGCCCCCCCCCGGACTTTTTTTTATTTCCTCGCTTGAAAAGGACGATGAAAGGCAAGCATTTTGAGACGACAGAGGGGATCTAGGCAGCATGCACCGCGGCTCTCAAGGCTATTCCGGAGAATGCCTACCGTGACGCCTTCGATGCTTGGAAATCTCGCTGGCAGCGCTGCATCGACGCAGAAGGAGCCTATTTTGAAAGTTTTTAAAGAATTGTAACAATTGGTTCAATATTTTTTTAAATCGACTCAGTCCTATTACTTTTTGGACAAACCCTGTAAACATCAACAATAATATGGAAAATGCGTTAAAGCAGAAATCACCACAATTACCGCAATTATGTAAATTTTCGTCGCGACGTATATGTGTGCGACGTTATGTGCATTTTAGTCCACCAATTAGGTTATTATGACTTTCAAGGAAGGAAACTTCCCATCCGAAGTCGCCCTGGGCTCGAAGTCTCACGACGCAGTGCTTCTGAATAATAGAAAGCCGATATTATAGCCTGTATCACATAAAATCACACTGTACTCTGACCAGTCTATTGTGCGGAGGCTGCGGGTCTACTACGCACCTTTGTCTAGGCTTGCTCCAACCCACCTTGCAGCTGCGAGTGCTCGGGTTTGCACAGAGCAACATGGGGAATCTGCCCGCAGGGACTCCACAGGATGGAGATTCTGAAGAGGTCTACCGCGAAAGTAATGGTGATACAACGTCCTTCTGCGCGGCAGGTAAACCTCTGCTTGCCAGTTTAATGGGTTAACCGTTCGGACAACTTCGTCCAACGAGGTTACGTGGCGGTGATGCAAAATCGTGAATTTTGGACGACGCACGTTACTTCGTTAACTCACACGTAACTCCGACGCATACAGCGGATGCCGATCAAAGCGTATCAAACTACAGCCGACAGCCCTGTAAAAACAGCCAGGCATATCAGCGCAACTACCAACAGATGATACTGTAGACGAAGTGCTTTGCAGGAATGTATATTTTTCTAAAAGAAAATACATTTTAGGTAATGATTCCCGTATTTCCCCAAGCGAAATATAATTTCGGGAAGAAGCGGGGCTTAGAAGGCACACCTTTGGAGATGGCATTCAAGGTTAGCGGCAGTAGGGAAGAGCGCAGTTCGTAGGCTAGAGACCGCGACAAAACTGGGACCTTCTTGAATGGTGTTTTCATCAAGGAAGATTTGAACATAGTGTTATTAGTATAAACTGGCAAATCTGCTAGGAAGTGCAATCGTGCAACCGCATCTAGAATGAAGAAAGAAGACCTTGGTTAACGTCCTTTTTTTTTAGACTTGATGCCGATGTTGTTGGCATAATACCTACTAAAAACCTCTCACCTAAATGACCTCAATTGAGCTGGAACCATTCTTTAATATTACTTCAACCCCTTGATTCAACGTCCTGTAACGTGTAATGCAACGATAAAATGAGGAGAGCCAACAGTCCAACCGGACACAACGTGAAAATTTTTCTGGTAATGAGGCCTTTTGCAATCATAGTAGAAAAAATAACTGATCATCATATTTAGTTCACTCATATTGAGTATGCATATAACATAGACAATTATACAGATTATACAATTATACAGTCAGCTACTCGCGGTATGTTATTCGAGAGAGGCAGTGCAGCGATCCCTTCGCAAGGGCCAGACAGGCAGACGCATGAAACTTCGTACACACCTGAGAGCACAGTCGACAGACGCACTCGGTGTACTCCTCGTGGAAGCTCGTATTCTAAAAGACCAGGTGATGATAGCCATAAACTATGTATCTGGTATGGACGTGGCGATTGTCACATGCAAGAGCAGATTAGAGGTGAGAGGCACTGAAAATATCCAGGTCTCCAACCTCTCGTCGGACTTGTTCAACTTTATTTTCCCATTCCGAGAAAAAGCTCTTGAATGGTACTGTACGCGGCCTCTTCAACCTCAATCAACTTATCTCAACAACCGGTGCACAGCCTGACATTAGGTACACAAAGAGGCTCCTTGCCCGCATTGACAGACAAAGTACTCGCTTCATGTAAATTGTGAAACACCTTTCAAGCAAACCATCGTTTGCCCGAGTGAGGTGTTCCCATACCCGGCCAAGACCGTACATCAGCGCTGGAACAATCGTGAGGTAGAAAAGCGCCACTGCCGTCGGGACGACTCGTCGCCGGACATCGCCTACCTCTCCATAAAGAGAGATTAGGGCTGCGCGCGCTGTCTCGAGAATGTGGGCAGTGAAGGTCGTCTTAGTATAACGAAGCCGAAGCCCCAAATACCGGAAAGAGTTGACAAATTCCAAGGATTGGCCGCCGCACCGTATAACGTTTTTAGAAGCCAATCGATTTCCTCTTCTGAATTTCATAGCCTTGGTCTTCATGGTGATTATTTCCAGCAGAAAAAAACTGACACAACCCCCCAAAAAAAGGGGGCCTTGGGAGAAAGACACATAATCCGCACGGAAATGGGCAGCTCATGCAGTCACAATCGAAGAAGTTTTAAGGGCAATTGAAAGGATGCCTGGAGGAAAAAGCCAGAACCAATAGAAAATGAACATTTAAAGCAAATAATATTGCAGACACTATGCTAGACAGTTTTATTTTCCTTTTTTCGTCAAGTTGTATTCAAATGATAGATTGCCGCTTATGATTTTTTGTTTCTGGTTCTATAAGAGCACTAATATTATCTTCATTATATCATCAAATTGTTGCTTCCGAGCAGTTTCCGCTACGGTTGCACTTTCCAGAGTGTGGAACGCAATCGGAGCTATTCTAGACTAGAAGGTTAAATTCCAAAGGTTAAATTATGTCCCATAAAATACTATGTTTACCTCACTAATTTTTGGTTTGCCAGTTCCGCATATAAACGTCAACGGCGCTCGTTTCCTTTAGATTCCATCGTCTGTAAGGTACCTTTACAAGTGCTCCTCTGTAGACGTGAGGGAGAAAAGACGGGCACTAAATATTGCACGCGATGAAATGTTTAAGTTGGTTGACATCCACTCCTGGCGGAAACATTTCAGCGGGACGAGTTGCATGTCAGCGATACGCCGGGGGCTTTACCGGCTGGCTGTCTTACCTGTAGTAGGTTCAGGAAGACCGGCAGGTGTACTGTCTATCTACCTACATAAACGCTTGCCACCGATGCTAAGCGTCAGGAAAGATGACTACAGTGTAGTGCCTTCCTACTGGGAGGGTAAAGGTTGCTGTATTCTTTTTTCTATCCACATTACGAAATCCGCGGAGGTTGCTGAGACGGTAAGCGTTGCATCTTCAGGATTATCGCTGATCATGCCAACTATCGTCGGCGGTCGGTGGTTTCAATGCCAGAATGGATTGTGGGGCCAGCAATAACAAAGGCGAGCTGCTGCTGCTGCTTCTAGTGATAGAATTTTATAGATAGATGGATAGATTGGTCTAAGATGTGCAAACCCGCGTGAGAACTATACATATTTAAATCACAATCGACGCAATCATCGGCATGTTGCTGTTTCACAGCCTTGTCAACCTTGATATTAAAAGCTTTGATTTTATCGAGGAAAGGGCTCAAAAACACTGCCCAGTGTTGGCCGTTGCTTGGGCCCGGAAACAGTAACCAGTGTGGGCCGGTATTTAGCGAGACCGACACAATACGCCGCTTCGGACCACAATTAGACAAATTGATCTAAGAGTCGCAGCTTGATCATGAGGTAAGCTCCGACATCGATAAGGTCTGTGAATTTCTGGAGAGAACGAATAAAAGTGCAGTGAAATGGAAAGGATTATGGCAGAAGAGATCGTGTACGTGGTCTTTTCGAGCTTGCACGCTGATCACCATTATCACTGCAAGCAAGGCGTAAACGAGACTACTTTGAGTCTGATTGGTAAAAATAAGGAGCTCAGGGCCCAATAAAATATACTATGAACACTGCAACCAGTCACTACCTATCTTGACGGAAATGCTTTGTGAAATTATAAAAAGAGGGGCAGATTCCTAAAGTTTGGCACATCGCCAAGCCTTTTCTCCTGACAAACAAGATCTAAAACTTCAGCGTCAAAGCGCACATTGATAAAGATTTTCTGCAAGTTGATTATTCGACGGAATAAGTACGTGGCTGAACAGACCTTTCCACGGAACAATTCGGCTTTAGAAAAGGCCGAGGCACCCGTGATGCAATCTACGGTTTCCAGTGAGATATCAAGCGAGCTGTGGCAGAATTCAGAGGTCATCTGTATGCAGCCTTTGTTGACAGCGTCAATACTTTTGACAAAGTCCTTTGCTATCTGCATTCCAAAAAGCATGAGCGTGGGGGGGGTTCTCTCTTGAGTGTAAAAGCACGTCTGTTTTTTGAGGGCACATTATTGGTAAACGGCGAAGACTAAGCCAAAGTGACTTAAAAGTGAAATATTAAAGACTAAGCCAAATGTGAGACTTCCTTAAAAATAACTCCCACCCACTGCAATCCAGTTGTATCATCTTCTTTTCCACTCTTCGAAACATTTGTTAAACGTTTCTTTTGGAGTCAAGAACCACAATATTCTTAAATTTTCGTGGTAAGATTCCCTACTTACCGCAGAATCAAATGGCAAAATGGAAGATTGCTTTGCAGTCGGAGAACAGTCAAAAGAACCTTGGTGGTTCGATCGGCTCGCTCTTTGAAAGCACCAGTGGGAGGATTGAACTTTGGTCCCGATGTCGTAACCATATACGCAAGACTCGTCTTCTGTCCTCACTCTGTGAAGCAATCCAGGGTGCCCTGGTCTCGCCTGAAGGTTCATTACGGACACTCATTTGCTGCATGTTAAACACTTTTGAAACAAACTCCGCTTTTAGTCGTCTGACGCATAAAATATATTTCAAGACTGTTACAACTGATCCATAAGATGTCCAATTCCTCAGCTATCTACCTGTTCGGTGATTGTTGAGCACAACATCACAAGTTTTCCAACGTTTTCTTCTGTTATTGACGTCAACAGCCTTCCCAAGTGAGAGTCATAACAGGTCTCTCCAGTGCGTCGCGAAATCTACAGTACACACAGTATTTCGGGGTACTGCTTGATTACCATAAGCAGTTCGTTACATTTCCACTACTTTAAAATATATGATTTGGTTTTAACCACAGAACTTTATGTAGGTTCGTTGCCTTTTCATTTCAGCTCCTTAGAATCGACAAACCTTGTTTTCCTCACTACTTTGAACCAAGCTACAATAATAAACGTCGCTATTCATTGGCGCGAAATTTGGTCCGCGTGAAGCGAAAGAGTGGCTTTTTGGTGAGGACATTGGTGTGTCGGTTAAATGTTTTTAAATTTAAAGTTGTTTATTTTATCGATTCGCCCTCTTAAATATATATATATATATATATATATATATATTCTGCGCTGCTAGATTTTTTGTCTGTGAAAACATATATATATATATACTTCCAGCTGAAGTATCATAGAGACGTCACACCTCATAAATTATCACTGAATAATTTATATATATATATATATATAAATCATTCAGTGATCATTTATGACTATAGGTGGGATGTCTCTATGATACTTTAACTGGAAGTACGCGGCTCGCTTCAACATTGGTTGATGTCCGGCCACGTTTGAGTGAATCTAAGAAATAAATAGTTGGCAACGCAGGCACCTTTGAACCAACTCGGCTTTGCGCAGCCGTCATTTCTTTATATAGAAAACTCTGATTCACTGCCCAACATTCGCGTTTCTCAATGTCTACGACAACTGCTGATTTGCTTAGCCCAGTTATCTGCCACACACAATTTAAAGGTTGCCTTCGCTCAGAACTTGACATGTGCCAGTGTAAAGAGTAACTTTCCCGTTATGTAAAGAGATGATAATTGTGGCGCCATCTTGTAGAGACACTGGTACGTCATCAGTATATATATATATATATATATATATATATATATATTTATGTTTTTTTTAAGCATATGATCGGTAAAATGACAGTAACTTACAACGTCAACATTAAATAATATATATATATATATATATATATATATATATATAAACATGCTCCTTGAAAAGCAAATATTGCAGCAATACGCATAAACGCATTGAGATTGTGTCATATAGTCGGAACAAATAGGCTTTTATTCTGAGTAGCAATTTAGCAGGCCAATGGCTTTATCCAAACGAATTCAATTTTGCATAAACATTTCTATCTCAGGAAGGCAATGCGTCGTCGCCTAGAGTAGAAAAATAGACAATCATGGAAATAGAATCGATTTTTCGGCGATTTTTTTACAGCTGAGAGTCTGCATTCGTAGAAAAGTAATAGCAACACGCAAACTGCGTCTTTCGTTGCGCTAGGGCTAGATTTGTATACCTATTCGAGGCCCCCAAAAGGTTGCCTTTTGTTTCACCTTCAAACCTTCTCTCGCTAGCTGCACTACACCGCTGGTCCTCATCAGGTTTCACCAGGTTATGTGAATAATAGATAGTTCATCGACGATTTATCGAATCACTGCGTACCCACGGAGTGATTCGATAAATCGTCGATATTAAGAATATAAACGTTTTATGGACAAGTTAGCTTTTGTGTATGTTTATGGCGTTGTATATCGTCCATTATTTTGATTTCAATAGGGCGCAGAGCTCTCTTAAATTAAATTGCCCTATTTGAGTCGAGACGGAGTGCGTTTCTTGATGAGTGCAGAACAGTAGAACGACGGTATTCTCCGCGATAACAATAACAGCTTCTGTCATATTAGTTTGTTAAGGGCTTAACCAGTCAAAATTGTGTATATATTTAATTATGTAGCTTTTTATAGATGGCTATCTAGAAAATGCGATTTCCACATTGAGGTTAGAAAATTGCAGCAGCCGTCGTCAGTGTAGGTCTTTCAGCAAATCGCTACAAATCAGTCGCCCCTTTGGACTTCTTCTTTAGGCCTAGACTACTACTAAGCCATTACTTCTGCGTTGTATCTACACTAGTATTATCGGGCAGCGACGATCTTACTCTTAAGCGTGAGGCTCGCTCCTTTCTCGTCTCTCAAAAAATTATGATGCCTACGACATTAATCATGTCGTTTTGGCTCGTCAAGGAGAGGTTGCAAATAAACGTCCCTATAACTAAAAAAAATACGCTCAGTACTATAACACATGTGAGTGCGGTGTATGGTTATTTATTATTTATTTATTGGTGTGGTATGGTTATGTATTATATATTTATTGGTTCTTTGCCGCAGTGTAAGTATCTGAACCCGAGTCGAACCGCACGACTGCTGTGAACCGGTTGCTGTTTGTAGCCCTCCTTGTTAAGTATCTGAATGTTATCAGCAAAATGTAGATAAAGCATCCTGACGAAGAACTCGTATCTTCTAGTAGGAGCGGTGTAGTCCATCGCCTGAAGCAGGAGCCGCATTTGTCGACGACAAACTGTGACCCCTAAGAGACTGCCTATTTCCTAAAAAGGCATTCTTCTTTTTAGGTTCTTGCGGCCTAACGACGGTTTGCACGATTTGGCGTCGCGTTAGATGAGCGGCGGGCTGAATATGGACGCCAGTAGGGCCGAGGACAAAGAAAATAGGAGCAAGAAGGACGAGAAGAGGAAGGGTTAAGCACACGAATGCCTCCGTTAGTAGGAATGCCCTTGAACGAAAAAAGCGCATTGAACAAAGGTTGTGGTCGTCCGCCATATGGCTGTTTTGTGCATTTCCAAGCAGAAGGAAGAAAAAAACATGTTTAGAGCAGAGGGAAGAAAGCTGCTTAAAGCAGGACACAAAGTGCCATGATGATGGTACCTGCGTGTAGATGTGGCGATGAAAAACCTTTGTAGCACGTGTAGTCTTAAGCAAGAGTTTTACTTAAAAAAATAAACGAACGAAGTGTTGAAGCCATTGTGAGCTCGAAATTTTGTGTAGTCACCTAAAATGTAACCAAAGCGACAGATAATGGCAGTTAAACTGTGATGAAACACAAAGGAATTTCGGTTAGAAAGGAAAACGTGTCTTCCCTGTAAGGGCGCTATAGTTTCTATAGTTTTCTATAGTTTCTATAGTATTTCTATAGTTTATGATGTTTATGTCCCAACAAGATCAGAATATTTAAATTTAGCGCTATTTCTGCTGCTGCAATTTGGCAGTCCAATCCCTACACAGTTCGATGGTTACTGCCCTCGGTGCATTGAAAATATGCCTCACGACGACTTCAAGCTCATTGGGAATAGAGGATGGTCTAGGATTAAAAGTAGTCTCCTTAAAAATGGATTTTTTTTAAATTATAATTTGTCATTATTAAAAATGGAATTTTACTTGACACAACGACGCATTGTTATCGTTAAACACATCATTTCAAGGTTTGCCTACCACAATTTTCAAATAGCGTGAAACTTTTAGTGGACAATACGCTCTAAGTGCACTAAATGTGAAGCGAATAATGGGCAATGCAGAGAACACTAAGTCGATTTTTTTTAAATGTCTTACCATGAACGCATGTTTGCCCGGGTCGCTCAACAGATTACATTACGGCTGTCCGCCAGAGTGTGGTCGCGCGAGTTAGGCAACATTCATTCGGCAATGTGGTCAAGAATGCAATATTTCAAGAAGCACTATGCAGTGTATTCTCACAAACGATTTGCGTCTCCATGCCTACAAAACTCATTTGACTCAACAGTTCCAGCCTACAGACAAAGCACAGTAAAGCGAGTTTACTTACTGGGTACTTGAACAATTTCAACAAAGTCATCTTCAGCGATGAGGTCCATGTTTATGTTGATAGCTACGAAAAGAAACCCACATGAGTTTCATGAGAAGAGGATGCATCCTAAACACGTTACTGTTTCGTGCGGATATCGACCCTAAGATATTGCTGTATTTTTTGTGCGATTTAAAGGTTTTAGACTTCTATCTCCGTTTTTTAAAGTCCAAAGCTTGTCAATAGAACCCACGACCACCCATGGCTTAAGAAGAAGATTAGACGCTGTACCATTGAGGCCCAGCCAGAGTTACGCCAAATCGCAATTAAAAATTTCGTGAACAGAACGCAAACGCGTCGGCTATTCCGAGGATGCATAATCCAGATGTGTTGCTCCATATATTGTTATAACATGCAGTTTAGGTTTTAACTCTTCTAGCTCTTTTTTTTGGAATTAAGAATTTCCAGGGACACCTGGTATATATATATATATATATATAGGGTAATTTAATTTGAACGCAGAGAGCATACAAATTGTTAGTGTGAATGGGTGAACGAACAACATTATATACAGGAAATTATATCTGTTAGTAGACTCCAGCAGATCCTAATGGAGGCGTATATTGTCAGCAAGGAGTAGTATGCGTCGTGTCCTATCATGATAATGCCTAAGCACATACGATTTATACATTTGCGTCAGCCTGCGGCAGATCGCAGAAATTTGTCTCTGGAATGGTATACTGCATATACACCGTATTCTCATGACCAACTAATTCTGAAGTTAGTGAATCACATGATCATCTGTTCCACTAATTGTTTTCAAACTATTTCAGAGAAGAGTACTTCACAAGATTAAGGGTTTCAAAGTTAACGTGTTACAGGATTAAGTGATGTGTGTATATATCATTCACTAAAGTAGCACATGTAGATATATATATATATATATATATATATATATATATATATATATATATATATATATATTTATATGAAGTATGTCCAATTTATCTTAATAATCCGAGAGATAACTTTCTGACTGGCACAATAAATATATGTAATATGTATACATTTGATATTATGTTTTGGGTATTTTTCGTCGGGCGCAGAAAATCTTCTCGGTACAACGCAGAAGTTCAGTTATAAACTATATGCCGACCATAGACAATATTTGCGGTTACTACGTCAGAGCGACGATGGCGCCGAGCGGATCATCTACGAAGTTTGGGGTGCCTGGGAGGAAGCTCAGGTGAGTGATTAAATGCGCACAATATTCTTACCTCAAAACTCATTATCAGTTAGAAACAGTAGCGGTGCTAGCAGCTTGAAGCGCACGTTATCTTCTCCGCAAGTAAAGTAAGTCAAGCATATATATATATATATATATATATACATATACTTTACTTGCGGAGAAGATAACGTGAGCTTCAAGCTGCATAAACGAGCCTTTGACGTTGCAGGTGGTGAACTGGAAGAACGCCGAGTTTACAATGGCGAAAACACCTGATGAGGGCAGTGGAGCGATTTCTCTTCCCGCAAGTTTCAGGGTACTGCTTTTGTTCCAACCTTTTGTATCTATTATAGTTTCAGCCCAGTTGCTAAGAGGTTGGTTTTACAATAGTGTTTATAACGTTTTACCACCGCATCGATAAGTCCTAATTAGCAGTATATAAATAATACCGCCATTGTTTGCAATGTCAATAACAACACCTCTCAAAACAAGCATCGAATAATAATAATGAAATCACACATTCATAATGCTAATATTCCGTCCGATAATAGACACTGTTGCCACCATTTGCACTCCTTATTATTTTCTTTTTTTTTTAAACGACGTTTGATTGACGACTTTTTATTTCTGCTAGCAAATATTCATGGATAACGTATCACGTATCAGATCTCTATTTTAAGTTTCGTAAAATATTGGAAATAACCAAAATGACAGTCGAGCGGATTGGATAAACCACGGCCATAAAGCAAATAGCTTATGCAACCTCTATAAGGTCTCACGGTATTGCTTTTGTAGTAACTGTAGAGCCGTGCGACATGAACTTACGTGTGCCGTTCCAGTTTGTGCAGTGACGCGGACTGCAGCACTTCACTTCCGAGCTAATTTACTACGTAGGATGGACTGCTGATATTCATTATATTATTATAAGATTAATTCCTTTTGTCCTCTTCGGGTCTGCTAGATACAGCGTCTTAGTTTTGTCGGCTACGGCCGTTAGATGGTTTCAGTACACCTGCTTCACCATCATCGATAAGGCTCTGCTGGCCGTTTTTTGTGGACCTGTTTTGGCCTGGGGCTTAACCAAGACGTACACAGGCTTCCCGAGGGCCGCTAACCTAAACTAGCTTTTTAAACACAAAATTAGCAATCAATATGCTGATGATGAGTATTTTAGTTGTAGGTTTTAATAACAAGTAATTATGCTTAATTTGTATTGTAATCATTTTCATTTGAATTACCAATTGTTTCAATCGTTCTAATTGTGTTAGACGAATATCTTTACTGTGATTAGTAAATTTCATGTCACCCCATGGTGTCTATAATCGAAGCCACGTTCCTTCTGCCAATGACATCATCTGCCTCAGAAACATTGCTTTGCGTCGATCGTCCTTAATATCCTGCGTACATTTTGCGATGTCCCTCAAAAAATTTGCGGTACCGATTTGTATAAACCCCAGCAGCTCGGTATATTTAATTCGCTTTTCTGAATCTGCGTGTTCTGCGATCCACCGACAGAGCTGTAACGAAAATATGATGACGCCGCCGTGCATGAGACAGTTACATTCTAGACAAAGCTTTTGAGTCGAGTGACCATACCAGATAGTAACCCCATCAGGTCATAATTCATTGCTTCCGATCAGACCTTTGGGCTCGAGTGTGGATGTTGTTCCTGGCCAAAAAAAACCCGTTTTCCTATTGATGCGAGGCTATCCATTATATACCTTGCCGATTCCTCGCGTCGAGAAAATGATGATTCGTGTGCTCTTTTAGAGAGCTGGGGCCAAGCTGCTTCATAATCGACAGCATGATTGTTTTATTTTATTCTATTTTTGAATCTTCGTTGTCAAGTAATTCCCCTAGGGAACTAAACTGATTTAACGATGCAGCATAACAGGTTGCGACGAGATTCGTAGCCCGTCCTTCTTAACCAAGGCCCCGGAGCTCTATTGGAAGGACTACTTCCTTTCATAAACTCCCTTCTAAACTAATGTTCTACACCTCGTCCAGAATAACCCTAGTAGTCTCTTTGTAAACAGCAATGCTTTCCTTTTATTTGAAAGTCGGGGTTGCTTGTAACATGTAGTCAACCCTTGGTGCACCAAGACGGTACTTCAATAGACAAAGAGCTGCCTGCGGGTGCATAGTTGAACAGTCCAACATGAAAGGATTTTTACAAGGGCTTCTCGTTTTGTACGTTTATGACAAAAATGCACTCGATTCACAGGTGGTTATTGAGGTATTGGTAACAAATAAAAACGTCATCGTTGGCCTCAAACCGTTTTCGTTGGCTAGCCGGCCGTCTCCTGTATCACCGTCATCAGCACCTCCACCTGTACCGCCCCCGATCGATTCATCTACCCCTCCTCCGGCGACAGGGGCGCCACCGGAACCCACTGCTGTACCACCGGTGGTAGCGCCAACGGGTCAACCTTCGGATGCGACTCCAGCTGCAGACGCGGCCACAGTGCCGCCTGCAGAACCTCCTACGGCGCCACCAGAGCAGCCTGAACCCGACTCAAGAAGCTTGACAGCTTCGACAGGAACTACGGACCCGCTTCCCTCAGGCACTGCGCGGCCGGCGGCAGGAGAGACAACCGCGATCCTCCCGATGCCCACCGTAGAGCAGCCAACGAAACCGCCGACACCGCTCCCAACAGCACTAACACGGACGGAACCACCAGCGTCGCTCCCAACGGAATCACCAACGGCAGAATTACCGGTGTCGCCTCCAACAGAGGTACTGGGAACGCAATCACCGTCGTCGCCTTTCACCGAATTGCCGGAAACTGAACCGCCGACATCCCCGCTTCTAACGGCGCTACCAAGGACGGAACCACCGGCGTCGTCGTCAATAGAAGTACCAGGGACAGAACCACCGGCGTCGTCCTCAATGGAAGTACCAGGGACAGAACCACCGGCGTCGTCCTCAACAGAAGTACAAGAGACAGACCCAGCTGCGTCGCGTTCAACAGCGTTACCGGGAACGGAACCACCGTCGTCGCCTCTCACAGCGTTGCCGGACACTGAACCGCCGACACCGGCCCCAACAGCGCTACCAAGGACGGAACTATCGGCGTCGCCTTCAACGGAATTAGCAGGAACAGAACCAGTGACGTCGCCGTCTACGACAACATTACCGGGAACAGAAGAACCGGCGTCTCTTCCAACAGCAATGTCAGCGACAATGCCGACAGAACTGTCAAGGACCCCAGAAACTCGCACGATGGCGTCGACAGGACCCCCAACGAAGATGTCTACACCGCAACCTGCAACCGACCGTGCACCTAGTATCACGGAGCCAACCGAGATTGCTACGCAATCCACAGCACCAACGGAATCGTTCCTAGCCTCCGCATCCGGAGCACAATCGCAAGAGCTTCCATCGCAGCTACCAACAGAGTTCTTAACAGACTCATCAGCGTCCATTGAGGGTTTTACGACTGCGCCACCGTTCACCACTGTCCTGTTACAGAGCAAACCGATGTTCTCTACAGAATATACAACTCCGAGCGCAATTCTCATCCTCACTAGTGCAGCTGCCAGCGCGGGCAGTTCGGCAATAACAACTGCCGCAGCAGCAGCAACAGAAACGACAACAACAATTGCAATGAGAGCATTGACATCAACGCCACCTACGGCACTCACTGCTACGACGACGACGACGACCACGTTAACAACGTTGCAAAGTGAAAGCATTCTTGTACCTATCACTGTCACCACTTCGCCGAAATACGTCTCTTCTGCTGGCGTCACGACAGAACCCGCAGCAACGTCGATCCTTGCACCAAGTCCAATAACAATTACGGAGCTCAACGATACGCTTACGGCGCCAGCTGCGGCGACCTCGTCACCTACGCTCACTCTGCCTTCCAAATCGCTAACCCCAACACCACCGGTGGATCCAGCTCGTGAGTAAAGGAACTTGTTTTTAGCCTCGTAGGCTTTAAGGTTTCCAAAAATCTTCCAAAAACCAAGTAAAAAAAACACAAGAAAAATAGTCATAATGATAATACTAGTATTAGTATGAAGGGAGTCTTCTTACAAGTTGTTAGAAATCGTCTAAAGATTTAGTGATATAGAGCTGCCCTGAGTAGGGTTGACAGACAGTCAAATGTGACGTGCTTCGGGTTTCTGAGATTAAACCTTCAATTGTAATTACTGTTACAATAAACTCTAATATAAAAAAAAATAAGGGAGATATTCTGGAACAAGACAAAACAAGCAGAACGGTTTTGACATCATGTAAGTTGGTGACGTCTCGCCTAGAGTATTAAAATGTACACCTAAGCGTGAATGTACAACGTATGACACAAGTGTAATATTTTTAGGTGTACCATTACAAAAATTTACACATGCAACATCACACAAGCTCAACGGCTAACGTACTCTTAAAGTGCCTCTAAAAGCAAAATGCTCTTTGTTTCAGTGCCCGTCTTCTCCTACAACGACCGTAAGTAGTAACTTGTGATTTACATATATATATATATATATATATATATGGTAGTGCAATAAGTTCTTAGAATAAAAATCGAGAATTTTCCAAACCATGTTGTTAAATTTTTCTTATTCGATATACTCCCCGAGAAGCTCAATACACTTTTCCCACCGAGATTTCAGAGCTTTCATACCTCTTGAGTAGAATTCCGCGTCGTTAGACTGAAAATAGGCATTGACAGCAGCCTTAACCTCTTCATTGCTGGAAAAACGCTTTCCACCGAGACGATTCTTCAAATGTCCGAAGAGGAAATAATCAGAGGGGGCCAGGTCTGGAGAATAGGAGGGTTGTTCAATAAGTTCGAACCTCAGTTGGGCCAGTTTTGCCGACGCTTGCCGGGACTTGTGTGCAGGAGCATTGCCCTGGTGAAACGGGACAACCTTCTTCTGCAAAGCGGGCCGTTTCACGATGAGTTCTTGCTAACGGCAGTCCAACAGTCTTGCATAATATTCTCCTGTGATCGTTTTACAGCTCTCAAGGTAGTCGACCAGCATTATTCTACGTTGGTCTTAAAAAACTGTAGCCATCACCTTTCCGGTCAATGCCGTTGTCCGCACCCTCTTCGGAGGTCCTTCATCAGGTGCACACCATTGGCAAGATGCTTCTTGGGTCTCGGGAGTGTAGTGATGAACCCGGCTTTCATTGACGGTCATGAATCTGCACCAAAAATCCGACAGATTGTTCGACATCTTGGCCAAATTTCGCTGTAAAGCCAAAACAGGCGCGTCTTTTTGGCCTTGGTTGAGCAAATGCGGCAGCCATTTTGCTCTAAGCTCTTTCATCTTCAAGTTTTCGTGTAGGATAAAATGCACACTGCCTAAACTAATCCCTAATGCCTCCGCTATTTCCTTAATGTTCATTCGCTTATCTGTGCCAAGAATTTTTTGCACTTTCTCTACGTTTTCCTCGTTCAGTTGCCGTTTTTTGGCCTCCTGGACGTAGTTCATCCTCGGTGCTCCTGCGACCTCTTTTTAACACATTAATCCAGTTGGAAACAGTGGCAAAACATGGCGCAGAGTCACTGTACGTCTAGTCTAACTCAATTTTTACTTGGGTCGCATTCCAACCTTTGAAATAAAAATGCTTGATAACCACTCGAAACTCTTTTTTCTCCATTTTTAAAAATCACGCCGATACGTTGCACGGGAAAAGCTATCAAACGAAATCGCAACGGCCAATCACCATAATATATTAAGTGCTAGCAGTCGAAAAGTTGCAGTTCCTATTAGCGGTGAAAGCGTGCCAAAATTCGAATTCTAAAAAGCTCATTCTAAGAACTTATTGAACTACCTATATACATACGCGTAAATATATAGAAACTATCTTTTTTCCAATTCCAATTAGATTTATTTCACTCAGATTGAGTATAATATACAGTTCACGATGTTTCTTCATAATACTCTATCTTCTTCACGCTTTCGGCGAGAGAAGTAGTGTAACGAAGTTTTGTTCAGCGCTGTGCATCCCACTGCATGGTACTTGGCACATCTCTTCAGGCAGAACCGGCAGGTGCACAACTCGTACTCCTCGTGAAAGGCTGCGTTTGAACATACCAGGTAGTGATAACCATTCACTATGTACCTGGTGTATACGTGGCGACTGTCACATGCAAGACCAGACCAAAGGTGCACGGCATTGAAAACGTCCAAACCACCGACCTCCCGTCTGGCCTGTTCGACTTTAGCTTCCCATTCAGAAATGAAACATTCGTATGGTACTGTACGCGGCATCTTCAGCCTTAGTCGGATTGTTTCAGTAGCCGGTGGACAACCTGACATGAGATACACAAAGCGGCTCCTTGCTCGAATAGACAAGCAAAGCACTCGCTTCATATATAATGAGAATAGAGGCGGTAGACCATTTCGACGTATCTGTTTGATTACGCGCTAGACAAACATGTCGTTTGCGTTTATATATATATATATATATATACATACATTATGTTGTCAATGTATCATTTCAGTGATAAATCCGGATTTCTGCGACGGATTGCCGTGTCAGATCGACAGCATGGCGCTAGAGTTCGAGATCGCCGACGGAGGTACGTGTGCGTTTGTTTGATTCACTCTGACGTCTTGCATCATTCATCTTCTTCGTCACTTCATTTTGATATGACAGTGCGGCCACTCTAAAATTGTGTTCATAGTTGTTACAATAAAAATACATAGTAATAGTGGTAGTAGAGTAATAATAAGAGCCATTATCGTGTCACGACGTTTTGTACTAGGCCGTAGAGAAGAATATTTTCTTTCCGAATACGGTATACGCTGCGTTACGCTGGTAAGACCTCACGTAGTCCACCCTTTGCGCGTTACTTACTCTCAGTGGCCGTGTGCGGAGATTGTCCTGTATAGGTTGTACTTAATTGAATTAACTACTCTTTAGCCAATGATTAGGTATCGACTATCAAGCGCGTTAAATATATATATATATATATATATATATATATATATACATATATATAGATTATAGATATAGATATATAGATAGATATATATAGAGATAGATAGATAGAGAGATAGATATATATATATATATATATATATATATATATATATATATATATATATACATATATATATATATATATCTATATACATATATATACCACATATTATATATATACCAGATATAACTAAATAAGTGGTGTGGCTGATACATAACTCCCATTTGTCTACAGAGTGCCCCGTTTTGCGTTTTTTATACGTGCGTAGTGCAACGCAATAACTGCAATCTATAGAGAGAGCCACCAATTTTTTTGATGAGGCATGGCTTTTCTGCAGCAGTTGCAGCTAAGCTTACGACAAAATGACGTAAGGTCTTTTAACACACACACATAAACGCATGTCAGTCAATTTAGACGTCAGCCACAGTCCATGCTACATTGGGTCACATGTATAACGCTTCAATGATAGATAGGTCTCGCCGACAACACTAACATCTCGTTCTGATTTGCCCGATAGTTGTTGCACGCACTATTCTGCACAGTGATTCTAGTTGTGCCGACTGTAATGGTTAAGAGTTTTTCGATCAGCTACGAACAAAACGACTATTTCCAGGCGACAGACTTACTCTACCTCACAGCGGCAGCGGCGGTAATTCGTTCGCGCACGGTTACCCATAAAATTTCTTGATACCGTCTCGTGATAAAATTGCTTTTTTTTCTAAATGCTATTCGATCGTTTTTGGTTAGATCCTAAATCGAATTTCCTAAAATAGAACGGTTCCACTACCGAACTGATCGATCGTCATTAGAGTTCCCGCATTGTAGTTGAATTTTTCATACTAGTAAATCAAATAACAACACATTTTGGATATTTAGCTTGCCGTGCACAAATACTCGTATGAGATTAGATTAACGTTGGAGCAACACGTGTTTATATAGCTTCTTTTTTAAAGAGAAATAAGTGATTGGCAAGAAGTGGAGATGAACTTATATATATATATATATATATATATATATATATATATATATATATATATATAAGAGATACCAAGTATACATCAGCGAATCCTACGGGATGGCTACCGGACGAGTCAGGATGCCTCCATATCTAGCTCCACTGGATATAAAACTTGCCCAAACAATGTGTTAACACAAAATGAGGGGAAGCTTGGAGCTGGATTAGGTCAAGGGCGTACAAATCCCAAACAAAATGTCCGCTGTCTGTAGTTTGCTTATCAACTGAAAAATTATTGCAAGATATATGTTATGATAAGCTTGACGTGGTAGTACAGATGGCTGCCATGTCCGATACAGAAAAACACACATTAAATCAGTCACTAAACCGCCTGTACGAAGTGTGCGCGATGAAAACTTCACTGCTATCAATTGCAGAAGTGCCGCATAGCATCAGTAGCAAACAATTAATGTCACCATCTGATTCTGGGAGGTTTCTTTTTCGTGATCTCAACGCTATTTTGGAAAGATGATAATTTCCAACTGAGTGCAATTTTGCCAATTTTAAAATAAGGTAGGCTGACTCAAGGCTGACTTGGAGCTGTTAGGTGTGCCCTTGCTGCCGGATGGGATACCAAAAGCACTAGCCGCCCGGAAAGACAAACTGAACTTCGCCACAGGCAGACTATCCCAATTGGGGGCCCACTGCGGTCTTTTTCTCCTTAGATCTTGCTTTTCAGCCACGAAGTTAACACACCTAGTTAGATGTTGCAATTTATCATCATCGCCTGAACTTTTACAGCCTTTTAATGATCTTAGCTTAGACATTTTAGAGGAGATACTAAATCTTCAGCTTGCCGCTGTGGCACGGGATCAGGTAATGCGTCCAATTCTCTCTAGGCGGCTTAGGTATGCCGGACGCGGTCATGATGGCTAGACCCGCGATCGTGTCATCATTGACTCAGTCTCGGAGTCGGAGAGGGTTAGGGCTTTATTGAATAAGGATGGATGGGAAGCTAATAACGCTGAACTACAAAAGCTGACCGACAGATTGTTGTCTTTGTTTGACTCCCCTCCCGATGAACGAACTAAACAGAGCAGTTGGACAGACCCTCTGCAAGAAAAGCGATTAACAAGCCTGATCGATAGAGCCCCCACCGTGGCTGACAAAAACCAGGCTTCGAGCCGTTAGTAGTCAAGGGGCTGGAGCCTGGTTACATGCCCTACCCTGTCCACGAATAGGGACGCTTTTGGATGATGAGACGACGCGCATCAGCACAGGATTGCGGCTTGGTGTCGACCTAGTTGTCCCTCACCGATGTCGTTGTGGTTACCTTGTAGATGTTTTGTCGCATCATGGCTTATCATGCGCCTTAAGTGCAGGCCGAAGAGCACGCCACTCGGCATTAAATGACATGTTCAGTCGAGCATTAATATCTGCTGGCTTTCCGTGCGTACTAGAACCTCCAGGTCTATCCAGAGATGACGGAAAAAGGCCTGACGGTCTTACTCTAACCCCCTTTGAGCGTGATCGCATGCTTGTTTGGGACGCAACTGTAACCGACTCATTAGCCCCTTCGATAGTCGGTGCAGGTGCGGACCAGGCAGGTCATGCGTCTAGATTAGCAGAGGCTAACAAATGTAGAAAATACTCTGGCGTTAGTTATCCGCATCAATTTTGTCCGTTGGCTTTTGAAACAATGGGAGGACCAGGCCCGCTTACATTGAAGTTGATTCAGCGCGTGGGTAGAAGCCTAACCTCTCCACGGGAGACTCAAGAGCATCGGAATTTTTGGGTCAGAGGCTGTCGCTTGACATCCAACGAGGAAACGCAGCATCTGTTCGGGGCACATTGTTGAACTGGGCTAATCCCGGGTTAGATAACCCGTAACCACACGTTAACGCGGAGACAATTGTTCACTCCAAAGTGCTAACATAAAAAGTCATTTAATAAAGACAACATGTCTATATATATATATATATATATATATATATATAAGGTAGGCCAAGATTGTAACGAAGCTTATAGAAGCTGATAGTAAAAACGTCCCAGGCTGATCTTCTCTTGGAGTGCGTTATTTTTCGCAATATGCTTGCATTACTACGAAATAAAGGAACACTAAGGGATACTATGGCCGCTTATTGGCTATTACAATTGGCTCAGCATAATATTCTCAACTAATCTATCAATATCAACGTTGCAACTTTCACGAAGGACGGATATTACAAATATGATTTCGTCAGCTAATTAATTTTTTTGTGGAGGATAATAAAATGCGGTTACGCACTACCGCTACGAGTAGGTAATATCGCTTTCCATCTCGAACAGTGTGGGACTCGACCCCAGCGGATGATATTACGCCGCTAAGGTCCACTAAACGCACCTCCCCCCTCAAACTTCGCTTTCTGATGACCCAGTTATTCATAGAACAGTGCTTTGGGCCCTCAGGAGAAGTGGCGAGTGCCTATCGGATCAATTGCCGGGGTCGCTCACGGGTTCTCTCACCTGTCAGGCGCACCTTGACTATATATATATATATATATATATATAGACAAAGTGCGCCTATATATATATATATATATATATATATATATATAGACAAAGTGCGCCTATATATATATACTTAATAAGAGCGTAAAGTTTTAAGATATATGCAAGTTCGTATAAGGCCTGATATAGGGTTAATACAGCAATGTGTAGGTGCGATTAAACTTATAATAAAGAAGTCTTTTTTTCGCCTCAAGGGTCGCTCGGTTAACTCGATTGCAGTGATGGAGTTTCAATGGACGTTAAAGAGAAAAGTGTTTACCTTGGATGCCCTATGAATCTTTAGTGAACCTCGTAGAACCAAGCGCATGATTTTTAATGCAAATGGAAGACATTGAACAAGTCAGTCAGGCGAGATTTTCGGAAGTAACGCTTCAAGATAGTTGCAAATAGAACGGAGAACTCTGCGTCGTCAAGAAAATGGCTGGAATCTGTTGAAGAACGCTTGTGGAGAATGTGCCGCAGCAGGCACAGTCTCGTTACAAATATATCTGAGAAAAGGCTCAACGTCTTGGCAGCCAAGTGCAGTCTACAGTGCAGAAAATGCAAAGTCACGCGTAGTCCATGACGGAATTCGTAACTATGGATATGTATAGACATACTGAGAATACTTTAGCGCGCACAACCCCACAGTATGGTCGAGCCCGGTGGCGTGGTGGCACGCGTCTGCGTCTCGCGACCGGAGGAGACACATAGCAGGTGCGCGGGTTCGAGCCCCACCGTTGCACCGATTTGTATTTATGGGGGTCCGTCTATGATGCAATGTGAAAAGCAGTTCCATGGACGTTAAATCCTGGCTGAGAGTCAGCCCCGAAAGGATTTTTTAACCCTACAGTATGACCGATGACTATAACTGCGCTCTTTCTGCAACGACCCCGGCCACAGCCGATGCTCTCTGCCGCAAGCGGACCCCTCGGCATAACGCTCAATAGGTATGCTTTCCTGCCTATCCGAAGCAGCTGCGCACATTATCAACGGACGACTAGTAACATAACTAGAAAAAAAAGTTGTAGCCAATCTAGCAGGGTTTGTGAAGACTACACTCCATACATCCGGCTATCAGCAAAGTTTGAGGCATAGCTGAAACACACCGATATGCGCCAAGACCCAGCCGGTCGCATGTCTTACCATCCTCTTAGATGAAAAACACGCTTCATTCGCATGCGTGGGACGCCATAAATAATGAGCACTTTTCCCAATCTATATATATATATATATATATATATATATATATATATATATATATATATACTTTTTATTGTTTATTTAGAAGAATATATAATGCTTCACGACGTTGCTGCTCGTCTAGGGCTCTAGCACGTTGCCTCTTCAGCAGATGTCATTGTTATATAACGCTCCGCGTCGCACGGTCAAGTCACACGGTAGCCATCGCAGCCCGACAGTCCCCTCTGGACAGATTTCCTGGGTCCTAAAAGTAAATAAACTAGATTCGAGTTGCTACTCAATTAAACTCCGGACGGAGGGACTACTTATCACCAAACGTTTAATTAACTCAGCAGCCCCTATCAAGACACAGATAGATCGCCACTTAGAATACAAACACAGGCAAAATATAACTACCTCCACTAATTTCCACATGAGATGGCACAAACTCGCATATGCCGATATACATGCTGCAATAGTCACAGCCGCGACCAGTGGGAGAAAAGACGCAGATCTACATGACGTATCAGTTGGCGTCTTTTAAGCAAGCCGTCCATTGTCCAGGCGGATGGCCATATCTGTTTGTCCATGTAATCCACCAATTATTATGTACAACTATAACGAGAGCTCTATCAAACGGCGCTAATAATATATACCCCACACCAGAACCTTGAACACTCCGACAACGTAGTAACTACTGGTTAACAAATTTTCGTACTTTTTTGTATATATAAAACATAACTATATGTTCAGGTACCATGGTGCAAAAAACAAACATAAAATATCCTATGTACTGAATGTTTCAGAGCTGCGTACAGTGGGCTTTCATACAAGGGCTTATGAACTATGCGACCACGTTGTGGTAAAACACATCAGAAATTATAGATTAAACGCACTTAAAAAATAAACAACGAACAGATACCTTAAGCAGATAGAACCAGCAATAGGAAACAACCAGCAGGCCCACCGCGGCTACCAGACAAAATTATTACTCTCAGATCTCAAAAAATTGTACGATTCTACTCACGGCTAGCACACCTACCCATTTGCAAAATTGCTAACGGGCCATAGTGGTGACTGCTTTTAGCGGTACCTACACCGCATTCGTCAAGCTGACTTCCTCCTTCGCCGTATATGAAACCCAGAAAAGGCTGACGATGTAAGGCATTGCCATTTTCCATACTGAGCGAGAGCTGTCTCGGAACGTTACACTGCAACGTCCCCTTACATGGCAAGGCCTTCTAGAAGCGCTCCTCAATAATAATGGGTCCAGACTTATGCTAAAAAGATATGCAGAATTTGTCGCCAAAGCGACAATAACCTCCACACAAAGTCGAGTAGTCACTTATTTAATCACTTACTTGTCTGCAAAAGCGGGCAGGTAAAGTGTTCTCGAGAAGACAGTACTGCGGCCAACCCCGACACGGAGCAGTTTCGTGGGTTTGTGAGACCCACACTACTGTGGCTTCAACAACGACGTCCGGTGTGCATCATGCGTTTTGCCGGTTAATCTCTACTGAAACAAAAATATGATGACCGTGATCGCAACGCTAAATACTTGGCACTTATGGTGTCAGCGAAAACCGACGTAAAGTAACAACGAGGTCGCAGAGAGGGTAGCTGCCGTGCACAATACACGCGCAGGGCGTATGGCCAACGAGTCCGCAATGGTAAGCAGCACTGGTAGGATTATTCAGATGAACTGTTCGTGCATTCGCTAATAGGGACTTCGGTAGTATCAATACAAGTCTCCTGTAGCGAATGTCGCTACTGGCTGAGGAGCATTCTCAGGAGGAAAAATAAAAAAGGATTGCGTTCGAGAAAACGAGAGAGACTAGCGAGAACTAGAAAATTAGATATTCGTTCTTATGCCAACTAGAAAACCGGCATGAAATGAAAATTTAATGGGCATACATGCATTAGTGCGGTTTGAGTGGTTCGAAGGTGAAGCCGGCTAGGCTAGCCGGCATTGTGTTCGCACCGATAGTAATTATGTAGGTTTATCTCGTTTCGAAGAACAATTAAGGAGCTTTTGAGCAAGGCAAGGAAAATCCTTCCAGAATTCCAGAATGTAGTACTTGCTTAAACATTGTTGCTGCGTTGTCGGCTGTAACCCGCCTGAGTACGTTAGTATAGTTTGGGGTTGAGTTGAGTTTTTTCTCGTTCTCGTGCCTGCTGGGCTCCGATCGATGCCGCATTCGCGCACGTAGTACGAATGGACTTGATTGAGCACAGCGTCGTACGATCTGTGGGCGGGCGACAAGGCAAGAAGACAACGGACTGGGAAAAGCATAAACATCTGTTTGGGAATCTGTCGGTTGGCCTGTCTGGATACCTCGTTCCTGTCAATTGGACACCGCTTACCTTTGCATGTCTACCAGCCAATGCAGAGCCTATCGAATAATACTGTGATGTTGCCCAGGTCCTGTAGAAATATATATATGTATATATATATATATGTATATATATATATATATATATATATATATATATATATATATATATATATATATATATATATATATATATATATATATATATATATATACAGAAGATATTGCTGTAGGCACGCGCACATAGTTGGCTGGTCTGTAGTCAATAGAAGCCACCGCCGGTCGGTCGCTTCGTTCCGAGCGTCCGTCACGTGCAGTTCGTGTGTTCCATATCGACATGCGGGTAGGCTCTCGCAGTGGCGTGACACCGTAGGTAAGCACCACAAGCACCTCCAATACGCCTCCAGCCGCCTGCCGAAGAAGGCAATTGTGGGGCCGGAGCCGGGCCGGTCGCTTCGGTACGGTTGCCGAACAATTGTGAATAATGACGAAAACAGTGAATAATGTTGAGTGTATGAATGATGTTGCTGCTGCTGTTGCTGTTGTTGTATGAGCTGAATTGAGTCATGTGGTCATTGGAAGCCTTGGCCATTGGCAATGGCCAACCTAACTCGTAACATATATCGCACCACAGTATGCGCCCACTGAAATAGGTTATTCTGATGCAGGCAGGTGACTTAGACAGACACAGAACGGGAAAATTAGAAAGCAAATATTTAACGTGTTGGTCAGCTGTGTTTGCCTCTATTGTAAATTATTCAATATTTGGTTTAACAAAGACTATTGTAGACAGTTGATTTATATTTCACAATGAGTTACAATGTGACAGTGCGGTCTCACAGTATGTATTTAACTTTGGATGATAGAAACGTTCCGTAAATTTCTGCACGTACAAGTATATGGTAGCGTCCAATATCAATCCCATTTCCACAAAAACTACACACATTAAAATAGCTGGGTTTTATGAATATGTGATGGTGGTATCCGTGCCAAGCAGTATTCAGCAGATTAGCAAACGGTTCCTTTTTCTGCATGGCTTCTTTTCCATCTCTGTGAACAAAAGGCCGAGCCATCCGTATAGTTCTCAGCTACAAATTTGAAATGTCTGTTCTCTCCATAGGCTCGATATGAGTCTAGATATCCGCTGTGAATGGGGTGTTGTTAAAGGCTAGGTCTTCAATGAATGTTCTCTCTCCGCACATCTCTAAGGCAAGTGTTGTCAGCTTTACATAGCAGGCTTTTAGCTTATCTAGACTTTTCAAATTGCTCCTGACAGAAAGGCAGTATGTTGCTACAGGGAGTACTTTGATTTAAAAGCATTTTATAGCAGTCTTTATGTCCACATCGTGCATTTTGCCCAAAAAAACATTGCAGACGTAGCTTAGGCTTATATCTTTTCGATATGTCTGCTAGAAGAGAGCCTGGGGATTAGTAAAACAATTGATACGAAAAGTGGCTAACTAATTTAAGTCGTTCTCCAAATACAGTTAGACAATGATCCTTGGTCGCTTATGACCCTCCCCCTTAGGGTAGGATCTTTAGGCTTTTGTGCGTTATTCTTGAGCTTGTATATAGTGGTCGCTATTTTTTATTTGAATTATATTGTGCGCTAATTTATTATGAAGGAAAGTAAAAAGAGGGCTTGTTATGTTGAGCCCTGTACGAATCGTATCTAGTAAAAGGTCCCTTGGGAGGTAATCGAAAATGAATAAACGTAGCGTCCGTTATTTCCTTGTTAGAAGCACGGTGTGGTACATAGTTTAAAACAAATGCAACTGCAACTGACATCGATCGCCCCTTAAAAAAAACCGTATTGTTCTGCCGAGATTATGTCGCCCACGCAAGAGTACAATCGGCCAACGATAAGCGACGTTAATATCTTGTAGAGGACGCTTGTAAGTGCTATGACCCTATTCTTTGGATTTTTGGATCCGCTGCATCCCCCTTTTGCTTAAATATAGCCTTGTAGCCTGTAGATAGCTTTTCTCACACTCGCCAGGGATTCTGCCTTGTGAAACACTTTCACTGTATAGTGTTGTCACAACATGGTACATAGCGTCGATGTTAGACTTTAGATGTTCATTGAAAACACGATCACGTCCTTCTGATTTCCCGTTTTGCATTCATTTAATTGCTGCTGCTTTGACTTTATCCTTAGTAAAGTCAGCAACTTCTTCTAGAAGGTTGATCTGGCAATATGACGTCTCTCTCTAATAGATGTGTAAAGTGGGGTACTCACTCTTTGTCATTTATCAGTGGGTTTGAAGCCACTGGTCTCCTTGGAAGAAGCAGTCATGATGTCTTCACGCTTGCCGAGATTAGCCAAATTCGTTGTTGCTTCTGTTGCTGTAGAAATTTAGTTGGCCGTGTGGGACAGATCTCTCGCTTTATTTGTCGAGACTCCTTGTCGAACCACGACTTGTGCCTCTGCAGTCTCATGTTCTTTGGTTTTGCGACCATGCAGATAGACCATTTAATTGTTTTTTTTTTTCAATATGATTTATAATATCTGTGCCGTAGGCCATTTGTAGTTTTTTTTTGCAAGTACATGGGCGTCTTGTAAGCGAGAGTCTTGACTTATTATAGGTGTGGCCATTTCTTGGCTGTGGCGTCACTTACACTCCACTTGATAATGCTTATGATTGCCTCTTCTTTTTAGCAACAAGAATGCCACCAGATTGACAATTTTGGCGTTTTCTTGCTGCTAGCAATTATAGTTAATCAATCAATCTGTTAACATCCTCTTCTGCAATGATGGTGCCGTCTGTAATACTGGTTTCAGAACTTATGATACATATAACTAACACGTAGGCTTTGTCTGTTTTTGGCTTTCAGATCTTCCCTACTTTCTTTAAAGCGCCTGACTTCATTTACGGAAGATCTACGATAACTCTTGACACGATTTGCCGCACTTTGAACGAAACGTCCTGTAAAATTTAAAGTAGTACCAATTTTGATCAAAAGGTAACACAGAATCTGCTTAGTCATTATACATATGGTAGCCTAAATTATTGTTGCATATTTCAGGGCAAAACACGTGTTTGTATTGATTATTATTATTTTTAGGTACTTCATCCTATGGGTATTCATCTGATAATTACACAGTAATATATACATATAGGTAAGAATTGAACCACATAGCTGAGGCTAACCGAGCCTCGTCATTTACCGTCGTAAAAGAGAAAACACCCGTTTATCACATAGTTTAAGAACCCACTATTTGCGATCGCCCACGCGGGAGCTCACCAATTTGCTGAAGATTCTGTATCCCGTTTCAATTTTAAACTAATGCAGCATAGTTCATCTCAAAGCAATGCAGTATTGGGGAATTTCAAACCAACGATCGTCCAAGTGCCGCCTGACTTCTACTGGATGTCTGCGGTAGGTTGAGTCCGGTGGCGTGGTGTATTTGCGTGTGCGCCTTGCGACCGGAGGAGACACATGCGCACGTTCGATCCCCGCCATTGCACAGTTGTATTTATGGGGTCCGCCTTACGAAGGAGCGCGAAAGCGATTTCATAGACGTTAAAGGTCGGCTGAGATTCAGCCCGCAAAAAGTGAGAATTTCCGCGGTGGGCACGCAGGAATGAATGAAACGCTGCTTTTCAAACGCGTTTTGATGTCCCGATTCGCTTCTCCGTACATAGGTTTCTCCACAAATTCTTTAGTATAGAGTTGCAATACTTCGAAGCGGCTCAACTCATTTGGATCAATATGTTTTGAAGCAATGTCAAATCTGGCCCAATCCGACTCTAGTCTATGAGAAAGGACTAAAGGTGTTTGATTTAAAATAGACACTGTCAGCTGTTGCCGCTTCTTCTTTTTCTTCTTCTTCTTATTATTATTATTATTATTATTATTATTTATAGAACTTCGCTACGTTAGCAGTTCGGGGTGGAAAATTGTCTCAGCGCGAACGTGTGGTCGCGAGTTTCTAACCCAAAGTTACAGATTCTGCATTTCTTCGTTGAATGTTGAGTGACAGCCTCTGACGCAAGAATTCGGATGCTCCCGAGTTTCCCGCCGAAAAGTTCTAGTTCTGAATCAGCTTGAGCGTAAGGGGTCTTGCAGCATCCCTTAGTCTCGAACGCCAACGGAGAAAATTCGTGCGTATAATCAAGGCTAGAGTATTTTCTGTATTTGTTAGCCTTAGCTAGCCTGAAAGCATGACCTGCTCGGTCCGCACCTGCACCTACCGTTAAATACCAACGTCTTATTTGTTACTGCTTCCTCGTGGTGTGACCACGACGCTCAGACCTACCTGGATCTTTATGTGAGATTGAGGTGTACTTTCTCAACAAGATTCCAGTACTGGACGAAGTATCACTCATTTTATTCCGAGTTGAGCAGTTGCTTGTGTATAAAAACATCATACAGAACAGAATAGTTAACTCTATCTGTCTGACCTCTTTTGGGCACGCTACAAAGTGGCACGTTGTCTTTATAGAAAAGTCTGATCAGACTAGATCGTACCAGGTTCATACCGTGATGGCTCAGAATATCCCATAGTAACCCTCTGTTGATTTTCTAGGCCTCCTCTAAATACGATGTCGGAATGAAGATGCTATGCTTTCTACGTCGCTTGCATTTTCTCAAGTGTTTCTACTTCTCCGTCATCTCCCTTAACTCGGTACCCACTGTTTGCCTTGCTAATGAATTAACCGCGAATAGTACATTCGATATTCTTAAAAAAATACCGATCTACTTTCGGAGTAGTGCTGTTATTGCGTTTACACGTGTTCTGGTTCTGCTGAACATATTTACTCGATGTACGTCATTTGCAGTGGTTTAGTTGCACTCGACTCTGTGCGACTTTCCGGGAAGATCGTCCGGATATCGTTCTCGTGCCTTGTTGTGTCGATTTCGCCTTCAGGAGCTGAGTGGCAATTAGCAGCAAATGTTCCTTCATACTTGCGAGCTCCACCTGTTCGACCTAGCTGCCTTTAACTCGTGTTTCCTGGCATGCATTCGTTCGTTGTAATTGTAGCCTAATGCGTTGTTCCTAATTGTACCCCGAATGCGAAAAAGCTCCCTGCTCTCAGAGGTCACGCGCGAGTCAGTCAGCCGTGCAGCCGTCTCTTCTTATTACAAGCATTCCTTTTTGTCGTCGACTCGAACCAACTGCTTGTTGCCCGCTAGGGCTTGCTATAATACACCATGATCTCCCTTGGCTCTGGCACGAGCCCCGCCTGCTTGAGCCGGCATTAATCCATTTTACGTGCGACTATTATCCTCCTCTGCAAAGATCCGTTCTGCTATAGTATAGCTTTAGCTGCCACCGCACAGGAGCTAGTCCAGGGTGTGCCCTATTCCTGTACACCACGCTTAACACTTGTTGGTTGTGCTTAGGTTAGTCAACCCTAGCTGTAGCGTAGTAGTCTTCGAGTAGTGCGCACGCAATTTACGGTAGAAAGTATCGGTGTGGGCGTTTTACTGTTTGATTTCTAATTTTCACTGCCGCTGATGCAGAATAAAGATTTTTTAATTAACTTACAAAAGTAGCATTTCTCTTTGAAGATGTACGTCTTTCATATATAGATTTAAAACGGACAACTGTTCTTCTACGTCGATCCACTGCTACAGTCCACGTTATAGTGCGTGCTTTTGTCAAAGCCCTAGTATTTCACTATGTGAGATGATAGGATTTGCCCAATTTTTGCTCTTTTCTCTTCGCTCTTCAATTTTTAGTGCATTGGTTATCAGAGCGCCGTAAATCGTGCCTTGTGAACATTCACATACATACTTTATTCGAATTCACTCTATATATATATATATTTCACCCAAGTGCTATGCTGTAATATCTGCGCTGTGTGAAACGAAATTCATTGGTGCGCCCAACGACCAAATTAGAGGGCGTACTTTTGGTGTACAAAATATAGACAAATGCTTACATACGAAGAACATGCCGAGAACAGCTGAAAACGGTTCAAACGTCAATGTTATATACATACACAAGATGCGTGGAATAAATATGATGAGATGACGCTGCGTGTTTCTTTGTTAACATATAACATTTTGCGCGAAGTTTACCTACGGAGATCACGTTTCCACTTGTTTCTACAGGTACATCCGTCTGTAGTCGAACGTCATTTAAGCGTGCACGTTTGCAGTGTCCTCAGTATCCTTGAAGTCTGGTCAACACACACTTGCATGTCGCCTTTCTGAAACCTGGGCCTGCATTCCCAAAAGCATTAGATTCTTGCTTGTTCTAGGAACGCTAGCTTCTTGGATGCAAATTTACAGAGACGTTCCTTAGGTTTTAATGATAGTTACATTCTCGTCGCTGCAGTGGAACTGCTTGACAGACATACGTGCTTATGTGCACTATTTAAATTACACCCGTTTATCAGCACAACGACTATTAGATATAATAAAGAATACACAGTCGACTACGGAATCAGTTATGGAGGCATGAGCTGTGCATGGACTATTTTAGATGTTCATACTTAAGTAATCTCCACTCCGTTTTGCCAAGAAACCGAGAACAGCCAAAAGAAGCGTCTGCTACTTCAATTCCTGCGTTTCTAAAAAGACAATGCATGTCAGGTCATTCTACGGACCTCTAACCTCTAAGTTGTCCGTTGCAGGAGAACCAATCCTTGAAGGAATACCTAGAAGCAAACCTTTAGAGTTAAATCATTAAGCAGATAAGACATAACATTTGGATTCCCGGCACAAAGCAAAAAAGTTTCTGGATTCGAACATCACCTCTTGTCTGTCCTATGTTTAGCACTGAATGGTACCATGGTTAGCAAGGCAACGCATAACGCTCTGGCCTGCAATGGCACCGTATAAGGTGTCAACTTACGCGAGCGGCAGAATATCAAGAGCCATCACTATAGGTATCAACGTGATGTGATTCAACAATTGGTTCAACCCACAGCGCCAGTTCTGCTTACCAAAAATGGCCCACTAAGCATACTTATTTAACAGCGTTCTTCAATTGAGAAAGAACACTCACACCCATTAAAAGTTTGAGAATAGGTTGAGGCTATATACGCCCCAATACCTCTAATCATTCGCTTTACGGGATGAAACTAAAAATGTACGCTTGCTATCCTGAGGGAAACTTCGGAAGGAACCGGAAGGTTACAACAAAGCACCTCCTTGCTCGTAAAATCAAACGATAACTTTTAACTTCAGAGTCAAATTTGGCCTATGATGCAGGTATATCTTGAGTGGGAAATGTTGTGCCTTGTATAGAGATGCACCCACTCACGTTGGATAGATTTAGTTATTCACATGTTTATTACCTGTAGTTGTTATGTGTTATGAAAATGCTGTATGAGTGCACTACTTCGTGTGCGTGTATACTTTCAAGCTTGTTGTCTTATTTATTGTTCGTTGTTGAAAAAAGTGTGCACCAAGTGCTGTATTGAACCCATCGTGAAATTATCCATTGCCAGTAATTTTTGTAAAAGGTGCTAATATAAAACATATTCGTGTTGTTGAGTGTGAGTTCTAAGCCTCATTGTTTAACTCAAATTTGATTCAACTGTTACGCGCTAACTAGCGTTGTAAATTGCACTTCCGTTGAATAAACCACGTTTAAAGAATACCCAACGAAAATAAAGAAGCCTTCATTCTAAACAATTTATTTGAAAATGTCAGTCAAGCTTGTGCCACGGATGAGCTGCTAGCTCGTTCGTATAGCGTTCAGCTGTTCCGACTCTCGAAAGAGTACCCCGTAGGGTAGAGGGACGCGGTCAATCTTGGCTTCCTATTAATTAGCACACATCGTAACGTCCCAGACGAGCTATCCTCAACATGGGCCGATTGCTAATTACATTGAAATACGGAAACGGAAATTTGTCAGCTACCTCGGGACACTTTGAGGCTAACATGTTTTAGTTCGTGTGCATTCAGCATTCAAGGTCTAGTCAATGTGCTGGTTAGTTTTATTTCTTCAATGCCAGAGTATGTATGTATATATATATATATATATATATATATATACCGACACCACCAAGGTATTCCGGTTCAATTTACCTGCATTTAGTGTGGGATAAAATATATTTAAGAAGTGCTTACGATGGCAGCCGAAAACGACTCAACCGGTTAGGCCATCCTCTAACGAAGAAGATCTCTGTGATTATAGCACACAATAAAACAAGTGGGTCACGGGAATGTGAAAGTGCTCTTGTTTTTATGAGGTTGATCATTGTATGATGAGACACTAGCAAGTCCTTGTAAAGTGCGTGTGTCGCGCGTCGCCGATTTCCGGGCCGTAATCTACCCTTCTATTCCTGCCGTTTAGATATGCTCAATAATAGTTATAATAGTTAAAACCAGCAATGTCGTATTCAATGTGCGAAAACAACATTTCTTAAGTAAAGCTTCTGTTCCATCAAACCAAGCATGTTATGAATTACACCAGGAAAAGTGGATATTATTGCAGGCTGTGTTCGTCCCTCGAAAAACGCTAGAAATAATGCTACAATGGTGAAAAAGGTTACTTAACGCTTTAAAGCATTAGAAGCTGCTGCCACAATAATTGTCGCTGGGGACTATAACACGATGCTGGACAAATCTGACTGCTAGAACACAAAGGCCGCTTGGACGCTTTTATGGATTTCGATTTGCTGGCTGGCTGGCACGGCTTTGTGAGGTGTTCACTAGCTATTCTAGCTATTATTAATACAGACCTTAATAGTGTGCTTTATCCTTAACAAAAAGGAAAACGCGCCAACCGACACGTGACGGTAATACGCTTCCCAATACATGGCATTTTCGAAGCCAAGAGATTCGGCTCCTTCGAGATGCGGCTTTCACGACCGGCTATAAGCTCTTATCCTGTATGACAAACAGTAATAATCCTTTTTCTAGTGATAGCAAAAGACAAAGGAGAACCCAACCTTTCGTCCTCTTGAAGAGGCATTGAAGACTAAAAAGACTTGCTGCTTCAAGCTTTTATTATCGATTCTGACGGGACGGCTGATGTCATTCTTAGACTCATGTAAGATCGTCCCCAGTGAACAATATGGTGGTTTCCGAGCAGGCTGCTCTACTGTTTGTTGCCTAATTGTGGCTTTCCTACTTGACGATATCTAAGGGGTTAACGATATAGTAGGGCATCTATAAATGCTGTACTTGTGATATTTGAGCCGCTTTTGATGCCGCCCTGAGAAATATAATAAGCTCGCACATATTCTCCAGAGGAGCCGGCCAAGGGGATAACTTGAGCCCGCGTAAGCTCTTTTTGCGGCTGCTGGCATACAAAAGCCGTAGTTTCTCGCTCTCTAAAAACGGCCTTTGGTCAATTGGACCTTAAGTTTTTCACCAATGGTGTCATACAGCGTATATGTTATCTAGCCGCAGGTGTCACACAGCTGCCCGGAAAAGCCCGACCTCATCAAATCAGACATTCATATAAAAGAGTGCTTGAATTGCATTTGTCCTGTAAGAATCGTTTTGCCCACGTGTTGTCGGATACACTGCTTTTCAACGAGGACTTGACACGTAGATTTAGCTTGCTAGCAACGCCACCATGCAATAAATTCATTTTCATTTAGGAAAACAAAATGGCCAGTATTAATGCAGCACAACATTGGTGCAATAAAGTCCTGCGCTTCGAAGGGCGTCTCTAGAACTACGTAAGCGCAACGTAGTCGTTCGAATTGCAGTCCAGGAGTGTCTGTAATTCTTTTGTATTCAGCCACTGTTTCCGCCGCTATTTGCTTTGCTGACATTTTGGCTCTGGGGTGCCTCTTCTGCAGCTGCTCTTGCTTTACCTATTCCCGGAACGCCCGGTTCACCATCTTTTGCTGTGCTATTTTGTTTGATTTCTTCGTCCTCTCTACCTTCCTGCAATGGGCAGGGCAGGCCATGTTGTTCGCTTGCCAACCCTGGGTGGCGCATATAGAGCACTTCGGAGTCAGTGCTGAGCAGCCTTTTGGGTCTGCACCTCCGCCTACCGACCTTGATACTCTTGTAGTCTCGGATCACTCAAATAGTCGCCGCTGTTGCTCTCAGCAGCGCGTACCAAAGATCCTCCCTGTTTAGCCACTTCCTCTAATGACCTCAAGTATTTCCTTCACGGTCAACGGTCACTAGGCTGAATATACACTGTGTGACCTACCTTCGTGTTACATTATGCACTGAACAACCATACATTCTTAGCTATCTACTGTACTTCCTACCCCTTGTTGAGCAGCCTTTTGAATTTGAATCCCGTTCGAAGCGCACCGACAGGTGCGTGGGTGGTTTCGGTGTACTCACCGCTAAACAGACCGTTAATGCACCTCAATAAGATCTGGTTACTCGATTTTCTATCGCACAGTGTGAGCACGCAGTGTGCACCAACCTGATCTCTAAGCTTGTGTACCACTCCTTGGGTTCACGTCCCTGTACTCAACGAGCAAACGAGATCTTTCAGAGCTCCGCATACATACAACCGTCGTCTTGGCGCCAGAACAACCCAGCGATGGTCATCTAGAGTTCGGTGAATGTACATTGAAACCAACTACGACCCTGGGCCTACCTGTTTGATTTGCGGAGCACAATTCCAGCTGATTACCTTGAGAACCCTTTGTGAAAGCTGCAACAGTTATGTCCAAACTCACACCTGTTTCACACACACACATGTCTTCAATTTAATGCAATTGAGTTTCAGAACTTCAAAGTTTGAAAAAGCAAATCGGCTAGCTGCCAAAAAGGTTGCCGCAAACGTCGACGGCGGCTCAAAAGCCCCACCCGGATGTTTTCGACAACCACTACTTAAGTCTTATCATCATAACAACAACCCGAGTAGCAGCGGTCACACTCAAGATCAAATAGCACAGTAGAACAACCGTGCAATTGACAAACACAATGCACGTAACTCTACTCTCATGAGACTCAACATTCAGGAACAGCATTCAGCAGCAACAGAAAATAACAGTAGACTCACCCCAAGATCGCAAGCAGGAAATGATGGCGGTTGACGCACACAACAAAGAAAAGTCTCCCGCCATTATCAGGAAATCCGATGGCCTACGCAGCTTTCATGGGTTTCAAACTGCCTCTGATTGCTTGCCGCCACACTCCTTGCGATTATGCGGTTTAAATTTCATATCAGAGTTTGTGTTTAATTGAATCACAATTTAAAATAGAACGCACTACATGGATCTCTCAAATAGGTTTTTTTTATTTATTTTCTATGTCGCAGGACTTAAAAAGGTTCTACAAAGGCGGCCAAAGCTTTTAATATCTTTTACGCGGATGACCGAATTATCATGGCGAAAATTAGGGAGCGTCTGCAGTTCTATCTAAATAAAACAAATAAAGTAACGGCGGGCAAAATGTTTTCCTCATTAGCACAAATAAGGCCAAGGTGCTTCGAGTCAATCGAGGAGAAGTAAATGCAGCTACTGATAACAGCATTGAAATCCAGACATAGCCCCTCGACCTTGTCGGTCGCTTTTGCTTTTTCAGGTATACACTTCAATTGTGCCTACGAGACACGCTCATGAAAAAAGAACAAAGGCTACTGCAGCAACAGTATTCCTAGGACCTCTTACAGACATCGACATAAATACGGCTATTAACCTCTTTCGGAGACAGACTATAATTCTAATGACCTACTGTTAACCAACCTTTGCATCTCGATTACACGTTGCAGAACTGTAAGGACTTAAACAGGGTTAGATCAGACTTCATAGAGAGAACGCTAGGCCTCCCACGTAACGTCCAACAACAAAATTTACAGACAGTCCACCATTCAACAGCAATACGTGAGAGAAAGAATTGCAAAACTGCGCAGCCGATGTGGCTAATCCGCCAACGTTCTGTATACCATCGTACTGATAAAGCATAAGCCACAATACTATGGCGATACTGCACTGAACTATGTAAAAAGCCACTAAAGAATTGCGGAATCTTTGTACTTAGAGTATAGAGTACTTATAGGCGTAGGGGACGCTTGTGTAGAAATGCAAGTGCACCTCCAAGCCTTGAGTATATGTGTCGTCCCCACCTTCAAGTATTACCCGGAATTGATACGCATAAATGTAACTTTTACGTTAAGTTTACGATGTTTTAACCACTATTTGTTAATCAATTATTTAGATTTAGACTAGCTGGATTCATTTGTCTACACGTGAGGATAGCTCAATACTCAAAAGCACACATGGTCAACATTTCAAAACACCGACAAACGTTATTCTTTATTTTGCATATATTTATATGAATAAATACATATATATCTCATATATTCATACGTTGTGCTATATAATAGATGTTAGTACCATTTCGCACAGTTTCGTTTCATAGAGACGCATACCGGGTGACGTTTTTAAAGGCCAGTCCTGCTTGCTTTTCTCCTTGTTTGGGGTGGCCGCCCTGACTGTCGGGGGTGTTTTTTTTCGAGATGAGTTTACCTGGCCGTTTTAGCTTGCCATAAAGGCTACTTGGTCTTGTGTGGCGGTTATTTTCGCTTCCGAGACAAATTATGCGAACTTTCTTACTCGGGTTAGGTTGAAAAGGCACAGCATTCGTAACAATGTCTTATTACATCATCATCATCATCATCATCGGCCTTTCCAGAGTGGCGCGTCCGCCATAAGGGGGAGTCGACTTAACCAACGATGCACAAGTATTGCTGAAAGCAGCCACCGTGGCCAGTTGGCAGTTGCGCGAGTGGATAGGTGATCTTCGCCGTGTTTAATGCTGTACCCTTCGTTTAGATCGAGAAACTCGGATTTTTCTGACATATCTGACGCATATGTTAGGCACAACATATGTGTCACATACGGGCCGTTGCGTGGTCATTCGCAAAGCCAGTGGCTATTTGGGGCGAGAGCTCTTAGGCGCTTCTATTCTCTTTAATAGCGCACTCAGATACGCAAGCCTTTTGTCAACCGCGGACATTCGTGTATTCTTTGTGTATTCGTAAACGCATCTAAATTGTTCTCATTGGTCGTTATCTCATCTGTTCTGCACAGTATTTGTCTCGTGTTCGTTGTTTTTGTTCCCAACAGAACTTCGGGTAATAGATGTTGTGGTTGTTGCTCTGTTTTGTTGTTTATGTCAGCTGTTGATGTTGCTGTTGTTGCCACTGGAGTGGTATTCAGAGTAAATTATTGTTATCACTGTTGTTCTGTTTGGTTGTTGTTGTTGTTGCTGCTGCTGCTACTACTGCTGTGTTTCCTATGGTTGTGGTTATCGCTATTAACCATAGCAATGTTATGTGTTGTTATTTCGGCACCACTTGAATTCTCATGAACTGACTTTAGACACTGAAACGAGGTCTGCTACGAAGATTTAACGTCGTAACTCACTAGCACTGGTTCTAACGGCATGCTCAACTCGACAATTTCTTCAAACGTCTTCTGCTGAATCCAATATTGTGTGCGCACTTAAATATACGTTCTATATACATGACTATATATATGTGTGTATATATATATATATATATATATATATACACGTTCTGCCCTGAGTGATTTTACATCGACTTGCTCAGTATTTAATACCTGACATCGAACATTAGTGACTGACAACATCATTCGCTATACACAGCATTGCGAGAACACTATTAGCGCCCTTATGTTCGCCATCGTCGAGCTAATTATCACTTTATTGATCAGGTCGCCTGCATTTGCCATACCTTAATGTGCACAATCACTATTACAATCTCTCTTTGTGCCCTCAAACCAGTGCAAAAAGCAGAGAAAGCAGTTTCCCTATCATTTGCGTTGTTTATATACGCATATGTACATCTTGTCATGTATATACTTTCTGTCGTTTTTTTGTATTTACTTATATGTGTATATGCACAAGTATATGTATATTCATTTATTAATTTTATATAGCTTTGTATTTTACACATTTTATATCCACATGCGCATATTTCTTCACATACAACCACATAGGTAGTCATCGATAGCGTTCCGTATATAATCTTTTTGTAATTTTCCGTCATTTCGTCGGTTATCTGCATGAAAAGAATGAGTTTTCAGCAGACGAGGCCTTACATCCACCACAGAAGCATAATAATGTGTGTACATCGCAGGTATCCTGCATTGCACGTTTATGCAAGTGCTCAGAGAGTCGAAAATATTGCTCGTTGCGTGTTACCTAGTCTTAATATATATATTATATATTTATATATATATATATATATATATATATATATATATATATATATATATATATATATACATATATATATATATATATATATATCCGTGCATGTTTTTAAGCATTTTATTTAATACTTTAATTTCAGGAAGGAACTCATCATAACAATCCTAAATCCAAATAAGGCAAGTAATATCCAGTGCTGATGTTATAGATATATAAATATATATATATATATATATATATATATATATATATATATATATATATATATATATATATATATATATATATATAAGGAATGTTTAAACGTCTGTGCTAGTCTGTATTTTCCTCTCTTCAACACAGAGCGAGAGCAAGATAGACTGATGATGATATATTGAACTAAAATTCCATCTGGTATAATTTACTCTTATAGTGAGTATGTCAGGTGCCGATAAAAATGACCAATTTGAGCAAACATATGTACGACTAGCGATATAAATATAAATGTGCATTTATATTATTGACGCTGTTAGAGTTCCTAGTGTTGTTCCCGTTTTCTATGTAGTGGCAGACGAACGCACTGAATTAAAAGTAAATCCCTGGCACTAACAAATTGTAGGTCGCCATAATGATTGATTGATTGGTTTATTTGCTTGATAAGTGTGTGTACACATATCACCCTTTTATATCAGGGGCGCATAACGTTGCAGCTATTTTAATTATAATAATAATAATCATTATCATCAGCATCATCAGCATCATAACTATTATAGAGTACAAGTTCGCTATTAAACGTAGGCAGTTCTAATTACTGTGGGCTTCCCTCACCTGACGGTGATTCTCCACAGTGTCTGTACATAGCACTAGCGACAAGCTTACAACACCTCACACTTGCACCTTAAAACAACTTATTCCAAGCTAGTTAGTTAAGTCCGAGCTACAATAACAATAATAAAAATAAGGTATACATACAACAATATTAAGAAAGTATGTTCCCATCTCGGTAACCTATATGAGACCGAATGAGCCTTTGAGGTTCAATGATGAGGAGCCCCGACTTACTCGGGTCACGAATAGAGGGGTGACAGGCAAAATATACAGCCATCTGTGTAGCCCATTAGATTGAGTTCAGCGTATGCTCAAATTCGGTTTTGTCAAACAGTATCAACACAAGAAGAGTGCTAAAACAGCGGAAAACAAATAGCAACGACCGGACCTCTTCTAGAAGTCTGGCACATTCCCTTTTAAATATCAACACTGAGGCAACGCTGTTGGGGAAGTTACCAATTTTTGACAACATCAGATATCGCGATTTTAATTAGACCAATGATTGACATTAATATTGGTGCGTGCTGTTGTCGCTCTGAAGCAAAGTTTCGTATACGTTCCGTGTTTATCAATATGCATGTGCAATACATATCTGCAGCAATTCAAGTGTTTAGTAAAGTTTTTCTTGGTGCCTCCATCGTATGCGGCGTTTCGCGATGCGCTGATGCGTCGGCTCACCACTATTCCCTACAGGCTCATTTACTTTCTAGCTATATATTCAGTAGCCAAGTTCTCATTATTGGAACATTAGAACTACTACGATTTGTGGGAACTACGGAGAGACAACGCCAAGAGGATGTTGAGTGGTCGCCGACCGACACCTAAGCAATAATACTACAGGCAAAATTGTAAATATTATATAACTAGTGTATCAGTAATTGTAATACATCTACATATTACATAGTAATAAACTCCTGTTCAATAAAATGTATTATTACCATTATTATTATTGATGTTATTTATATTAGTAACAGTAATTTAGTAAGTTACATTATACATATATAATTATTTTAATAGTAACAGTAAATTAGTAAGCTATATTAGATGGAATTACTGTATTAGTAACACTCTACATCAACAGTCTCTACAGCAAGCTAGCGCCTTCTTCCGGCCATCACCGTTGACTCCGCGCTTAATTGTTCCATGCCACAAGTTGACTGTGCATGAGGTCGTCATGTCAAAGGCTAGTGGCGGACGCTCAGCCATGAATACAGGCAATGATAGTGGTCTTTTTGTGCCTCGTTTCGACGACTTCATCGCGGCCAGACCCGCCACTCATCATTCTAGGTTCTCCCATACTCGCCGAGACGGTGCCGAGAGGGCGCGCACATTCCGACATGTGAGGAAAATCTGTGAGCATGCGAATATCTTCCGCAAAACGCCAATTCATGGACGGTCCTCTCACTGTGGGCTTTGGCGCTTTCTTGTTCCTTTTTGTTTACTTGTTTCATTGTTTTCCTGATGGAGTATTAGACTTGTCTAGGTCGCGTTGATCTGGGCTACTACAGTACATTCTAGCGCAGGTATTTTACACAAAACGTGCCCAGTTATTATTGATACCATCTTAGGAAGCTGTCAACATGTATATATATATATATATAATTATATATATATATATATAATCGACAAGAGCCTTACGGGCCTCAGCCACTTGAAGGTTATCTCGACCAAGGCAACTAATGCAATTGCAAGAATTCTGCAAAACATTCACGGACCAAGAGAATGCAAACGTAAATTGCTGATGTCAGTGGCCGAATCTGTAGCGCTATCCGGGTCCCCAGTCTGTCTCAAGGCCTCTTTGACAACAAAGAAGGCAAGGGCAAGAGACGTCCTTAGAAGTACTCAGAAAGTGGCGGCCCTCAGGATTATTCAGGCGTATCGCACGGTTAGCACAGACTCTGCTCTCGCGCTAACAGGAGCCCTCTTCTGGGACCCGAAGGTAGAGGATAGACAAAAACTCTGGGAAAACATTTCGAACTGCAGTAAGGAAGTAGAGAGAGAGAGAGAGAGAAAGCAATGGAGGCATGGCGAGCCAAATGAGACTTCATTCCCTCTGGAACACTATCTGATCCCTCATCCCAAACATTAAAAAATAAATTGAGCGGCCAGGGGAAGAACTATACCATTACCTCACGCAGATCCTCACGGGACATGGAGACTTTTAGACCTGCCTCTTTCAAGTTGGAGAAGCCCCCTTAGCGAACTTTGTTTACTGCCAGAAAGGAGCGGAGAATGACCGAACCACACTCTTCTGACACGCCAAGTACTGGAAAAGGCTAGAGCCAAAGCAGTTGCAAAACCCAGGAACTAATGAGCGAATATCCCAGATCCCCTTAGAGGAACCCTCAAGGAGTTCGTAGACTACATATACAGCACGATTACTGGGTGGAAGCCAGAAGTGGCTACGAAGGTGCTGAAGGAGAAATAAGCCTTAAGAAGGCCCAGAAGAGCAAGATTTCCGCCTACTGTACTAGAAGATCACGTAAGTCTGAATGACGCGGGTTCGCAAATATTGGTACAGGACACGTCGAACGTTGGGGAAACCCGTGAGTGACCCTTGCCAAATGATCCGAGTGGCATTTGCCACTTCTCCTGATAGCTCATAGTACTGTTTTATGGGGATCTGGGATACCAGAGAGTGAAGCTTAAGGGGGGAGGTGCGTTTGGTGGGTATGGGTCGCAGCGGGCTAACACCCATCCGTTGGAGTCGAGTCCCGCACTGCTCGAGATGAGTGGTACCCGTTTCTTGAGGTCGTCATGTCAAAGACTAGCGTGCAGATCCGCCGATATCTCTACTCGCTGCAATAGTACGTAAGAGTAATCAATCCTCTTCCGTGAAAAAAAAAAACTAAATATTGTTATTCATGTAAACAGCCAAATGAATTAGACTGTGTAAAGGAAATTTAAAAGCTAGCTTTGGGATTAAGGGCTTAAGAAACGAATGGATTATTTAGAGCTCCCTCAGACCATTCAGAGACCATTCGCTAACCACACAAAAGGTTGCGGCGCATCGTATTCGCGCGGCAATCCCTCTCGCAGTGAGATTTCTTTATTTACGATGATTGCAGCGCTTCGGAGAAGAGTTATCTCATGGAACAAGTGCGACGTCATCAAAAAGATTGTAGACACTCTGATAACCTGTTGTATCCACATTTTGACGTGCAAACAGAACTTGATTCATATATATATATGAATATATATATATATATATTTGAATCGAGTCCTGTGTACATATATATATATATATATATATATATATGAATCGAGTCCTGTGTACATATATATATATATATATATATACTGCAGACAAGAGCGATAGTCTTTTTGCAAAATGCCCTTAATTATTATAATTGTCTAAAATGTGTAATTATGAAAATTTAAGATGAATGAGGAATTACTGAAATTAAATAGATTTGCCGTTTGGAGAAGACGGTTCCAATAGAAATAAAAAAAAATGTATATATGCATATATATAATGCGGTAAATATTTAGTGTTAATACTTAATTCATTCTCGATACTGCGGGGATTTTTTGACAATCTGATCAAAAACCTACCTCGCAATGTTACTGTACTTGCCTGTAGAACAGTTGGCGTGCAACGTCCTGGTGCACGACGCCAACCTTTTCCAACAAACGGTTTTTCTCTGATCACAATCGTGACGCGAGTCGTAACTCTCAATGGCGGCAAACGACAACGAACAACAGTCTAAACTACAAATCGTTTTGAAACAGCTAGACGTTTGCATTAGTTGACTTCATAGCAACCATCGGACTGTGACCTTCGTTTCGCGGGCCTTCGATTGAAGAAGGGGGATCGTAGGCTCACGGGGCGGCCCATTTGAGCGCTGAATTGGACCATTTATATTTCTTTTCGTATGTTCAGTTTATATCGTCTAGTACTTCTGACACCAATATGTCGTTTCGCTACAGTTCTGACAGAACCTCTGCTGACGTCCATACGAACAGACCATACGACGGATCTGCTACCGCACCACGTGCGCGCATTGAATCGCACCCTCGTGTCGGCTTCGCCAGGCGGCGCCATGGAGAGCCTTTGTGTGTTCTTGGGTAGTCTTCGATACCACATCGCCCTGCTATTCTCACCAGTAAGAGTACGATCGCGAAATTTGGCCAGAGTTGGTTTCCGTACCTAATTGCGCAGTAACTAATCTACTTTCTCTGGTATATCTGTAGATAGAGACAACTTCTATTCCAATGGCGCTATGCCAACCTGTCTTGCGTCGTTTGTTTCTGTAACTCGTTTAATCTTTAAACTCGCAAACGTTTTAACTCTTTATTAAATCTCAAAAACTAACCCACATAGCGAATTCTTATGCTTAGACGCCATCCGAAAATTCAACCGTGCGAAGTTAAGTTGAGCGAGCAATTTAGACAAACATTCTCTCTCTTTCTCTGACGGGAGACACTGATCAACAAAAGTGGTTCCGCCAGCAGCGCGATCCAGATCCACCAGCAGCTCTACACAATTGCTTTCCTGCTGAATGTCACCATATCACCACTCCCTTAGGAAAATTTGGCCCTCTGGACATCGTTGCTACAGTGCCGGATTGTATGCCGCGTGCATACGTATGTCTGCGCTCACGAGAGAGATATACAGATAGAGAGGGAGGTAGATTTAACTAAGGCTTAATGATGACGACGACGGCCACGTCTATGATGATGCTGCTGGTTCGTATTATGCTGATAATGATGATTCATATTATTATTATTATGACGACGAGGATTGTTGATTCTACTCTAATTAGTGGTAGTAGTTCTGCTGCACCGCAAGTAAAGCTGTACTTTGCAGCTGTATGTACCACTCGCGAATCGCTCGCATAGTCGGCGCCGCCTGTGAATCGGACCTACCAGCTATCCAGCTAACAAAAGCTAGTGTCTCTCTCACAATGCGCGGTGTTGGCCCGGCAATCATAAGCTTCATTGGCCGCATGCCACTCGTATGAGCGTTTAGCTGGACAGCTGAACAGAAAACTACTCTGTACAGAGTTTACGTGCCACCGGTCACACACGGTTTGCATGCCTAAAGCTCTATGGTTATGATCACGTTAAAAGTTACATACATTGGCTCAGTTTCGACAATGCACCATGGGTCTACCTATGTGTGTGTGTGTGTGTGTGTGCGGTGGATAAAAAAAGCCGGCAACCTTATTTAAGCTTTTAAACAAATACTGCTGTTTCTGCAAGTTATGCCACCCAATACGATTCATATATATTACAAAATGATCATACTAGGTGACATAACTTGCGGAAATAGCAGCGTGTATATATATATATATATATATATATATATATATACAAATATATATATATATATAATAAGACATGTCTGTGATTTGTTTTACAAAATACATACAGTATCAGCTGTCGATGACAAGATTATCAGATCGAAATATGCCATGCACATGACTAAACAAGCACATTTCTATACACAATAGCGCAACCTACGTCCGTCATGCGCAAAAGACAGTCTACACGTGGCCAACTCGATTTATTCAGTACCAGTCCTGTGTGGCCAGCACGCGTGGCCGATGATGACGACCATAACCACTCATGCTAAAAGTTATCTTAGTCATAGTCATCATCATAATCAAGTTCATAATTAACAGCCGCCTTCGCTTCGATAATGGTCGTATGACAATTTTATTACACTGTCCATATATCTGCTCCTAGTTCGTTCGGGCGTTCGGTCGTGGACTCACTGTCCCCAGCCGCCTAAAGCCCTAGTAGTCCCCTACGTATGCAAGGGTTCGGCCAGGTTGGGAGACGTCCTTGCTGAGAACTCCTTCTTATTCGGCTAGGATAAGAAGTTTTTGCTGAGAACATCTTCTTCTTCTTCTTCGTTGGCTAGGATGAGAAGTTCTTGCTGCTGCTGTTGTTGTTGCTGTTGCTCAATCGTCCCTTTTAGTCGCACTTGGTGAATTGATTGATAAATTCGTGCACTTAATCCGTCGTCCCCGTATATCATTGTCATCCAAATTATCCAACCATGCTCTGGAGACCGCGCAGTTCGCGCGTCAACATCTGTCACCACGAGCATTGACCACCCTCACCACCATCACCACCGTCGTCGTCCTCGTCGCCGCTGCTGCCTGCGTCGTCGGCTTCAGCCTCATCCTCTTCATAAAAGCAGAGTGACTATTAGCGCTTGCTGCACGAAGGTCTCGACACGTCAGCCTGGCGAGCGTCTGTATGCGTATCACTGGTGTCATCCTGCATAATTCTTTGTGTTCGGCCTCTTTCTCTCGTTTTTTCTCTCGATCATCTTTCTCTTTATGTTGTTCTTCTTCTTCTTCTTCTTCTCTATGTTCTTCTTCTCGTACCTCATCTTCATTTTCTTTCATTTTGTTCTTCGGTTTCTCGTTTTTCGCCGTCGTCTTTACGTGCTTGACTTGTGCCGCTCTACCGTGGTCGTCGTTGTGGGTTGGCCGAAGTTCCGCCATGAGCGCCAGACTCATTCGTCGCCGAGCTGCTGCTGCTGTTGCTGCTGCTGCTGCGGTTTGCTGCTGTCCTGTATGAGACCTGTGCTCCCTTGGGCACGTTGTCCAGCGGAATGCCTCAAAAGGCTCTCCTGGCTTCTCCGGATCTGCGCTTGCGCTGACCGGCGCCCCTGCAAAGTCGCCGTCGTTCAGCACGGCACACACCACAAAAGCGACACAACCAGTCGATTATCGATTAGACCACGACTGTGACAACGATGATAACTATGTTCAAGGTAGTTTGCTTTTTAAGAAGACAAAAATTTAATAAAAAAACTGCATTGCGTTAGTGACGCATATATATATATATATATATATATATATATATATATTTATATATATATATATATTTATATATATATATATATATATATATATATATATAATTATACATATATATATATATATATATATATATATATATATATATATATATATATATATATACTTACAACAATATACATATGCTGTTCAAAACGTATCGCGACTGTTGTGTTTTTTTCAAAAAATATTCATTTATTCATGAATATCTATTTTGTCCCCTTTAAAGTAATCCCCATGAGATATTATACACATGTGCCAACGGTTTTTCCAATCTTCGAAGCACTTCAAAAAACCATTTTTTTTAACCTTGTTCAGCTCCTCCTTCGATGCCGTCTTTATCTCGTCAAGCGTAGCGTAACGTCGTCCTTTCATGGGCCTCTTCAGTTTAGGGAACAAGAAAAAGTCACAGGGGGCCAGATCTGGGGAATACGGTGGCTGCGGCATCATTAGTGTGTTGTTTTTGGCCAAAAACTCGCGCACAAGCAACGATGTGTGAGCAGGGGCGTTATCGTGGTGCAAAAGCCAATTTTTGTTCTTCCACAAATCCGGGCGTTTCTGGCGGATTGCTTCGCGCAAATTGCGCATAACTTGCAGGTAATATTCCTTATTGCCCGTTCTACCCTGTGGCAAGAACTCATGATGCACCACGCCCCTGCAATCGAAGAAAACTGTCAGCAAAACTTTCACATTCGACCGAACTTGGCGCGCTTTTTTCGGTCTTGGTTCGTGCGGCAGCTTCCATTGAGATGATTGAGCTTTGGTTTCCACGTCATAACCATAAACCCACGATTCGTCACCAGTTATGACCCTCTGGAGCAAATTTGGGTCGTCGCGGACAGAGTCCAACATCTCATTAGCAATGTTCATGCGATGCTGTTTTTGGTCGCAATTGAGCAATTTTGGTACGAATTTCGCGGCGACCCGTCTCATGCCCAAATCATTGATAAAAATCGAATGGCACGAGCCAATCGATATGTTTAGGTCCTCAGCAACTTCTCTAACGGTGATTCGACGATTGGCCAATACCATTTTCTCCACTTCATTAATTTTTTCGTCTGTTGTTGAAGTGCTCGGGCGTCCGGCACGCTCTTCGTCGTTCACATCTTCTCGGCCTTCTGAGAACATTTTGTACCACCGATAAACGTTGCTTCGGTCCAAGGTAGCTTCTCCGTATGCCACAGTCAACATTCGGAATGCATCCGCGCACTTAATTTCGTTTTTCACACAAAATTTGATACAGGTTCTTTGATCCATTTTTTTGAATAGGTAAAAATCGAAGACGATCCAAAACACGTGCAAGCAAAGCAGCTGTCAACAATTAAGTGAACATTCAAAATGGCCGAGCTTGTCGGCATAAGTGAGAGACATGAGTAACAACCTAACGCCACAAAAAAATCGAAATTCGAATATACGTAACCCGCGAAAATGTTTCCCCCCGCGATACTTTTTGAACAAACGGTATATTCATACTTACAACGAACGCTTAACAAAATTCTCTCTAGACGCCTCCAGAACTCTATTAAGCTTCTCCCAATCCAGCGAGCGTTTCTCCCCTATAATGGTACCTTCGAGAATCTTGCGGTTCTGGATGGTATCCTTAACGATGCCAAGTCTGCAGGACGTGAGCTCAGACTCGCCTCAATCGACCTCCGTAAGGCGTTCGACATGGTGAGTCATGACTCCGTCCTGTGGTCACTCCGGACTCGCGGATACCCGGAGGTATTCATTAACTATATCGAACGCTTGTACCTCTCATCTAAAACTCTCATAGAATTTGGACAAGAATGTCGCACATTTCGGCCAACTAGGGGTGTTAGGCAGGGAGATCCTCTGTCTCCCCTCTTATTTAATCTAGTTCTCGACGACATTCTTTCAAAATTAGACAAAACTAATATCGGGTACCAACTTACTGATGACTTCCGCCTTATGGGCTTAGCCTTTGCGGATGATCTCATCCTCCTAGCCTCTACAAAATCCACTCTCCAACGGCTCCTTAATATTGCGGACCCACTTTTAAAATCCCGAGGCCTTGAAATGAATACTAATAAAAGCTTTACTATCTCCCACCTATTTAATAGGAAGGAAGGTAAAGGTTTTATCAATACCGTATCAGAATTTAACGTTGGAGATCGGCAATTGCCAGCTAAAGGTATGAGCGATCGATGGAGATATCTTGGAGTCGACTTTGACAGCAATGGCAGAGTTGACTCCACCAAGGATATACTCCTTAGCTTACTCAACAGACTCACGATAGCTCCCCTTAAACCCCACCAAAGACTCATATTTTTGAAAGACTTTCTCATTCCCCGTCTCCTATATAAACTGGTCTCCGGTCCCAGACCATCTTACGCACTCCTTAGTGACCTAGATAAAGAGATCAGAAAGGTTGTTAAGTCGAAATTGCTTAAGCTCGAAAACTCGGTGCCGAACGCCTACCTGTACACGCACACAGCACACGGCGGTCTGGACATCCCCTGCCTCCAAACATTTATTCCCAGAATCCGCCTCTCCCGCCTGACAGCACTACAACACTCCACGCACCTTGGGGTCCAATGGATGCTAACCACCGAGCACTTTAAAAAAGATCTTGCGAAAACAAAACTTCTTTGCGAGCGCTTGGGAACCTCCATTGAGACCGCTACACAAGAGACCGATTACTGGTCTCAACAACTACACAACACGTTCAATGGGGCACATTTTAAAAAAGCACACGAAACGCCCTTTGTACATTACTGGATTAAGGGTATGCCCTACCTATCTGGTAAGGAGTATTTAAACCTACTAAAACTCAGGATCAACGCACTGCCAACGCGTGCCAGATTGGCCAGGGGACGCCCGGGCTACAACAAACGTTGTAGGCACGGGTGTCATGCGCCTGAGACGTTGGCTCATGTCGCTCAGATGTGCGACATAACACACAAACCATAAAGAGACATGACGACGTCTGTGATCGCGTGGCGCGTCTTCTCCGCGAAAGGGGTCATGAGGTGGTTCGTGAGCGAGTATTCCGTCGACGGGGCGCACCGGGTCTAAAGCCCGACCTCGTAATAACAACACCTACCGAGGTCTGGGTTTTAGATGCCGAGGTTTGCGGCCCGAACCGGGACCTGGCAAAAGCACGGCAAGACAAGATCGCCAAATATGACGTCGAGTTCCTAAGAGCGGCGCTCCCCTACCCGCAAAAACCTCGCAGATTCGGATCCATCACTATCTCTATGAGTGGTGTATGGGACTCCGAATCTGCGAGGACGCTCTTGGGGCTCGGCGTCACGAAGAGGAATCTTATGGATCTCACCGTTTTAACTTTGCAAGGAACCTTGAGGATATATCGCTCGCACCGGGTCCATAAGAGCGGGGGCTACCATCAAGCAAGGACACGGACAACTGACTCTTAACTTCACGTGACACCTTTTTACCACCATTTTTATTAAGGCGAGCACTGCCGAGTGTGCAAACGTATTGTAAATGATTAATAAATCATCACAATATTTTCTATATATATATATATATATATATGTATAAATATATATATATATATATATATATATATACATACATGCATGCTTATATAAGTAACAAAACCGGGCCGTGATACGACAAGTGTCTAAATGTCAAATGCTTACACACTTATTAAACGTTTGCTTTAGCGACCTATGGAACCAATCTATGAACGGTACATTACACCAAATTCAGTGGCCTCTTAACGTAAGGCTTAAAGGGAGCGCCTACTTATTTGAATGCAGCTAAAATTTCTACACGACTAGCTCAATGTTTATCATTTTATCATCATACCATACACTGCTTTATATACAATACAGACAGCTTTATGTTGTTTTCTGTCATGTCTACCTTCCTGGCATCTGGGTCCCCGTCCAACGTTCCGTAATGTGATTGTCTAGCTTTGCTTGTAAACAGAAATTTTCCTACTTAGACTATATGTTCGATAATGGCATTAGGCCGTGCAAAGACGCTTCTCGCTCGCTCAAAGTTTGCTCCAAGCTTTAAGCGGCATATAATCAATTTAGCTGGCCACGACTCATTGGCGAGAATGTTTCCGCTCTAACCTCTCGCGTGGCGTAACCACCTAAACGCAGTGCATGACTGATTTTTTACTAGTTTCGATAGCATCTCGATCTTCGTTGGACGACCGACATTGCAATTGATGAATGCTCTCTGTGGGTAGGTTTGATACGCCATTGTGTGAGCGAAGCGACACTTGATTGAAGGGGCTTGTTTGTAACGCTATTAACGGAAATATGCAGGTGTCGATCGTCAATTCTCCGACATATACGGTTGTGTACGATATGCGTGCCTCTATCCAAGCCCGCGTTGGTTAGGCAATCGTAAGGCTTTTGGCTTACTCACGGGGCCACCTCGGTTGCGGAGCATTGTTTTTCTCGGTTGACAATGTTATGAGTAGCTCGTTTTATTTGAACGCGGCTTTTGTCGAGCCTACTGATGTGGCAAATGTCTAGCTTTGCCACAGAGAGCCATACCGATTTTTCCTATAGGTCCACTGTTCTATAGATGTCTGTTGAAAAAGGAAAAGGCAGGCCTTCATTGTAGGTCCCGTAGTCTGCGGACCAGAATTTACTGATCTCTCTCTGGTTCGAGTTTTCTGGCAGAAATAGGTAAGTCTAGGGGGGGCCGGGCAACAAAAGTCTTCCAACTGATCACTTAAGTCAGACTTAGGATCGGGCGGACCCTAAGCCTTAACTATGTCGAGCGTATAACGGTGGATGGACAACAATGCGGGAAAATATCTCTTCTGCCCGGCCTCTCCTATACATTGTCCTAACATTTACCGTCAATGTGACCCGGCCTGTGTTTGCGCAATAAGCCAGTCCTTGAGATCATCTAAAAAAAACCTCATCTTGAGCTGCTCTATTTTTCTCCTTTCACCTTTCTTTCCCCTAATTTTTATCTGTTTCTATAGTTCACTTTATACCATCTGTGTGTGTGCGTGTTTATATGCCCCTGTCGTAAAAAGAGCACGAAGCATGTGGTCTAATCAATAATAGGAGTGCGGGTTCTTTCCATTAGATTTCCCTAGATTTGACCCTCGAATCACCTCACGAGAGAAAATCGGTCACTGTTGAAAATCGGAGAATCGGAAAAAGACCGCTAAAATCCGGTCGTTGTACATGTCACGATTTTGGTACCTGCGGCTTTGAAGACCATGCATATCATAACTTCAGATCTACTTGTAAAACGTAGCTTATGAAATTAGCCGATGCTTAGCTCGCCTCTAGCTCTACCTGGGCGATAATAGGACTCTTTTAAAAAGGTTGTTCCCTATCCATATTGATACTATTTCTCTGTTCGGCTTATGCCAGTATGTCGTTAGCCACTGCTCAGAATCTTTCCCTTCTAAAGTGAATGCAGCCATGCGACTTGGTCCAAACAAAGAAGAAAGCGTTCTTTGTGGATTGATCGCGCTTAGTCAACTTGTGGCCATTGGGAATTGGGCTAATGCTTATTCGGAACGTGTGCCTCTAATGAAAAACAGCTACTAAATAGTGTAGACGCAGTCTTGTCCTAACGCTGCGTGCCAGCATATCAACCGTAGTTGTAATTCTTTTGTAATGTATGTGAGCTTATTGACCGATTCAAGTTACTAGCGAGTATTTTTTCACCATTTCGTATGAGCCTTGTTGTCTATTATCCGTGGCATTAGCGGCAGTATTGCGCATCTAAAGTGTTCGAAAGAAAACCACACAAAATTAGCAGGTGCATATTCTCATTTATGTTACGTCACGTTTAATTTGCCCGAGACATGGTCAGCGTACATTTAAGGTCTAACTTAATAAAAATACATCGTACACGGACTCCATCACTTCGTATGCTCGCGTAGGAAGTTTCATGAAGACCAGAAGATAGTACTCAGTGTATTTGTCGGTTCTGCTCGCAGCGATGCGCTTAGTGCCACGCGGTTGATTGTCCGGCACTGCAACGAAAATCTTTACACTTCTTGTTGTAAGTGTAATATTAAAAATTTAGAACGTTGAAATATTAAAAATTTAGAACGGCAGGACAACAAATAATAATGTGTTTAATAGTAACCTGAACTATCTTGTACATACTCTATTTGAATGAAATAAATATGATTAATTAACAAAACAACAAAAACGTACCTCATATATGAAAGTTCAAGTTTAGGTGTGGGTGGCAAAGGTTGGCGCACTGGTTTGAATACGGCTTCTCTCGGACGACAAGTTGAAAAGTGGCCCTTCAGCTACTTGGGATCGTTAGACTGTTTTAAGTTTAAATCGCCAAATCTGTCTCCAAAAAATAATGCAATTTCAAAAGAGCTTCTCAGTTGACCGAAATGCCACGCTCAGTGTATTTTTGTTGGACACTGGACAGCCTGAAGCTCTGTGCAATGTTTCCCAATCGATGTTTCCGATTCTGCTATCGCCGGCAGCGCATGCGTTAGTGCAACCACCATCGATCTCTACTTCGGATCCAGACGTGTCAAAGGCGTTGTGTATTTAAGTAAACCAATATTTATTTTTGTTTTTTTTTGCTGCGATATTTCCCACTTGTTCGAAGTCATTATAAGTTGCAACACCACTGAACCAAGTGTGCAAAGTTCCGAGGAGAACAACGAATAACGTTTTTTTTTACAAAGGCACACTTTGACATTTTTATTACCAAATAATAATAATAATAATAATAATTATTATTATTATTATTATTATTATTATTATTATTATTATTATTATTATTATTATTATTATTATTATTATGTGTTAGGACAATACAATTGTGAGGTGTGAATGTGTATCCTCGTTATTTCATGGTTACTATAATAATAATAAATCGGTTATTACAGTTGTGACGCATGGGCGTTTGAGCCAGGTGCATAATGTTCTGCTCGTTCCCTGGCAATTCATGAATCAAATTACTTACCGAATAATAATAATTCTGATTATATATATATATATATATATATATATATATCCCTGATTGGGTAAGCTCCTTTATAACTGCACAGATTTCATTTATCGGTAATACGACTAAAGAGTGGAAACTTGCACGGCTGCAAACACTTTCAATTTCGAACTGTGTGTGTGTGGGGGGGCGATGCCGGCGACTGCAAATAGTTCGTTGCATCGTTCAGTAGACAATCATCTGGCGTTTTCTGTCTAATTTCCTGGAGTAGTCGATCACGTTGCACGTCACATGTCTGACATGCTTGACTTGAATGAAGTCGCTGTCGATGAACCTCCAGCAAAGGATTGAAGTGAAGGGCAAAGCAAAGAACTGGCGTAGAGCCAGCCAGCCAGCCACAATGTTCGAGACGTTGATAACGACTTCACGGGTCGGTCAGCCGTCCAAAAATAGCCCAACATGTATGTGTCTTCCATTTATTTTTAGGATTATTGGAATTTTGTGCCTCACGTCTGGCGACAATGAGAACAGACCGCGACTCAGCTGCCGAGTGATTAAATTCCCAACGCGCCACAGAAATACGCACACAGAGACTCTCTCAAATCGCCGACAGCAGCATAGCAGGCAGAAGAGACGATAGCACATACAGACGGAAATCGGCAACGGTCGAAAGCGGGGGACCAGTTCTCCGCCACAAGAGCGGATATTTGAGTAGGCTCCAGCTCATTACGGCGACGGGTTAGTTTGTTTCCTCCTACACACACATATATATATATATATATATATATATATATATATGTAAAACGCTATCCTTCGGGCTTCCTAGACAACATGAATGCACAGCGTCGTATCGACCGTGAAGAAGAACGACTGTTAATGCAGAATTATTTTTGGCAATAGTTTCTGCGTGTGTGAGAGAAACTACGTGAAACGCTCGAGCGAACAAATATGTTGAGAAAATATGCCGCGCAGACGCGCGGCAACAATTTAGAAACAAAAACGATTAGAAACTAAATTCGATCATGTTCGAACAAACAACGACGACGTTCCAACGTTTCTAGCTGGTATGAGGCTGCAGTCGCGCTGATACGCGCCGACGCTGAGATTAGAGCCTGTCTAATTGCGCAATTCTAACCCGTCGCAGGATCTGTTCGGTCCACTCAGTTTTAGGATGTGCTAGTCAAACAACACGTCCTCTGCAGAACGCTGATGACTTGACCACCGACCGCCGTCGATAGGAGGAGCCTTTTAAGCTCTACCAATTTCTGGCCGTTCAAATGATGCCGATGCATGCGCGACCACTTTAAGGCGATTCGGGGTGTACTCGAAACAACTCAGGCACAACGTAACGTGACAGCATGTTATTTTATTAAGCTCCGGAAAAAGTGCAGGCGGTACCTTTTGCCGATCTTCTGCAGGCAACTTTAGGCCACAACCAGCGAAGATCGTAGTTTTCTATGAGTCTCATGCTCTACCGACTGAGCTAGCCGGTCGATTTATTATTAACTAGTATTTCATACATAACAAGTAGATTAGCTAGTATTATGCCAACAACATCGGCATCGAGTCCCACACTACTCGCTTCGGGTGTGCGTAAAAGCATTTTCCCTCTCATAACAAAAAACGTAGTTTTCTAAGGGACAAACAGCCAAGTGAGCACCAATCCTAGCGTTAGCTTCTGCGCGGTGCATTTGAGCAGCAGCGCATCGACTAGTTCTTGGTTATATTGCTTACATTAGTGGCATTCGCGGAGTTTCCGCGCCAGATCGACTTCGAGGTGTAATTCGAATGTACAAACTCATAAATGAGGCTGAATGAATCGAATCCTAATGAACGTGCGCGCAGTGCAAGTTCGGTTGCTTAAAGGGAGGGCTATTTTAGCATTCCATGTACGTGTATCACATATCATTTATGTGTATGCATATATATATATATATATATATATATATACGTGAACAAACACATACATTGATGGCGAGCCGTCTGGCTAACCGTTCGACCTGATTTTTTGACTACAAAACGCGTCGGATACACTCCCAGACGAGTAGTCCGCATTCCGTGCTTAAAAATCGACGCGAGAGGCCTGCAGCACACAGTGACACTCTTGGAGAGGGCGATTTCATTACAGTATGTCCGTGGCCTTTTGGTGCCGCGTTTGACTCAAATGAAAAACAGGATCACGATTTACGCTTGCCGAGATTGGGCTCATACATATAAGCGGCACAAAGTGTTACGAACAGCCTTTAACGAAATTTCTCTCTCTTTACGAGTATATATGTGTGTATATATTATATATATATATATATATATATATATATATATAGTGTCAACCAAACCTGCACCTGATTTTAAATAATGCAGTATGATTTATACCTAATAGATGGCGTTCATTGACTTCAAAGTGCATGACTGAGTTGCATTCAGTCATTATGATTATCGTTGCCATTCAACATCAATTGCTAAGCCCAGTCAGTCCAGGCTGCGGTTATAAATCCCATGTGGCAGCTTATAGAAAAATTGAGACAGACGACCATACAATACAAGAAACGCATAAAGATGGTCTTTATACATGTAGTAAATGGACAGCAAGCACTTACAGCTCTATTGCCACAACACGAACCGTTTGACAGCCGAAAGTTCAATATGCGAGCAAAAACAAAAACCCCATCCTGAAAGTCATGGCGTCTGAGGTTCCTGTAAGGAGCGAGGGAAATAGGGCTAGACACGCTTCGAAGCCGAGCGGTATCCTGGCCTCTACCAAGCTACTGCGCAAATTATACCTGGAAACGGTGCACCGAATGGCACCCCAGGTATTGAAAACTGGCATATTGTCGGCAGCATGGAAAACAGCAGAGTATTGTCCTAGTTCCATAGGTGAAGAGTTTGAACCTACGCATTTGCCTCGTAGGTATGCCGGCAAAGGGTATTGGAGCGATTATAGAGAACCGCTTGTGTGGTTTCGCAGAGAAGCGTGAACGTCTTCAACGGCCCAACGGCTGGGGGTCAAGAAAGACAGGTCGTTGTTTACGCTGTCCGGCGGCTTCGAAGTAATCGGTGTGCCTCCATGGATCAGTGCAAAGATTTCGGGATCTCTTTCCAGAAATAATCTTAGATTTCTAAAGTGTCTTTAATTTCCTCCTATATAAGTTTATAGTAGCGGCACTGCCCTGTCTGCGCCGAGTACTGTCAGATTACCGGAGCTGGGGAGCAGATTACCTCTTGACAGACCTTCCGGAGAGCCGGGAGCCAAATTTGATTATACAAATGAGGACATCAAGGTCCCTGTAGACTGGATACACGTCGTTGGATCGCTCAGGCTACGGTAAAACGCAAAGCCATCGGGCGGAAAGGCTGCTTTCATAACACCGTACTTAAACATCATCGTAAAGGTACGCAGCCTGCTCTGCATATATTGTGAAGCCAAACTGAGGACTCGCCGAAGTACACGGTTGTGCAATCTACAGCATGTACAACCAGCAAAGCGACGAAAACTACCTTTCCTTTTGTGCGTGATTTACGCATTTTTAAGGATATTTGTATAACGTATACAAATATATAGGTTAAGGAGGAGGCCAACCACCAACGCATCTACTCAGCTGGAAGTGTCGCCGATAACGGACTAATTTTAAACCTATTCTTATATATTTTTTAGCTTACCTAAGTTGTCTTAACAAGCTCGCAAATTACTACTGAATAACATACAAAAAAGCCTAATAGAAGACACTTGAGGAATTCTAGGGCCCGCAGTAGTCTCGATTGGACACATTGCCATTGAGCGTGACGATGAAAGACCGCGCTTGCATGAACGCCCAACACCAGCGTATACTCTATATAGTGTAGTGTGCTCAAATGACATGTGTGGCATATAACATCAGGCGCGTGTGACTAAAATAACGGGTGTTTCAAATATCCTGCCTGGCAGAATAGTAGAGTAAGAGAGCCTCAACAGACCGTCCCGCTGTTTAAACGACAGCTTAGCGGGCCGATGTGCTAGAGGGAGATTATTGGCTCTACGGCGATAAAATAAAACGTTGTTGTTAGCATGCCGGAAGAAGTCGGTCAAACGAAGCTTGAAGAAAAGCCAGCTAACGAGCAAATGCAAAAAACAGAGGGAGAACTTCACGCAAAATGCTGACGCCGCACGAATGCGTCCTTTTTGCTAATTGCTCGGATTCGTGGCGCCCGATGTCTTCCAACCACGACTGTCAGATGCGGGATTTATTTTATTGTAAAGAAATCCTTTCTCAGATGCAATGCAGACTGCATGAGACAGTTCCGTCTGTGAATGCATCACAGAAGCTACGCACAGCCGTTTATGAAGGCCGTACACAATCTAGAGACAGGTGTGGTCCAATTTGCGCCAAGACGACCACAAGTTTTTTTTCTATTGACAACGCTTTAAAGTATTTCCGACAAAACGTCTCTTCGTTATATTACCGAGAATTTTCGTTTATGTTTAGCATGTTATTATATTTATTTACCTAGTGTTCTGGCGTTTTAATTGCCGCCAATGATGGCTTTCGATTGACACAGGTTATTTTGTAGAACGAAGAGGACGATACGTTTAGCGCGGATTGCCAGGTTGCTATATTGATCTTGCAGCTTCAAGAACATGTTTACGGCTCACAATTGTGCTCAAAAGGCAACTGAAAAGCTGACGGTGCAGCATGACGCCGTAGAGGAATAGACATCCTGCCAGCCGATATACAGCACTTTTATATATAGATACTTTATAACAATATATACCCCCCCCCTTTCTCTCTGTGTCTTTCTCGTTTTCTTAGATAGAAAATCCTAGCTAAGGAAAAAGCACGGAAGAAGCTAGGGACGAAGAAAAAAAAATCGGCACACTGACCGTCAACGATGACGGCGAACGTGGGGTGCCAGGAGTACACACAGCGCCCTTGCTCTAGAGCCGCGGGCTGAAAACGTCACCGCCATTATTGCAACTTGCCATTAAGAGCAGGGCCTCAAGCGCCCTCTCTCTCAGGAATGACTATCAGATGCCTATACGAAGGTGCACACATCGGGGCCAGTAGTACTCTCAGGGTAGGTTCCCGGTAGGCTCAAGGGACATCGGACCCATACTCTGCCATATGAAGAGCCAGGGTACGCAGGGGGGAATCGGCAAGCTCCCTGATCAGTCTAACAGCGCGAAGGGGTAGAAGGCATACAGTGGCAAGAAGAGCGCTCCCAGCACGACAACAACCTGCCTTCTAAAAATGAAGATATGATCAGGAAGCTGAGCTCCGGGATGAACGGAGGAACTACCCCGGCCCCCCCTTTGCTCAGAGGACCAGCAGACCGCACTCGTCAACAAGGTAAAGTATCCCGAGTTAACTCTTAAACGGGATCAGTTACGTGTTAACGTTGTGTAATAGCCTGTGGATATAACCTAGATCAGAAGTCTTACGTACATGATTTACGGCTAGCTGGGTGCTGCCAGCCAACGCCGGTCGGTCCACTGATCGTATAGGCCACTTGCATACAGGCTACACAAATCATTTTTATTGTTGTTGCCCTACGCCAGACTCTTGTAGAGAAAAAAAAAAAAATATATATATATATATATAATGTGCCACTGTTTGTAATGCGTCCTACAAAGACCAGGCGCCATTACGAACGCTCTTGCCAACTGCCTTAATTGCTAATGATTCAATTGATCGAACACATCAATGTAGTAACACAACCTTCAGCCTCGAATGTGCTTTCTGAAAGATATGTTCTTCTTCTTGATGTTCTAGTCAAGATATCCGCTAACCGAGTGTCACTGACAACTTGCGAAAAAGGAAACTTGGCCGCGCTGCGGATTCGACGAGCCCGTTATGCCAAATTTCGAATTTCGACAGCTGCACTCGGACGCGGCCAACCGAGCAACAGTGTAGCTTAGGTATCAGAGGTTCTATCTCAATGCAGACTCCATTGCAGACAGTCGACCAGTTAGTCAACCACGGTCTCCTCCACTGAACACGTGCGGCGGGCGCCTTCTCTCGGGGGATCTCTGGGACCTGAAAGTAATCGACCGGTTGTGGGGTAACCCCGAGCGTAAGATAGACGAGAAGTATCGGCGTACAATTGACCTCTGGCAGGAGGCGTGGGGTGGCCTAAAAGAGGGCCACACTCTCGTCCTAAATATCAAACTGGCTGAACCGGCTCAGAGGAAGGGGGAACTTACCTTCCACACCACCCAGGTCTTGACAGGCTTTGTGACTTTCAGATCTATCTGTTCAGTATCAGCAAAGTCCCAGCCCTAAGGGCATCCAGTGCGGCGATACATCAGAGAACAACCCAGAACAAATTCCGCCCAGCAAGTGCGGAGCAGCGCCACCTCTACCACTTTACATAAAGACACCAACTTTTAACGTACATGACATCTTCAAGAAATTGACGGAAAGGTTCTTCCTACTGAGACATCGCATTTAAAGTGTTCAAGGCTGTACTGCAAGCGAAAACAAGGGCCAACCTATACGGCACTCCCTCCTCCCCGTGACTCCTGTGACACACTCACAGTAGAATTCGACGCGGCCCCCCTGACATGTTGCTACTGATTATTATACCCAAATATTCTACTGTTTCTCTTTTTTGTATGCGTGAACAGGTACAGTTGGTGTTGGTTGCATGATAATGCATGCAATGATATGGCGCTGGTGCGGTGGTGATGATAAGGTGTGGTGGCGTGGTCTAAGGGACTAGTGCGCTAGTTATAGCTGTCATCTGGGTTCCCGGCATCACCGTAGTGTCGCCGGTTCGATCTCCAATGTAGATCGAATCTTCTTAAGCGAGGCTTACTGAAAATGGATGGTAAGTCATATACCGCCGAGTCAGCGGCCATGCTGCCACAACGACTGTTGGGGAAACCCTAGATATCTCAACACGCACGGCCCTCGGTGCATTAAATTTATGCCACACCGCGATTCCAAGCCTGTAGGGGACGGATGATGCTCTAGAATTAAAAAAAACAACCTCTTTAAAAACAACAATGTGTGTTTACGCAGATGACACGCGCGGTACCATCTGTGTGTACGAACTTCGTTGATTCATCGTTAAGTTGAACAAAGCTCAAGATGAAACCCTAAAAAAAAGACCCTGGTATATTTCTGTGGCTATCTTTTCCGCACTGTGGCGCCACTAATGATGCTCCGGTGATTGAAATTGTTATGAAACTAAACTGGTGTTTGCTTAGTATGATACTGTTATCCAAGTGTTTTATCCTAATCGTTTAACAAACATTTTCTATGACACTTTTTTGCTATTGCTTAAATTAAATATTATGTGGTGTGTTATTGTTACTTAAATTGTTAATTACTGTTTGTCCCTCTACATTGGTCACGGGTATGAATGAATGCGTACTGGTTCACGAGAATTGTATTTAAAGAGGCAAATGTTGTATAATGTGGGTCCATTTACCGTGCTAATTTGTTTTTCGATTATGGCAAAATATGTGTTTATTGCGTGTAGTTTTTTGGTAAAGCCAAATTGAAAAATTTGGCACATATTGGGAATATGCTTGGTTGCACTTGGACGTGCACGGTTGTCGTTTAAGCTAGTGTGTGTGTGATCGCTTTGTTTTGCCATGTGCAAAACCTGGGTATTATAATGTTATATATTATAACGTGTTACAATATCTAGATCGTCTTTGTGCGTTCTGTACTATTAGTTTGACGCGATAGTTCATGTGTGTTTAGTTTTGTGCATTTTTTATATAGTGTTTTTGTGTTTTGTTGTCCTATTGATAGTTATGGCGACATCTCCAGCGACAGTGTGCTGGCATGATCGCCCGATACTCTTCGCAACGGACTACTTTTTCGTGAGTGATGTCTACGACTCTCATTCTGGTTAGAACGCGGTCAATCGTGGCGGCTCTATCAGGTACTACTCTGGTGGGGCCTGCAGAAGTGTAAAGCCGTTTTCTGCTAATGAGTACGCATGTTTTTTCTATCCATAGGTCTGCTGATGTCTGTGTTAGTGTCTGTAAGAATACATTTGTTTAGCGTGTTGTTTGTAGTGCACAGAGCTGAAAGTTCTTGGATAAAGTTTTTTTTACAGACGAGTACTGCTTGTTAGGTGAAAGGTAAATTCCAATTTGTTGTATTATAGTGTTTCCTAGAGTCGCAACTACCGCGCGGAAGTGCTCATCTGCGTTCACTTATACTAAGTGTTGACCAATATTGCGAAGTTACCTGCTCTGAATTTACTTGCAGGTGAAAAAAATGCTAAAGCTGTCGAATTATATTCCTCCTTGCTACTAATCTATTTTATAGATTTCCGTGAGAACTAGCGCGTCGAACGTCCAACTCGATTTGCGGAAATACATCTTATATTTAATAAATATACCCTAAAAGAGGTATCACTGACTTCCTTTGAAAAATAAGTTGTTAGCTATCCTTTGAAGAATAGGATGTTAGGTAGGCTGAGTTCGTTGAATTAGTATTCGTCCATGCAAGATATAAATAATTAATTGCACTATGAATAACAACCAGTGTAATTAATTAAAGTCTCATAGGATGGCTTCTGTCCGCCAATCGTCAATTCATCTTATTATCATTCAATTACCTTATATCCTTCGCAAATATTTCTAACGCCACCAACAAATGAATTCTTCCTGCTTTGTTCGTTGAATACATCGGACAGTAGTGGATGTTGATCGTGTCGTCCAAATTGAATCTCTTCTTGAACTGTGATGTCTCCCAAATCGCCAGTTTTGATCAGGTGTTTCACGAGTTACGATGTCGGCATCCTCTTCTGTAGAGCCCGGAGCTTTGTTTGCAACAACACACGTGTCCTGCTACAGTGCCGCTAACGATCGACAGTTGTTTTAGGATAGAATTTAGCGTAGATGTAATAGCTTTTTGTGTTGACGTCTGTACCGTACAAACGCCATTTGACCAAACATTTGACCCCCAAAGACCATTTTGATACTAGCAATGGTAAGTACAAAATACGCCGGGTTGAGGTGTGCGGGAAAGACCCACATGCTAGGCACGTCGCACAACTGATGTTTCCGGACGCTGTTTTACAGTGTTGACGTACCACTGCAGCATACTTTTAACCAAACGAACGCTCCCGATACCACGTACTAAACCTGCCCTGTGAAACTTTTGCATAAGTCCACAAATGGTGTTCTTGCACGGCTGGTTATATCAACTGTGAATTGCACAAAGAGCTTTCCAGCGTGTCCGTACAGAATGTATGCCTTTATTAAAATTGTTCACAATTCCTACGCGGTATTTCGTCAAGTAAGTCCCCATCTTAAACTTTTGGCAGCCTTACCCTGTTCTATTTTCGAAGAATCAGCAGATCGCGGAAACGGCAGAGCTGGGTACGCAATTTTCACACCCATAATAATGTATATGTTCTAATTGTAAAGCATGGTCGTGAATATCCATTAAATAAGTTTTGTCAGTTAATAAGTAGGCACATCAGCGAAAAAAAAGTACACAAAACGTATGTATGCCTTAAACATGACAATTTTTTTGGCAATAAGCTATTTTTTAGCCTTCCATATAAAATAGGAGAGTCATAAGGGAATAATTCGCGGACATTACTCCATATCACGGGAAAGCAAGAAACAAGGGTTTGCTGACTGGATGATTTAAATAAATCTAATAGTTTACAAATGTTGTGGCCTCTCTTGAAGTTTTACGAAACAAGGGAGCAAGACGAAAAACGTTTTTATCATTCACGTCAGGAAATACCACTCGTACTGCGTGGGCTGCTAAATATAGCTCTGAGAGCATTGTTTTGCTGCTATTCGAGTTTGGTGGAGGGAAAACCTCAAACCAACTCCCCATATAAGAATGCTGTAGAGGATAGCTGGCAGGAATCAGATTTTGTAGATCAAGGTCATCTACGGAAACGCCGAAAAGCCTTAAGCGAAACAGCTGAATTTATGACATAGCATTTAGGCTTTATGTTATCTAAACGAGCATGCCAGCTCATGCACTCACGCAGTCTGAGGCCGACACATTTAGTGGTTTATGTTAGAATTAATTCGCTCCTTGCTAAAAGAGATTCCTGTTTAGGCACAGCTTTAACTGGGGAGCTCGGAATACAATCATTTCGCTGGCTGTAACAACATGATCAAATGTAACGAAGATTATGACAACAATTTCCATTTGTGTGAAGAGATTAGACAACTCCAAACAGACCTTGGAGATATCAAGCTAAAAAGCAACATCGTATCATCAGCAAAAACGATTGGCTTGCCTAATTTCTCCTTCTGGATATCCAAGATAATAAAATGTATAAAAAATTATAACAGTAAAGCTTCAAACACAGGACCCTGGGGGGGCGCACTGGACCCTGCCGATATCTACGGGGGGTTTATGATGACTCAACCGACCCACCTCTCACCGTACTGTTTGAACAGATTAACATCCGCAACATTTAAAGGAGAATTGAGTGATTGAGACAAATGAGGGTCGCGGCAACGTTTAGAAAGACTCCGAGACACATTTTGGTTGATTCTACTGCCCACCACAGACGGTCATAAGTAAGTGAGGGCCCTCTTCATAGATAGACCACGGCGGAATCTAAATTGATGAGACGACAGAAAGACCATGAACTCCAATTGAGCCCTTTCTTACCCAAAATCCCTGACACATTTGAGGAAGATACTTGACGAGACCGAGAGATTCTGAATTTTTGTTAGAGGGCCACCAATTTGAAAACGACTTCCGATGACTCCCAGAGCATTAGCTCACTTTTTGTTTAATTAGTAGTGCAAAAACCTCAGAGCTTCACAGTGAACATAACTTAAATGAATTGCCCTTCTTAGTCCATATACCTGTGGGAATGGGTGATAAGCCATCTTCTAGGCAGAGGGTCGCAATTGTAGCCGGGCATCTCCCTAACAAATTGCAGGTAGACGTGCGGGATGATAGTCGTAGGCCATGTTGGTACCGCCTACGGCTCCCTAGATATAAATGTGGACTCTCGGAATTATTAAAGCATTTGCGATTCCCAGACATTTTATTAGCTCCCCGGTGAAGCCGGTGAAATTCTAAATGTTCTATTTAAAGTGCTGTCCCCGCGAGTTTTAGTGCGCAACAGAAAAGAGCAATCATATAAGTTAAGATGAATCTGTTGGAAAACCTCGATGGTTGAACCGACATCGTCTGCATCAAGCACACTGAGCCAAAATGCTTTGCTAATACGGTTAGGAAACTCAATCCTAGCCGCTTCGTGTGCCCGAAAAAACACAAGAGATACAACCCAAGGCGATTGCCCTCCTCGCCGTCCTCAGGATTAGAGACAAACACAGGATAATGGTGTAAAAATTACAACGTATTCAAAACAGCTGGTTAGACAATTGAGAAACCGGAGCAGTTATAACACAGGTGTGCGATAACGGACGTGTAACTCAATTATTAAGATGAACCAGGTGCCGCTCGCAAAGAACGAGATGAGCGCGGTAATGAGCTAGAAAATGGCATTAGCATCACCAAGACTCAGAAACGCAAGTAAGAAACCTTCGAATATGCATACGTACAGCTTGCATGTTGCCGCCGACACACTCAGAGCAAAGAATGAGAAAGCCCTGCAGGTAAAACGCATATAAATTCGATCTTCGCTTTCAAGTTTTTTTGTACGTCAGTTTGACGTGATTAAGTCGGACCTATCAATTTATTAGGCCGAAATATCGACATACTTTTCAACTGCAGCGTCGATATGGAACCTCTTGTCTCTATGAAAACTACCCAACATATCGCCTTCGACATTCAAGGCGCGAGACTCTGGGCGGCCGAGGCGAAGTTACCTGCAAACTCCTCCACAGGGCCTGTGAAAAGACAAGAGACTGCAGCTCTCATAAGGCCTCGTAAGCGCCTCGATCTTGCCGTCCAACGCGGTAACGCGGCGTTCGTCCAAGACACGCTGTTGAAGGGGTCCCAACCCACTTTATACGAGATACGGGGTTATATTCCCAGTGCACACGTTTTAGGAGACCACTGTCACTCCATGAATTTTCAATATATATATATATATATATATATATAGAAAGAGAGATAGATAAATAGAGAGGGGGGGGGGGTGAATATATAAATTGGAAACTAGCCGGAAGTCCGTATACATCTATATATGAGCTGGAATTAAGTGCAGATATACTGCTACCAGCCCTTTTCTATGCTTCCCATCTTTCGCCGGGCAATTAACACAGCTGTAATATCGTGCACCCCAGTAAAGTTCCTCATGCAAACAAGAAATATTACTCTACTAGCTCAATTTCAGTCCTTTAGACTTGTCACACCCTCCCAGAACATAAAGAGTTGACTCAATGTGTGACTCAATGTGTGCGTCTTTAAAGCTGTAAAATAAATAGCTTAAAATGGAAGCAGCTTAAAAACAAGATGTTCATGGCAGTAAAACAAGCATTTGAGCAAACATTGACTAAAACATCTGGAGTGGGTGAGATTTCTTACCGTACAGCTTCCGTTCTTATGGCTCAGTTGACCATGGCCCAACGGACCATGTTGTTGCTGCTGTTCCTGTTGATGTTGCTGGTGGTGTTGATGAGAAGGAGGATGATGGTGATGATGATGGGTCGATCCGGTGGTGTGTGCCGCATTGCTCGGGGACGTCGTGAGCACAAGACACTCGGTGCCGGCGACGCTCTTCAGCGTGCGTCGGTTGGGCGAGTTGTTGTTGAACGTCCAGTCGCTCTGAAGGCGTTCGACTTCACTGCACTTGTGGCCCAAACCGCTGCCCAGATTGCAGCAGTAGCAAAGCGCGTAGCGAAAGTATCCCCGGAACCTGTTGGCCACATAGAAATGCATATAGCCTAGTGTCAGCCACGTGCATCTAATCTCACCTCATCTCATAGCGCGCGAAGCGGGTTTACTATGCACGTACAGATATAGAAACGTATCCGAGACATTGGCTTGCATAAGTATAAAGCATAGTTTCTTAGTATACGGTAGGTTCCGCTTTTGCTATGTGAACTGCGGCAGTACCTTCGTTCGTGACGATCAATCTTCAGTTAAAATTAGCCGCAATTAGCGCGAATACCGAATGCAAGTTGACGTGAGACTTTTTAGACCACTAATCCGGAGTAACACATTTAGTACCTTTTTCACATTACGTCCAAATAATCTACATAGTGGTGTGTCAATTACCCCACCGTAAATTGCTAATGTCGAAGTGGTGAATAACGCGTTTGCATGGAGAGTTTCGCAACGTGCCTATGAGTGTAACGACTACAATCTGATTTTAACACCCATTTTTCTATAACAGGAGACTTTGTATTGTATTGTATTGTATTGGGTAAACAATTGGGCCCTCGCGATTGCAGATACGTACACTTATACTGTGATGTGAGCTAGGTTTATTATGGTGTATGTCTAACACTAGTATTATCCACTATAATATTTTTATTATTTTAACTCCATATAGAAGCATGGCAAGTTTGAGTTACTCTTGTCATGTAGGAGTTAAAGGCATGCTACTATTATATGGCAAGCGTTATGTTTTATATGCGCTGTGACTTCAAGAACTTAATACGCGTATTTTATCTGCTGAAGGTTATAACTATTATTATTATGACTAACAAAAACATAGAAAATTACACTCCTTTCTAGCAATAGTGTCGTTATCGCTAGTAATTAACGTTATGCCATTATCAGTACTTGTCCCAGATAAAGTATTCTCTTAATAACCGTCTTGTGGATACGTCGTGCTGTTTTTAGCGTTTTTAGCCGCCACGTGCAACGTCAAAGTAGACCACAAATCATCGTCGTTTTGAACGGGCTGTACGCGTCACAGTTCAAAACGTACCGATATTGGCCTGGAACATGCTATCAACGGGGATACACGAGGCTGGCTTGCTGTTATTTATACGATATTGCCCAGTCATCTCGTCTGTTTACGATAGTCTATCAGATATCATGAGGCACGTTCTTCATACAACTCTGCAAGTTATGTTACCCGCCTGGAGCCCATACTTGTGCAAATAAATACATATGATTGACGGTGTTCAGAAAACGAGGTTCGAAGAAGGCTCTGTAAAGAATGTGATATGCACGCGACAAAAATCATTAAGTAAAGCTGAGCAAGCGAGAAAGAGTACATTGATGTTTAACTCCTGGCACGAACGCTCTGCATGTGTTGTGTACGTTGTGTATGTGTGCTTGTTGTTGCTAAAATGGTAAATAAATCGACACAATCAGATAGTAATCGCAGTCACTTTATGTAGTCACTAAGTTCTCACAAAAAGGAAACGCTCTTCAAATCATTTCTATTGAGAGAGTGTATGCTCTCTTACACAGTACATTGCTGACCACCGTTTGTCCTGTATAATTTAAAACGCATAAAAACCAAGGATATCCGATTTGCCATTTAAAAGTAGCGCGTTTCGAAAAGAGTTTGCAAAATATTGCCTAGTGTGGTTTATGCATATGAGCATATTTATATGCATACAAGGTAAACATTACGTAACGTACAAGTTACCATATAAAGCGCAGGTAGCGAAAATTTGCTCTGTGCAATATATAGATTGACGATGGACAGCACTCGAATACGTGTGGAACCTGGACGAGCAGTTTAACACTCGAAAGTGTGTTTGAAATAATGAGTAAGTAGTTTTAGGGTGCTACATACATAGCATAGATCGTTAGCGAGTTTTTAGCAGCCGTACGTACCACGCATGTGGGCACATCAGTAGTTATTTGCGTTTTAATTAAGCTCTATCGGGCTCAGAAGCCTAGTTTTAATAAATTAATAGACTAGTGGGAGAATCTTGGGTGTGAGCGGACGGAAGTTCTGAATACTTCATTTAACTAAGTTCTGAATACCTACGACCATACGCTCGCTTGGAGCTTATGGTCGTCGCTCACAAGGGCACGCAAGATAAACATTGCAAAACTATTCAATTTAAATATATTATAGGTTTGTTTGAACAATAATATATATATATATATATATATATATATATATATATATATATATATATATATATTATAGGTTTGTTTGAACAACAATAATCACAATATATATATATATATATACAAACCGATAATGTGAATGATTTACTTGATGACGCGTGCCTTCTACGTAAAGGATTTAGCAATGTGATGCCCATATTCTGGTATGAGTCCCCGGTATGGCACTCAGGCCTCACAAATAATTTGACAAGATTGACAAATGCGGAAAGTTTTATTGTTTGTAAGTGTGTAGTACACGAATCGCTAATCGTGTACTAAACGAAACATCGCTAATCGTGTAAATGCTTATCCAAACGAACTACAATTTGCTAATCGTGAAAACGCTGATTCTAACGTCAACGTCGTGGGAGAGAAATGTTGTGCTAAAATTTGTAACATTCAAAACGTTTATAAACTATGCAGGTAGACACAAAACGCCTACGGAACGTAGAAAACCATTTGGGAGTAGACACGCTGTACCTTGAAACAAGAGTTGTCAATAATATGAATTTACAATTCTACGGAATTCTAGCCGCGTAAATCAAGTTTGATGTTTTTGTGGCGGGCATGATACAACGTACCGCGTGTGCCAAACTAAAAATGAAATCCAGTGCATAAATTCTGTGTGAAAGTTAAAAAATAGCGCTATAGCTGAGTTTATGTGAATATTGCTGGAAACCTCAAACTGTACTAGGAGTTTCCGTAAATGGCGTCGCTATATATCCGCTATAGGGACGATCATAGACCTGTTGTTGACAAGATGAAGACGCTCCAGCCCATTTACAGACTCGTAAATAGTTTGCCGCGTTTCTGCACAATCGGTCGTTCCGAGGGAAATGCGGGCAAGCTCTCATTAAGCCACGGCTGGCTTCATACGGCGTCCCACAGAGAAGCTGCGCCTCTTCTTTGCTGTACACAATAAAATTTCATATTCCGTCGAGTATTTAATACCTTTTATATGCTAAGGAACTATAAATGTATACTAAAAAAAATTTGAATTATCAACAAAACATTAAATTAAATTTAAAAAAAGACCTTTCCTCAGCATACGCTGCGTTACAGTCCGTTGTAGACGACATCTGCCGCTAGTGCAGTGATAAAGCACGGAGCTCTTTGTTCTGAAATGCTTTGTCTTGAAACGTGACTCTATTGAACTAGACTATCAGTTCAACGGGACAACGTTGCCTACCGCAAACATCGCACAAGACCATCGTGTATAAATATCAACGGATCTAACGTTTTGTGCATATTTTATATGCCTAGTCAAATCGAAATCTACATTTGTGAACATGCTATTTCGTTGTTTCTCCATCAAGGACCCTAATGCGTATATTCGCCAGTATAAAGCAATTGTGTTGCTCAAACGTGTGTATTGCTCACCCGTCTTGAGCCCATACTTGTGCAAATAAATACGTATGATTGAAGGTGTTCAGAAAAAAAAGTTCGAAGAAGGCTGTGTAAAGAATGTGATATCGAATCGAATGCTGCAAACTTTTCGTCACTGTCAACTTTAGTGAACAGCAACGACGCGCGAGCACTATTGCAGCCTGTGAGCGCTGATCGTGTTGACTGCTTCTTCGGTATGACAATAAGCAATCGTAGAAGCCAAATTACGCTTTTATCGAAATGTGTGCAAGACTTAAATTGAAAATAATCAATAATATATTCGCATGGCGTGCAGCCAGAAAATCCTACACCAAGGCGGCTTCGAGGATTGTACCGTATTCCGGCCTCCTTCCACTCTTTACTCGGCAAATAAAGGCGTTTTCTATTCTACTCTAACCACGTTTGATTAGCAGAGCCTATGTTTGTATAAGAGAAAGCCACACTGCGGCGATCCAAATACCAATAATTTGTCACACGAGTACTAGGAAAGGATCATGCTCAAGTCCCCCTTCAGTCCGAAACATGGGCGCTTCAGTGTTTCTTCTAGAAACAATCTAACTATTTTCAAAAACTTCATAAATGACCACACTTTTGTGGTACTAGCATTTGCGAAACTCATTATAGTAAGTGAGCACTCTCTATCGTAAAAGTTTTTAAAAAAATACGCGTGCCGTAGTAACATTGTTAGGGAACACTTGGCGAAGTTGCGATGTTATCAAAAAAATGTAATCAATCCAAACCCATAGGGGACGAATGATAGTCTAGAAACAATCTCTCTACAAATGTTTTTTTATTCTAGTATGCTCTGCTACCTAGCCATTTCGTGTTTTCAGAGCGATGACTTTGATAGAAGGGGGCATACCAAGCGCTCGCCATTCAACCGCAATAGAATGATCACCCATTCAGGTTTCTTGTCGTTATTTAGTCTGGCATAAGTCTGACTTTGTTGTTGTCCTTCACACACAGCGCCTCGGGCTTAAATACATTTTGACGGTAGCAACCATAGGGTGATTTAAAATAAGAATTATGGAAATTAATCGACCGTCAGATATGAAGAGCCGCCCTCGGGCCTCCAGTGGTGCATGTACTCTTGTTTTCCCAAGGGCTCGATTTATATTTTCGTTCAACGCTGTATGCCTTGAAAAAGCTAACCGAGCTTTTCAGGCAGCTAAATGGTTGCAGGCCGTCCGTGTCAACCCTACAATATCTGAATCCTTCCCTTGGGGATTCAGATATTGAGGCCCCTATCCTAATTGCGGCAGACAGGAAAAGTGGCTGGGTCCAACATGGCGCTTAGTTGTGACGCTGATACGGCTCTAAACCACTTTCACATAAATGTGTCTAGAGCAGCGCAAAAAACGCGTTTTCACAACTCGATCGGAAATTGTCAAGGATAATTCTTTCTGATTTCAAGCGTATATTCTCCTCTTATTTACGCTGATACAGGCGTTCGTTAAAAACGTCAAAGATCAAGTCTAGTCCGGATTTTGCATTTCGTCCTTTTGTCTATTTTTATGAAGTGCCTCTTGTACGTAATCTCTCACCAGTGTATTCGACAAAGAACAAAACTGGTTCAGGCTGCATTATCTATTAGACATACTAGTCCAAGGCTACGATTCCCTGTGTCGCACAATTTGTATTAAATGTGGATATTCTGCTCTACTTCAGACGGAAACGAGGTTCTGCAAGTCGTATAGAATGCTTTACGAAAGTCTATTTCGCCATTACGCACGTTAGTTCCTCCGCTTCTACGAGTACTTCAGCTGCATAGACTGTCGCCCTCGCCTCATCCTTCACTGCTTTACCGACCTATTGTGGGTAAAGCAATAAAGAAATGTGGCCTTATTCTGGATACTTTACCTTTCTTATTCAGCGCCAAGGCTATCTTTTTCGCCAGTTCCGCCTTAGGATTAGCCCGCCCCTCGCAGGTTGAGTGAGGCCATTCGAAAAAGGTGAGATGTGTTCCGTATAAAATAGAACGCTCTAAGGGTGATAACTTAGCATTCAATGCGTTCTATGTCGAAACTCTCGAGTTCTTCCAATGGGTGCAATGTTAAAGGCGAAATCGTTTTTCATTTTATAGTTTATATATCGTGGGCGCAGGCTATCTACTCCGGAGTCCTAAAACTAGTGCAAATGACCGCACTGCAACCAGTATCAGGATATCCTATTCTCGCCTTGCTAATGTCCTCAAGGAAAGGGTGTTTTCGTCTTAGTTCCTATTCAGTATTTCGGTCGGGGCCATCGGAAGGCATCAGCGAACGTACTGCAGATCGTATGTCATCCTATGCCAACTTGTGCTCCACGTGCCTGACCTGGCCATGTTCTTAGCTTGGTATTGGTTTACTGGCGGCGGGATAGGCAGAATTGCTACAGTACACCTCTAAGCTGCTTCTATATGGATTCGTAAGGTTGTTTTTGATTACTCGGTATAGCGTTGAGCTATCAGCGTTCTGTCTCGGAAAGGTTGACATCAATGCCGCATGGACATAAGTTTAACCCACCAGGCAAGATTCCTGTTTATATGAAAATCGGCAAGTGCAGCTTTAAATAATGTAATGCGTAGTTTTCTGACACCTCTCGGCATTATTCTGTACGAAGAATATAAACAGAGCATTTGTATCTGGCGTAAAATACTATAAACACCCTTTCCTGAAATGACTCTAGTCTTGTGTTGCTATCCTTGTATAATGTTGTATTTTGTTTGACTAAGTATTTGACTGCTACCTACAAAGGTGAATAAATGAAACTGATTGATTGTAAAATACTATGAAAGCTCACGTGGGCGAAGCACTCGGTGGATGCTACCGTGCTCTGTGCGCTTTCAAACTTTGTCACGTTCTTAGTATCCGTCCACATTGGCCGCATGTCTGCGCAAGCTAGGTAAACGGTTGTTGTTGTTGTTGTTGTTGTTGTTGTTGCTGCTGTTGCTCTTCATTGTTTAAACAGTCCCGGACAGTGAGTCAGCCAACCATGTCTGGCGTTTAATAATGTTTGGCATCTTTCAGCGCTTGGCGCCAGGGCTCATCTTTACATGTTTGTTTTGGTTAGTTCTCAGCTATCGGTTAATGTTTGATGGGTGGCAAAAGATGACATACTACGGTTTACCATCCTTATTCATAACGGGCATAGTACAAGCCTTTGCATTTGGGTCCATGCAACATCTGTGGTGGCAAAGAGCTCTCCGCAATGGTTGCAGAAAAGTGTCCCTTCGGGTAGCTGAGCTGCAAGCGTGTCCTTTTCACAGAGCTTTCTTTGAACTTAAGTGCGGACTCACTAGATTGAACGTCTGTTATGGTCGGCATGGTGAGCACTGCTCCAATAAAGTCATTGGACTTTTTCTTGGCAGTGCCACATTTAATGGCCCGGTCTGCGCACTTCCTGGAGGTCGCATTGGCTTTTTATCGCATTCGACAGCCTTATGCCCGTGGTTATGGCATGGGCCATACTGTAGAGGAGACTCTGGACACAGTATCACCTGAGACCACCCGATATAAAAACTTCCGGTACTTGGATTCTACTGAATCTCAGGGTTCTTTCACGTTATTTTTGGCGATTTACACCGGCGACGGCGTATCTTCTTTTTCACTTCATTTCACTTCAACTTGCTTCCTTGAACGTTAACGTATATCCTTCGACGAATTTTGCCTTCACTGCGCAAATGCGGTCTGTATCATCAAGGGGGTACCACTGAGACGTCCCATACGGGTTTTAGGTTCCCATGGTCGTCTCATGCCCCAGCGTTACGACCCAGATTGCATCGCACAAGTGCAAGTGTGCATCGCACTGTAAAGCGAACATGTCCACCAAGCATTGTAACCTTTATGTCAGTGTAAATATTGAGTGCGCTTTTTTGTTCTTAGTCGTCCGGGCATATTCAGGCGTTTGAAGATGATTCTCAGCCGACCTTCTATACCTGTACCGCCTACCTTTTGGCGGCCATTACCGTTAGCACTAGCAGGAATACCTGTACTCGCCTCTCTGTCTACTCTCTTAGCGGCAACAGCAGCTGCTGTTGCCTCGCCCTCAACTGGTTAGAACGACTACCAGCCGTCGCTGCCGTCGTCGTCGTCGTCAGCTGATTCAGCGGTCACGACTTTCGGGAGCGCGTGGTGCGCCGTTCCCTTGCGCATCTTCGACATCCTCCCAACGACCTTCGCGGTCGATGTTGCTCGCCACACATGAAACAGCCTGGTTAGCTTCACTTCTATTCTCTGGCGTTGTCTTGTTTTCAGAACGTCCTACGGTGATTTCCGTGCAGCATGACACCTAACCGTTTACTGTATGGACGGTTTTAGGAATGTGTGATGCACATGCGTCGCTGGTCGAGCCCGGTGGCGTAGTGGATTAAGTCTCCGCCTCGCAACCGGAGGAAACACATAGGTGCGCGGGTTCGAACCCCACCGCTGCACATTTGTAGTTATGGGGGTCCGTCTATGAAGCAATGTGAAAAACAGTTCCGTGGACGTTAAATCTTGGCTGAGGGTCAGCCCGAAAACTTTACATGCGTCGCTGGCAGCAGCAGCAGCAGCGGCAAACAGCGACTAGTGTAGTAGGAATACTAAACCGTGACCCTATGTTACTGATGAATGCACGCTGCTTAGGTAGAACGATTGTCCCGTTTACCTGGACGAGGCAGAGCAAGCGCGGGAGCATTTCGGACCGGAAAGGCCGCTGGACCTGACGGGGTTTCGTCAGCGATAGTCCGGCTGAACTGGCCAAGCAATGGCCCAAGCCACTGGCAGAGGCCGCAACCTCTGGCCCCCGTGGAAAGGCTGCTTTCCTCGCCGATTGAACGAGGCTCATCTAGTGATTATACCAAAAGGCGGGGGCAAACCTTCCATGTTAGAAAACAGTTCAGACATGCTAGGAGCCGTCATTCAGAAGGCCCTGCAATTTTTTATTAGCACTATCTCGAGCGCAATGTGCAATTTGTTTATTTCCTGCTAGGTTGCGCTGCTTGACATTTGCATAGAGGACGCGTTTCAATCGCTCTGCAATATATCTGCACAACTTGACAATCGGCGGAAACTCTTACTTATTGGGTGAGCTTGAGAAGATTTTGTAGTAGGCCTCGTTATTCATTTCTGCCATACATGAAACACCCTTCCAGACAGATATCGGTGCTTACGAAAATACAAAATGTACATAGAGCGTAGGATAGGATAATTTATTGCTTTACTGGCTTGGTTGGTGCGATCGCATTCTCGCAGCTTTCCCGAACGCCGGCGAGGCTACCGACGATGTCAGAGTGGTCCTCAGCGAGCTTATTCGATATTATATAACCGTTTGCAGGGCGGACCGACACGCCTACCCTTTCAGGGGATCTTTCATAACAATATGCTTGCTCCGTCGATTCTCTCTCTCTCAGCATTTCTGGCTCGATGTGTTTATGTCACTCAGTCTATTTTAGGTTAGTAAAAGTCTCTACAGCTATTAATCTATAGTCGGACATCTGCTAAATACTGGCTAAGTACGTGCCGCCAATGGCATTTCACCCCTGGGGGGTGCACGGTACGTAGAGTACTATAAATAACGACAGCTACGTGCCCCGCAAGGCTTACGGCAGATATTAGTTGTTAATTACAATATTATTAGTAGAATCGAAACAGAATTGAACTAGAAGGTAGGAGGTCACATAACACTAACGAGTCAATAGAGAGATGTGAACCATACACAAACACGACGCGTCAAAACAATGCTTTAAGGACAATCGAACTTACCGGCAGACTGCAACTGAGTCAAGTCGTGTTCCTTGGAGGCGCAAACTCCACATAAAGCGCTAAACCCTGCCACTATACAAGAGTAGGCATACAGATATTATTGACGTCGTAACAGCTGGTTACGTTAGACATACAGGGCAGATTTAAAAATTCTCCAACGTGTTTTTAATTATTCTTTCAAAGAATTGCTGTTCCCTTTAAAGTAACTTCCGCCCGCTGCAATGCAGTTGTGCCAAAATTTTCCCTTTTTTGAAACATGTTGAAACAAACAAAACAACACAAATTTAACCGCGTCGTGTGGAATCCAACTATGTTGCTCTAGCTCATCCTTCGTTATATCTTCTCTAATCTCAAAACGTTGTTCTCTCACATTTTTTTTTTCGTGAGATTATGAAAAGTCGCAAAGAGCCAGATCCGGCGAATTGGGAGGTTGCGGAAAAATTGAAATACAATTTTTCCTAAAAAAAAAATTCCGAAATCAGTAGCGTTGTGTGCGCAGTTGTCGTGATCGAGCATTTAGAAATTGTTTGCCCAAAGTTCAGACCTCTTGTGCCGGACTTTCTCGGGCAGTCTTCTTAAAACTTTGCTGTAGTATTCATCATATCTCGCAAAATCGACGGTACCACAGAATCATTTACGCATACAAATAATTAAACACGTATACAAAAACGTTTCAGGAAACCACGTGATCACCATAACGAGTGACCTTCCTTGACGCCATTCTTCATATTTCCACCACTTTAGATCACATTTGATTTGGTTTTTAACGTTACGCACAGAACTTTATGCGGATCGTTGCGCCTTCATTTTGGGCTCATTAAATATTGCCGAACTTTGTTTTCTTCATTTGTTTGAACCAAACGCAAACAACAAACGCGGCTACAGATTAGCGCGACACTTTGCCTGTGTGTAGCGAATGAACGAACGAAGCAAAATAAACCGCGATAGCGTCGTCGTGGAATGGGTTAAATGTTTACAAATTCAAACTATTGGAACGTGTCGATCCGTCCGTCCCCGTACGCTGATTCATCGCCAAGTCGTCGTCTTTCGAGTCCGTATCGGAGCGCTGTGCACCAGGCAGACGTCCTGGAAGCGTAGTGACGGAAAAGCTTACGATGTTCGCATTCCATTGCATTAGAACTATCATTAACCGTGTTGCGTAAGCGCGACAAATTATCTCGGGAAAGAGATGTGGGAGGGGCGCCGAGGAGCGGGGGTCGTTGAACAGGAGGAGGCAGTCTGGCCGCAGACAGCGAGAGACTCCGAGATCGTTAGCGATGGTGAATAGTGGTGTCGTGTGTTTTTACCGTGTATGTTAGCGAACGTTATGTCGAACACTACCTCTGTATGATTCTAAAAATAGTCATATGAAAACTTTAGTTAGCACGTCCGTGTTTAAACTGAAGGTTTCGCTCATATGTTGCAATCCTCCGCATACGACGTAAGACGTCGCATGTAATTATGACTCGCTGCGCTAGCAGCCTCTCGGTAAAAATGTCGCCTTTGAACCAGACGAGAGAAGTTAAAGTCCGCCGAGGTGGACAAGGATCCGCGCAGACGCTAGGGAACTGGCGGTTCGACATGTGTCTAGCGTTAGACTGAGCGCCGCAGCATATTAATATTATTATTATTATTAATCTATCATAATTTGTAACTGCCGCTCAATAACGAATTGACTCGTGCGAGCTCGCGGAAATGATCAACTCAGCCGGAGATATTGCTTATGATTCTGCGGCATGGTTAGATCGACAGCCGTTCATTCGGGCGCTGGCTGGCTGGCTGGCCCGCCCGTTTAACTGGTGTAACGAAGCGTTAAACGTCGCTTGACAGCACGCAGCCGTCTTGGTGACCGAGCTGTGGCCTTTTCGTCTCCACAGGACAATCTGGCGTGGATTTCGGCGACTGCTTTTTTTTCTGCGTCACCAAGCTGTGATGACGTGTGACCCCCGAGGTTTCCCATTAAACTAGAACAATTGCCATTCCCATGTCATACTGTGTGTATGTATGTATGTATGTACAATATTTATACACATATAGAATCACAGCAGCGACTAACTGATCCCGTGCGATAGTCTACTAATCATAGACACTCGTGTTGTCGCTTTGAAAATGAGAACGCCGACGGATACATGTTCATACAGCATCTAAAACAGAGCTCCACTTAAAACTTGAGCCACCTATAAACCTACTTGTAAGCTCTGGAGTTGTGCCAGGATTACTTCCGCTACTGGCTCTACTGGAAACTTTGTCGGCGCCCGTTAGGTGACTTGGGCTACAGTAGCAATAGCGTTTAACATACGCACATGCTTTCGAGTTTTGAGCACCTACTACGCGCACTAGGCTGCACTTGTTTGGTCAATAATTTTAGAGACGAACGACAAAACCCCGCACCGCGAAGCTGCGCTACAGAAAATTTCAACGAGAAAAAACGTCAAGTCGTCATTGAAGCCGCTTGTTCGAACTCTTAACGATATGCAACGCCTTTTAAGGTTAAACAGATTATTAAATTGGTAAAGCTTCACTTGACTTGGGACCCGAGGTCTCAGAAAACCAAGCCAGTGTGAGGCTCTGGAAGATTTCCTCAATGGAAGAGGTGAGTCCTGGAGATGGCACATGGTAAAAAGTAAGCCATGGTTAAAAATGACCGAGCATGAAGATTACTGGACCTTTGAATTCAGTTGTATCGTGTCGGGTCAAAAGACCAACAAAAAGCTTTAGTACAGAAATTATGTTGGTCCCTTGACTAAAAAAGGTTATGCATTCTGCCTGCAGTACGCCTACGCTGATTGTCCGGACGTCCATTTTGTACTGTATTGCAAAGAAGGTTGGTTCTTAAGGGTTTATTCTTGGCTTAAATTCATTATTTTATTTTATAGCTATAAAATATTTCTACTAGAATTAGCACTTCGCTGTGTACTGCATTGCAAGGATCAACTATAAACTATTGGCCAGAGTGTGCAGCACAGTCTACTCAACCCGAATATCTCTTCGGAAGCTTGGCGTTCTCGTTTGTCTTTGTAGATTCGCTCTTTGTATTTTCAAGAAAGCGCAATAGAAAATTTGAACAGTGTTGTGACGAGCTTGTGCTGGAATTTCCAGTTTTCGACTAAGTTCCACCGTAGATAATATAATGTGTCAACAAGTTGCATGTCTGTAAAGATAGGTTCTCTTGTTGATTTAGATGAGCTAATGCATATTTGTTGAGAAGATAGTTCCAATGCCTTCAAACCAAATGATCCATAAAGCATTGAAACGGTACTTTTATATTCGGATCCTCTAAAGGAATTTAAATGTCCCTTAAAAAAATGATTGTTTCTGATGGTTTCTGATGTTTTCTGATGTTTCTGATGGTTTCTAATGATTGTTTCTTAAAGTTTTGCTGATGCCTGACCTAAGTATTATCAAATCGCAGATTTGGCGGTAAACTACAACTGGATATACATTTAAATATAGTTGTAGCAATTTTGTTCTTAAGCGTCCGTTCTAAGAAATTAACGTACTTGTTGACGTCAAAAGGGTTTCATTGTTGTACTAAGTTAAACGTGCATTTAGTTCACATAATACAACATGTAATTGCTCACATCTGCTGTTAAACTGAATTCAGGTAAGCTAAGGCCATTCCGGCAGAAGTATTTGTATTACTTCTGTCGAAATAAGAATCCTTCGGAGTAAAGTAGAAAACTGGGGAACATTTTCGCTTATAATACAATTTTGTACAGGCAAACACTGTGTTCGCAAAAGATGTTTAGCTAAAAAAATACGCGTATTTGTAATACAAAAATTTGCAGCACAAATAAAACTCATCAGCAATAGTGCCTATCTAAATAGGCAATGCAATATATACACCACCCTTTTTACATAAGTCAGGCTCGATTTCATTAGTGCACCCTTTAATGTTGGTCTTTAGCTCGCTGATGGTCGTAAGATTATAGACAACAATTTACTCATCCAAAAACTTCACATGTAAAAGTCTAACCACTTTAGATCTCTCTGTTTGCGCACAATACTAGCGCCGCCGTCATATATAGGGTCTACAAAAAAGTTTGCCCTATTGTGTGTATATATATATATATATATATATATATATATATATATATATATATATATATCAATGTGCAGCGAAAGATGCATTTGTGATGCACGAACGTGTGCACGACTTGCTCGGGACATGACTCGAGGGAGTTGGCCCAGGCTTGAGCTGATACACCCAGGGTTTCTCTCACCAAGACGGCATTCCCCCTCTGATATCTAATGACAGACGTTACCGTAAATACACGCTTGTCCTCGTATTTCGCTTATATATATATATATATATATATATATATTCATATCCACGGACGAGTCAGTCGCCCTGTACGGAGCTCTAGTCTAGCCTACCTTTCGGGCTGACCCCCAGCCAAGATTTAACGTCCACGGGACTGCTTTTTGCATTGCTTCATAGACTTACCCCCGTATAAATACGAATGTGCAAAAATGAGGCTCGAACTCCCCTCACCTATGTGTCTCTTCCGGTCGCGAGACGCAGACGAATGCACT
>QVRM01004227.1:142500-246515 GCA_003439945.1 Dermanyssus gallinae
ACAGCGGGTAATACAACTAGAAGAGTCGAGCGGGGTTCAAATTTTAAATTTGAACCTACACATAAGGGGATAGAAAAGAAAACGTGGACTATGCGACGAAGGGTAAAATAGAGAACTGGATAGGGCTAATTAGAATAAACAGCAACAATATGGACGCAGAAACTATAATACATAATGCCGGCCTTGATGGCAGGTGGGGAAAAGCTGGTGGACAATATACATATATAAATAAAGGATCCGTATGAATTGTAGGGACACGACGGTGGTGGTGTGAACAAATAAGCAGAGTTTTGCACTAGCTACTAAGAAGCTACCCAGAATATTAAATAAATAATAAAGTTTAAAAATTAATACAATAGTTTCACAGCAGTTTCTTAAGAGCTTTCGAAGCAGGGAAGCGAGTAACATCGTTTTGGGACTATGTCAAGCAGGAGAGAACAGAGACGGCAGATAAGGAGAGAACATACGAGTATAAGAAATAAGCACCGCGTTACAAAGTGTAGAAAGAGCAAAAACTAGCACCGATATTACAACCACAACGTTGTAAAGAAAATTAACGCTAAAACGTCCTGTGGACGAAATTTCGGTAGGACTTATACAGGCACTGGGAAACTATGGGAATGTTATCTATGTACACAATATACTTAGAGAGGCAGACTCCTGGAGAAGGCGAAAATAGGAAGAAGTGTAGTAAGCTGAGGTTTAGTATTAGAACTAAGAATTTGGAAGTCGACGATGACGGCTTTCGCTGTTCTGCTCAATAGCATTTAAATTACCCTCCGGGTTAAATGTAACTTTCTCTTTGCTGTTTTTGTAGACTTTAAGGCGGCTTTTGATAGGGCGTCACGAACAATAATCCTAGAGAAATTAGCGCTATGTGGTGTTCCAGCGGTAATACTAACGTTATTACAAGCTATGCTGCAGGAGGGGTCTGTAATCATCGACGACGAGGTAACTGAACACACCTCAATTACTCAGACTACAGAAGTTGCACAAGACGATAATCTTAATATTGGTAAGCAATCTGCCGGACAAAATCCAGCGTCGACACCCACGAGTTAGTACACTAATGTATGCTAATGGCCTTGTCATCTGCCCCCGGAGTCGATTTCACCTGCAGCAATCGCTTGCTTCACTGCAAAAGTTTGTTGACCTAAATGCTCTTGTGATAAAAGTAGCAAAAACAAGAGCTATGAAGTTTCGCCGTGGAGGTAGGCCTGCAGAAAAAAATGAATTACGCTTGAGCTCAGCACCAATAAATTTTGTTCAACATTTTTCATATCTTAGAGTAGTATTTTCAACGCAGGGCTTACATTTACTAAACATATCGAGGTAATAGCTCGTAAGGGCATTCTATCGTTCTATAATGTCCCAAAGCCTCATCGGTTGTCGCTGGATGTCGCTCTCAACCTTTTTAATTTAAAAATTGCGCCGACCGCTGCTTACGGACAACAGGTTATATGGCCCATACCTATGAAAAGCGAATCTGAAAGTACGTGACAAAATTAAAGCCAGTTTTCGAAAAAGAGTGCTAGTAGTCCACCGCACTAGCCGCAGCCGGCTTGTTTATCTGTTGGCCTCAACACGACTCTTTTTAGGGGTCTTAGAGTAACTTATGCTTTACCGAGAACGGAGGCCTTCGAGAATCATCTTGCCGAATGGGAGTATAAATTTGCGGATGTTGATTGGCGTTTTTATGAGACTAGAGCGATGACTATAAACTACTGGAAGAGCCCATGTTGTAGAAACAGATACGTCGTTACTGGGTTTGCAATACATGGATTTCGCATGAAGATATGCATAATAAATGAGTGGCATGAGATATCAACCAAGTGTGAATGCAAGCTATGCGGAAAATCGTGTGATCTGTATGATGTCCAACAGTGTAGAAAAGCATTATCGCTGATAAAAGTTATTTAGGTGAACTGTAGCTCATATGTGCATAAACCAAATATTGGTTGGTAAACAATACATTCAATTAGAATTAAGAATGTCACAATTAAGAGATGCGTTAAACAGATGCAGGTGGTGAAAACGGCACTAAAGACGAAGTGGGATCGCAGACATAAGTTCGCGGCTAGGGGATTAGGTGCAATAGTCAGTAATGGGTCACAGCCAGGGTATCGGAGGAAATGGTGGAATCGAGGGTAAAAAGCCACATGTAGGCAAATAAAGATTCCCACGGCTTCGATGTAATGCCAAAGTAATACCGAGCCTGGGGGGTGGGGAGGAATCCGGGTTTAGTGGGTTTGCGAGTCTCACACTAGTCACGCAGGCTGCTAGTGGCGCATGTGCATCATGCATTCCCGAAACCTCCCAGAACAAAAACAAAAACAAAAGCCGAATAAAGATGGCGCTGGGGGCCACCTTGAGTTTGGCACATATATCTGTAACGGAAAAAGCAATCAACGGGCGGCATAAAACGGGCATACAATAATGGGTGTAAATGATAGGGCAGGGATGTTGGATGCAAAGGTACAGCGAAGTAAATATAAGCAGGGCAACTGACGAGCTTACAGACTGATGAGCTTGTGGGTTAGGACATAAATCGATTGAACCACACTGTCAAAGAACTGTACAGTTCCGGTAAGGGATATAGACCCTGTCAAAGGCCTAGCTACCCCAACTGCTAGGTAAGAACCCGGTCGGATGTACCAACGAAGAGGTTGTCCCCAATGGGAAAGTACTACTCAAAAGGTAATGAAGGAAAGACATTCTATACTGATGCGAGGTATATATAAATATAAATATATATATATATATATATAATATATATATGTGTATATATATATATATAGTCTATATATCTATTATATATATCTATTAGATATTATATATATATATATATCATCTCTATCTTCTCTACTATTCTCTCTCTCTATCTCTCTCTTTTCATCTTTCTCTTCTCTCTCTCTGTCTCTCTCTCTCTTCTATCTCTATCTTCTCTCTCTTTCTCCTATATCTTCTCTCTTCTTTCTTCTGTTCTCTCTCTTTTCTCTTCTCCTCTCTCTATTCTCTATCTCATTCTCCCGCTCTAACCACCTCTGATACAAAAGCGTGACATGTGTATTTAGTTCTATATGTTAAGCGAACTATAAATCGATATCTGGCATGCGTGGCTTGAAACGTTGCTCTACGCTGAATAGGAAATCCCGGTTCCCGTGAAATGCCATGCGCCGGCTGAGAGCCTCCGTCCTTAAAAGATTTTCTGGAGGAAAACAAGATCTGGAGGGTAGACTAACTAGACTAACTGAAGAGTCTACAATGGAAAAAACATGGCGTTGTCATTGCTCGAAAGGTTCTGAACCATGCAAATAGATATTGCGCTCGAAATCACCTCCACAAGGAAATAGGCTCTACGCTTGAAATTGTTTTAAAGCGAGAGTAGACCCTGGGCTTAAAATTGTACTGAAGCGAGGAATAAGCTCTGAGCTTGAAGCTGGCCTGAAGCGAGAAATAGGCCCCCTGGCTTGAAATTATTACAGAGCGAGAGAAAGTCATTTTCCTGGCTCCGCCGCATGCAAACCTAGCACGAAACAACAACGACAGCGGCATCTGGAAGTTGAGCCATTGAGGTAACGCTCAAGCCGCCCATTGAGAGTAAAGGGTGGCTGACGTACACCGCCATGTACCGATAATCCGACAATGGGCCATCGGCTAATGGATTTCGCTCTGTTGGATCCTCTTTGAAAAGAAAGCAGTCTCGTCCCCCGCCCCCTGGCCACTCGCCTTCATTTCTCCTGTTTGTTTGCTCTCTCTCTATCTTGATCTAGTTCGATGCAACAAAGAGGAAATGGTAATTCCTACAAGAAGCAAACAAGTCAATCCTGGCTGTTTTCTGCATCAGATGACTGCTGTTACATAGCTATGTCCTTGGGATTATCATGTCGGTATGCTGACTCCATCTCTCTTTCTCTGTTATTTTGTGTTTGGGTGATTCTTGTGGTGGTAGCACTTTTGCCATCTCTCCGACTCTCCGTATTGTCTGTCATCGTCTGAACTCCATTAGCGCGCAGAGACATTGTCTTGTAGTTCTTCTGCTTCTCCTTCGAACGAATGTTTTGTATGTGCGAATGCAGCAGGCGATACGCGTTTTTATCTCAACCATACAGGTATACCGGCACGCACGACGGCATATCATTATGAGCACACTTGTTCGAGTGTTAATTAGGTTCCTTGTTTGTGTTCCCTGCGTGTTGATTAAGGTGAACAAAAATTGCTAATTGAAGCCATGTTTACTGTATGCAACAGGTATACGAGAGCTAGGGAATTTATAGCAGCTGGTCTAGCATGCAGGGCGACAGTGGTTGCCATGCATTTACCATAGGCTACTTGTAAGAACATTCGCAAAGAGGCTCCCATATATATAATTCAAATCGTGGTTTATCGCGGTGGTTAGACATATTATTATGATATGTGCACCTTATATTTTATTCATAAAATTCCAGAGATGTCTTGTGTCCCTAAGCAACGTGTCGAACTGAGACGAGCAAGGTATCCAGAACCGCTACTTGGACAACAGAGAACCCGGAGCACAGTTACGAACTGCGATATGGTCAATACAAGTGTGAGATAGTGGACATGTAACACAATCAATCACCCAGATCCCTGTTCGAAAAGAAAGAAATTAGCATAAGCATCACCAAGAGCCACCATGAAAGTAGGGAGTTTTTAGGCAAATTATCGTCCCGTACATTGAGCAGTTGAACTTCAAAGGACATTCGCTTTAATATCCTTCGTTTGTGACTTATTATGTTTTCTAATACGAATAAGTAGCGTTTGCACATTGCAATCGACACTACTCAGCGCAAAAGATGAGAGAACCTGCAGGCAGTACAAATGAAAATTCGAGCTGTCTCTCCGAGAACTTTAGTTTGACGCGAGCAAGTCAAAGCCGTTTTCACCAAGGAATTTGATAGTTTCCGCATGGTAGACGCTTTCTGCTCACAGGGCATTGCCTGACCCTACTACGTTGTAGGTGCAGCCGTCTTATTAAGCATGGCAGAGATGGCCCGGCAGATTTACATGTACTTTAATTTAGTAAGACCAGCTGCGGCCTTTACGACCAATGAACGAAATGTAGCAGCACACTCGTATGTAGGCATTGCCGAAGTAGTTATGTTTGGGGGAGATTGAGAGGCTTCGTGAGTGTCCGGGACGGTGCTTCAATCAACCGGTTCAAACTCTTCCCCAGATCAATCAACAACTTTTAGCAATTTGGACTTAGGAAGTTTCTGATTAACTTGCTACATGAGCCGGCGCTCCGTCAGGGTTTTTCGTTTTTTATATGACAAACCCGGGATGGGCATGTTGCAAAGCACTATACGGGCTTTTACAATGCATTCATTTGTTTATTTCGCAATAGCTTTGCATTTCAAGATGGTACATAATTACTATGATGGTATTTTGCTAACGTGGAGAACTACTAGATCAGCAAATATTGACGCCGAAGCTTACCGGTCCTCTTCATATAAGTCATCCTCCTGATTGCGACTACACCGATGTCCCTCAGTGTGGCCAAGATAACTCGCTCAAAAATCCTTTATCAACTTTGGTGATTTTAGCCCTAAGCTTTGTCAAGTCATGACATTTGGCAAGCACAGGGGCATTAAGAAATTAGGAAATCGCATTCACAGTGTTGAACCAGACACAGTAAGGATAAGGCCGAACCACGATTTAGGCTTTGAAAGTGAAAAACGTCTGAAGATTTCACCGCAGAAAGGTGGAGGACTCTGAGGCGTCGACCACCATAATGACCAGCCACAATGACAGCAATCAGTAAAGCAGAAAACAAGGAAAATAACAGCGATATGAGGGGCGGTATAAGCACCAACTGCAGCTATAAAAGGTCTAAACGATGATGATAATTATTCGTAATTCTGCTCGGCGATTACGAGATCTCGGCGAGATCGACGACACCATACCGGCAACAGGGTGTTTTGCCACACTCCATCGTGTTAGTGTGCCGCCCGAGTCCTGTTTTGCGCCTGTTTTGATGAACATCACGTTCATTCGCCTCGTCTCGTTAGTGTTGTTGTTGGTGTTGTGGTTGTTGTTGTCGTTGTTGTTGTTGTGAATGTTGTGGTTGTTGTGAATGTTGTTGTTGTTGTTACGAATATTGTTACATTGTTTTTGTCGTTGTTTCTGTTGTTAGCCGTCGTTGCCTGTCGGAAGCGAGCATAGTGGCTTATTTTTCTTCTTCTTTGTCTTCCCGCCTATGTCTTTAGGCACAGGCGCATGGCAGCCGCACGCCTTATGACGCCTTAGCCAGTCTGCATGGTCATAAGCATCATTAGGGACAACAGAGGAGCTTTTAGCATTCCGTTTTCGGCAGTTCATTTTGCACGCCTGGTAGCGGAGCGGTCGTGGCATTGTGGTAGTAGACTATGAAGTACTAGTATGCGCTTGTATGCACGTGTTTTTCCGAGCTGTTGCTGCTGCTGTTGTTGTTGTTGTCGTCGTCGTCGTCGTCGTCGTCGTCGTCGTCGTCGGTGGCGGTATTCTGTTTCTTGTATCGTGGATCCAGAGTACTCTTGTGAATGTTCTGCTCTCGATACGAGAGCATTTCTCGTCGTCACGGCTGACACACGAGCTTCGCTGCTGCTGCTGCGGCGGTAGCGTAATGACCGGCACCGCCTTGCTTGGAACTGCTCTCGCAAATCGCGATAGCCAGCATTGAGCAAGACGCTCTCGATCGACGCGCGATCCGCCGCCGATTGACGACTGCGTACTCGTCAACGTCAACAACGAGTTAATCGTTTGGTAGATGTTGGTATTGTTTTGTGTCAAATAAAGACAACTGACGATGAGAGATAAGAGCTAGCTATAGACAACAAATAGCGATATCTCTATCTGTCCCTCCACGACATACAGATAGATGCACATCGTTAGACAGACAATACTCGACAGACGGCCAGTTCTCCCTTTCTCAGCAGAAAAGCGGCGAAATGGAGCTGACTGTCTTATCTCAGTGACTCGTGACGGAGATAATTGATAATAGAGATTTGGAATTGCTGCGGTCGGTTGCCATAGTTTAGTGCAGCAGCAGCAGCAGCAGCAGCTGTTGCTGCTTTTGATAAAGTTTTAGTTAGAATGCAGAGTTACAATCCAATACAAAAAAAAAACATTTTATGGTATACACTGATGATATGTATACAATACATTGTTTATTTTGTTTTCTATCAGGCATCCGATAGACGTCTAGTCAGCGCGAGTTGTCGCTTTTCGCTGCGATGATCTACGGTGCGGCGGGTCACAGAGTGCACGAAGTCGGTATTGCAGCGGTACCATATACGCAGCTTATTAGTTGTCATCGCAATATCGGCAGCGAAGCGCTAACATATACGAGTACATAAGTATACCTGCTGTTATATATGGGTGGACATTGTTGAGTTATTTCTAGGCTTTTACTTACTTTTATAAGCAGTAATTTAACTTACTATATATATTTTTATAGTGTGTATGTGTCAAAGAATCGTTTTGTAAGAACAGCCTAGAAAACCCTTCAAGGTATAATAATGCTTTACAGTTATTCTCTAGTTAATGGACTGGCTCTTTTTCGTCTAGAAATGAAGTTATATATATATATATATATATATATATAAATAGATAAATATATATATATATATATATATATATATATATATATATATATATATATATATATATATAAATAAATAGATAAATATATATATATATATATATATATAAATATATATATATATATATATATATATTCTTGCGACTCTAATTCAAATAGGCGAGCGGGATCTTGTCTAATCAGACGACTAGCTACGACGTGCACATTCAACTCGTATAAAAGTTTTCACACGTATGTCGGTGGGCGAGCGTGAATCTGCTGAGAGTGAAGCGGCGACGAGTGCTTATCTATGCTTTTAGTTGAAAGTCCAGTCAATGCTCTGCTGTCTTTTCTCCCGAAAAAGTTTGCTCCGGCTTGAAGCGCTGATGGCAGTCGGCCAGCAGTCTGCGCAATCCTGTGCACGCTGTGCATATGTGAATGCATTTCAGACTACATGCCTACATGTATATCTATTTGCTTAGCTTGAATTACATGCACAAATGTATTTCATTCTTTATCTCGAGCTGTTGTTCTTCTACGCACGCCGTTGTTGTGACCGCAGTCAACAAGCGCAGGTTAGTTGGCAGGCAGCTGTATCTGCTAATCAGGGCAGCAAAGTTTGCTTCGTCGACTTGCCGACCTGTTCAGGCAGCCGATCGATCGTCAAGTAGCACAACAAGAACAACAACACAACAACAACAACACAACAACAACGACAAGAACAACAACACAACAACAACAACGACAAACATCATTGATGATCTCGTCTCCAATAACGGGAGGCGTATGACGATCCGGCTTTGGGCATGAATGAGGGGCGGAGCGGAATGAAGCAAGGAGCGGCAGGTGGAGCGGTTGGGAAGAGGCGGACAGGAAAACGCCCGGAAACGCCAGGCGTAAAGACCACCAGGTCCGCTCGCCTACCGGACGACTGGGGGGGGGGAGGGGGTTGTCGTTCGAACTAAATGGACCGGCTAGTCATACAGCCAAGTATGTAAGTAAGAGGTGCGTGCGAGCAAACTAGCCTGTGTATACACGGGGCGTATGTGTGTCGTGAGTGAATGAATAACGCCGCGCTGAGTGCGCCTATCCAGCCGGACCTGTACACAGACGAGTACGCGCTTGTCCGTGTCCTGGTGTGTCTGCTCGTTCGGGCGTAAGCTAGTCGGGAACTGATCGATTCGTCGCCACTGAATAGCAGCATGGTACTCCAACAACAACAGCAGCAGCAGCAACGTGGGTTTGTAGCGTTCAACGCGTTTGATCGCGCCGTCACTGGCAGCGTTTTTCGCTACAGGTGTAACAACAATTACAACAAGAGCAACAGCAATCGCCACAGCTGCAGCAGCACAAGCAACAACAACGACAACAACAGCAAACACAGCAACAGCAACAACAAAAACAACAACAATCATGTCAATCGTAATGATTTCGGTGATCATTACCATCAATCCTTTATGTCATGGGTTGTCTATCTGTCTGTTTTCGGCTTCTCGGATCTCCGCACTTCCTACCTCTGCCTACCGTGATCTGTTATTTGAGCAGGTTGTATCGGAGCTGTTTCTGCTGCTGCTGTTGATACAGTTGTTGTTGCTGCTACTTTTGCTGTCAACAGTGCGCCACCACACCACCACCATCAGCGCGCTTAACGCCGCCTCGCCAAGCTGGTCCCGACCTGACGGAACAACAACGGATGACTGACGACGCGTCACTTCTACGACGTTCTAACTACGACGAATTCGACCAAGTATTACTACTACGGGCCAATACTCTCGAACAAGGCGCGCTTGAGACCCTCACCATTATCGCGAGCGCCCTCCCCCCTTCCTCATCACTGCCCTAATCCCCTATTCCCCCTATACTCTCTTTTTTCCCTGTCGCCTTCTCTGCGGTTCTCCACTGAATGAAAACAGAGCCCATGAGACTATGAGCCTGCCAGACAGGCGTGACAAGGCAAGACGGTGTCGAGGCAGCAGAAAACACTCTGTGTCGGTGGTGGGGGCGGCTGCGGCGGCGTCGACGATGTTACTACTCCAGACTTCGGACTAAAGGCGTTACTGTTGTCGTGTCCTGTTCGAGAGAGTGTCTCTGTGTGTGAAGGTGTGTGTCTGCTGTGTAAAGGCAGCCATAGCTCCACACTCATCGAAGAACTCTCAGGCTCGAACAGAACACGACTACAGCTACGAGCTACGATGGAACGCATCGACAAGACGCTCTCGACTTAGCAACGAGTTGGGCCGTCGGTCCGAGTCGGAGTGGGGTTGGCGATGGGGTGGCGGTTTGGCAGACAGGGGCTCGGTGGGGGAGACGGGTCTGGAAGGAACAGAAATGGCACAGCGAGAACACAGCTATTGTTTGTGAGCGATGACCGAGAACGGAAAGGCATAGGACGCATACGACGCACAGTTGTGCGGTGCAGTCCGCCCAGGCGCGGCGTCTACTACAATTAACTACCTGTGAATGTACGGCTAGCTGTTCGGTTGTCTATTCGGTATGAATACACAGTCATTAACAGCCGGCAAAAAAGACGCTGACGAGAGAAGAAAAACAGCAACAACGGCAAAAAATAGGGAGTGACAATATTAGCACGGGTAACAATGACAACGCTGACGGCAACAATCACTTAAGCATCAACAACGAGCCTAATGACAACAACAATAAAAACAACGACAATACGAGCAATACATTTACAGGCAGAACTACCAACAACAACAATAACAACAATGAAAACAACGATAAGCAACAAAAATAGAAATTGTAGCAACACTGCCATCAAAAGAGTCTCCTGGAACAAAAATCGGGGCAAGCGTTGAGACCGCAATGATTATTATGATTGTGCTGCAATACATGTATATATGTGTGTAGATATATACATATATTGCAGCATATACATGTACATATATATATATATATATATATATATATATATATATATATATATATATATATATATATATATATATATATATATATATATATATATATACATATATTGTTGACGCTAAACACCTGTAGCGAATGGTTAGAATAATTAAAGCAGACCTGTTAAATAACGGGCACCTTGTGTACCACGATGCGATGAGTCTATGTTCAAGCTTGAGCAGTCTCTCGCAATCATTACGATCGTTCACCTGTTTTATGAGTACATCACAACTTTGCTAAAGGGACTGAAACAGAGCGGCTGGAAAGGCGTCGATCCGAATTCATAAAGCATAGACATAGTAGCGACCCTTCGGTCGCTACTAGAAAACAGCGGAGTACATATTATTGTACTGTTGATAATTGTAAATAATATGAATGCAATGTTTGAAGTTATGTTTATTAGGGCTCACGATATACTATCATACAAGGGCAGTATGCGATTAACACGTTTCCATAACTACAAATCTAGATCATGTGCTCGACTATTCGCACATTCGCACAATTGACAAGGTATTTCTCGCATAGTAGTAGTAGTAGTAGCAGTAGTCCGCGATATTTCCAGAAGCATGTTCGACGTGCTTCATAATGACAACTACTCGTCGTGAAACCATTCGTTTTACTTAATCCGCGAATAGCAGGACTAACCGCAATATTTAAGCAATTTGCTCTACAAGCATCCTTCTATTCGGAATTAATCATTGCCCTATTGCTATACAAATCAGGATTCATTTTTGGAAAAGTTTCCTCCAAAGTTCGAGGAAGTTGTAGGCATACCCCGGCGTCTCGGATAGGTGTAGCTGTACTAGTCGTAGTTGCTCAAGTTGTTCATCGAAAAGTGAGCAATTAATGAGAAGGTATGAAGACGAGGCAACTGCGCGCTGCTGGATTAGGTTAGTCTTCCGCAGAAACGCGGTTGGGGGAACGCGGTGTTGGTTTGCGTGACAATTCAATATCAAATCAAAATGCATATTACTAGTAGTAGTAATAGTAGTAGTAGTAGTTGTGTGAACAGCTGTCGTAGTTGTTGTCGGCGTCGTCGTCGTAGACACTGTTTGTCATTCCCATGCGCTCTGTCTGCTGCAATGTGTTTTCATGTGTTCCCCAGAGCGGCGATATGGCCAGAGCACACACACTTCTACGTATAGTCACCGAAACCCCACTGTTTCTGTTCTGGTCAAGCTGTAGACATCGACTGATCGTTGTTGTCATTTCCTACTTTAGTATCCACCAAATAAATCAATTATATTAATCTCTTTACGCGCTTTCTCCCGATTTTTCGTCCCGTCTCTCTCTCTCTCTCTCTCTCTCTCTCTCTGTTTTCTCTTTTTTAAGAGATCCCCTGATCTCTATCCACCTTCTTTCTGTCTTCTGTACTCTTTCCTTCTTTTGGTCTATGTATATATATATGTATATATATATATATATATTTATTTATATATATATATATATATATATATATATATATATATATATATATATATATATGTGTATATATATACGCAAACATCTCGTTCACTTCCCTGTATCCGCATGGGATCGGCCAATCGTCATCGGAACGGGGTGCCGAGCTCCCTTCCCCCCCCTACGAACGAGACAGCTGAGCCAACCGACCAATGGCGGTAACCATCCTCGAGGACTTCGATAGAGTTCGGCGCGGTTGTTCTGTCCTCCTCGCCCTTGTCGATCAATTCTATTGACATCCCTGCAAGCTTTACCACTGTTGCTGCTGCTGTTGTTACTAGAATACCTATGTGACTAGTAAAGAAGGACGAGTGTAATGTTCGTTTGATATGTATAGTTAAAAACGCACAGCGCCCGGGGCGTATGTATTTAAATATACAAGTCTCTTATATCAGGGGCGCTTCGAGTAGCACCATATGCAAACAAGTTAAGATATCTAGGGTTTTCCCTCGCGGCTGACTATCAGCGGTATGGTTGTTTACCATCTATCATTGACACAGGAAGTCTCGTTTAAACAAAATTCGATCCACAACCTGAAACGAACCGACACTAACAACTACCGCATAGGCCACGCCGTTTCACTAGTGGTACCTCAATTAATTCCTCATTGAGTCTCACTTTATTTAAGAGATTTGGTAAGCATACTTGAGAATTTGCACTGTGTGCACTAATTTAGATATTTCAAGGATAAATACAGGGATTTGCTTAATTAGTCCGCACAGCTATAAACAGCACAGTGTACAAAAGTACAGCGCAATGTGTAGATAGCTAGATACTTTAATTCTTTTCCTTTCGCCTTCGGCGTCGAGGTATCATTTACAAAATGATTTATTTAAAAGTGTTTATACATACGCCGTAAAAGTTCATCTTTTGAAGCTTCACCGGAATCTTTCCACAGAAGGACCGAAGATAAAATTCGTAGAACGCATCTAAATTTCGAGTGATTTTTGTCTGTGGGTTTCGAAAACAGAGTAATTGCTGCTAAGGTCTGTCGAAACATCTTCACCAGCCAGCGTTGCGGAACCTCTAGCGATAGGCAAACTTGCCAAAGACGTTTTGAAGTGCTCAATAACGAGAATCTTAATTTGAAAGATGACGGCCTCAGGAAATCTGGCCGCCGAACCTCGTACCTTCTTCTCCAGCGTAAAACGCAACGTACTTAAAATCCTAGTAGCAAATCCGACGCGTATTCTCATTCGAGCGAGCTTGTGCTAGAGAAGGGTGTAAAGCTCACAACGAACAGCGGTTAACATGAAGCCTTCGAAAGAGAAAACGAAGAAAACTTCAATTTTGACGCGGCCAAGGCAAAGCGCTTGCGTCTCTCTTCCCGTCGGTGTGTTTCCCGTATGTATCCCGAACCGCCATAGGTTTGTATAGAGGGCCTTGCTTTATCTCGTAGCCTGCCACGAGCCACGTCGTAGGCCCCAACAACAGCCACAACCACAACAACAACAATAACAACAAGCATAACCACAACAAAAAGACCAACAACAACAACAATAACAACAACACGACCACGTTCTCGCCTTTCGCGGGAATAGTGATTCTCTATAACCGTAGGAAAGTTTGAGTCAGTGGGCCAGACCAGAAATCGGCCTGCCTGGATCATAGCAGGTCGCATGTGTTAAGAGTGACGTTAGCTGATCGGCTGCTATGTGGGTGATGAAACAGCGGACGCGTATTTCACAACGAATCTATCAATCAGCCATCTATCTACCTATGTCTCGCGAAACATGAAAGGAGACGAGAGAAATCAGGCGGCCAAGCAACACTCGTCATTGCCAACGACACTTGCGTCGTCGTCATCGTCGTCGTTGTCGTCGTCAACAACAACCAGTTAAAAGCAGTGTTTAACTCCAATGTACGACCCGCGCAAGCCTGCGTAGAGAAAACGCGACAGGGGGTTTTGTTCAACGCACGCAAAACCATGTAGGCGACTCGCGTCATACGGCTGTCATGTTCGAACACGGTTGTCGTACACACATCAGCTAGTTTCAACCGCCAACTCAAACAAGAGATTTGCGAAAGCAGCAACTGTCTCCCATGATTATTATTATTATTATTATTATTATTATTATTATTATTATTATTATTATTATTATTATTATTATTATTATTATTATTATTATTATTATTATTATTATTATTATTATTATTATTATTATTATTATTATTATTATTATTATTATTATTATTATTATTATTATTATTATTATTATTATTATTATTATTATTATTATTATTATTATTATTATTATTATTTTACAACCTCAACCGGTTGCCGACTCGAGGATGCCTGCAGTCTCAAAAAATGATCTTCATTGGCCAACATTGCAACAAAGCTTGTTTTTGCCATTGCGTCAGTGTCGTATCGTTCCACCCCACGTTATACTCTCTTGATATGCCATTCATTCATTCAAGGTTGCCGTGGTCGGCCGGTGGCCGGGTTGCTGCTGAGTTCGGCTATGCCCAGCTACGAGCAGAGGAGGGCAGCAGACGGCGGAAACGTATGCATTATTTATCATGCCGCATTTCGCCGCCTTCTGCACGAATATGTGTGTGTATGTGACTGAGTGTTTTCGCCGTTGCTATCGTCGGCGACCTGCTATCGAACTTGACAGGCAGCTTCGGAGAGATCGCTTGCCGCGAAACGAGACGAAAAAGTCTTTTGGCCGCCGCCGTAACGAAACAAGACGAAGAAGTCGTCTGCGGCTATGCGTACTTATCGCGGCTCGTGGACGCCCCGCACCCCCGCGTCTCATCAGCAAAGTACGTAAGTTCCACGTGTATGTGCGCCGCGTTCGACTTCGAACGGCGGTGCAGCCAAAGCAATTTGGGGTTCGGGTGTTCTCCGCTCGACAACGGTAAGTGGATGGTGGATGGATTCAATTCTCGACCACTCATCGTCACCGGAGGTGGAGGGGTGCGAGACGGGACGCGGGGAGGGGGTGTAGGATTCAACCCAAGTTTGTCCGGCCCGCGCGCCCTCGAGCGGACTCCTCTCGTAGAACTGCCCCGAAGAAGGATTTTGTCGTCTTCTTCTTCGTTTCGGCGGCTTTCTTCGAGCCCATCGTCATCAGCGGCCCGCCGGCACCGGTCGTTAGTTTTTTCCAGACACAGCCGTCGAACGCCAGCCTCGAAACAGCACACGCACCCCGAAAAACCCACTTGCCGGCTAGTAAAGCGACGAGGTTTCAATAACAGCAGCCGCGACTGCCGCAACTGCAGCGACTTGTGGCAAACTTTTTCATTCACGCCATTTCGCCAGTTCTTCCACGAGACTTTAACGTTGGCCGGGTTCGTTTGACGCTCTGACATAACCCCCCCCCCCCCCACAACAATGTCGTGCTGTCGGGCAACTGGCTCCAGCCTGAATGCTCGCCCGCTGAAGGCTTAAAGTAAAGCCCAACCGCAACGCCTTGTCAAACGCGATGACTTGCTGACACCCGTGGGCGCTGCTCGGTGCTGTTCGGTTTCACTCGATAACCTTGTATAGCTGCTAAGTCTAGATGAGGTGCGGTGATGAAGCTACATACGTGCTGGAAGAAAAGTCGCGAGTCGCGAATCAAATCGATATGCGGTCCGACACCGGCACACAAACAATGCGCATTTCATATCAGACAGTATTGTGACGAGTTTGTGACGAGGATTGTGGAGTTGCAATAATATCATAGCCTACCACAGGCCGTGTCGCACATAGAGAGTGATGTCGTTGGGTGAGAAATAGGGTGTACACATGAGAAATAGGGAGTACAACTTTTTTGCCCTGTTACACCATCACACACAATGTGGCAACATTTAACTATGTCAATGTCTCATCTGTTCCTATAGTTCGCTGTCTCACTGTCTCTGTCATTGTCTCTTGTTTATTATCTGGCCTTATCATAGGAAAAACGCAAAACGTGCCGGCTAATTAATAAAACACGTGCGTTTAACTGCATCGAGTGTTCAATGCCTCTACTATTAGGTTTCCTTATGTAAGAGCAGAATAGCGTCACGGCAAAATGTCAGTGACTGTAGTTCCGGTTGTCATACGTGTCATTGCTTCGGCAACTGCGGCTTTAGGTACTATACGCTTTTTTGGACTAGCTCCAGCGGAAGACGTAGTTTAAAGAGCTTGTCGAACATTGGCTTGCCCCTAGTTCTACCTGGAAAAACTTGCATCAGGGCAGCCTGAACAGTCGCCATTTATGGTCTGGCACGACGCACGATACTCTTTAACAGGGAAACAGGAAAACTCCGCGCCGTTGAGCGGATGCACATATAACGGACACAATTAAATTGATAAAAAGAAAAACATTTAGATACATATTTATACCGATACGTCTATACAAAGGATTAACACAAAAATCCTGGCAGTTTCTTCTGCACTTGAATGAATGTGTACAAGTTTACACAATTTTCCCCAAATTTCGAGTAGTCAGCAAGTCGACTACAGTGATAATGCGTCGATACCGTTCATGTAACAGCCTATGGCTGAATTCGCGCTGCTCGCTTGCAATGTGAAGATTCTCCTACTGCAAACGCATCTGTAAATATCTAATTAGTCCATTTGAACAGCATTTCGAATCTTAAGTAATCGGATAAACTCACACACAATAACCGGGCGTATAATCTTATTCGGTTGTACGTCACGTTTGTTATCCGATATCGACAGCGTAGATTTAGGGTATGTTCCTTAAAAACCATTTTGTTTGGTTATTTGTAGGACGTGTTGGCTGGCGTACTAAGTTGATCACCACAACTCTGATAATGACTTGAAAAGTGGCTCTACAATAACTGATTGTCGATTCGTTATTATTTTTGATAGTTTTGATTGCCTACTCAACGAATTCTACGATTTAATAATGCAATTTCTAAATTACTTCTCAGATGGCTTAAGTACCGAACATAGACCTTTTTGTGCGCAGAACATCAAGGAGGCTGCAAGGAAAACTGGAAACAACTTTACTGCTTGCTATATATATATATATATATATATATATATACGTTTATGTTGCTCTTCTCCGAGTTCCCCGTATCTAGCATCTTTACTCAGCTGGGTTATACGAGGCATTAAAAACAACCATTACCTCAAGGACGAAGAAATCTGTTTCTACTGACTGACTGCTGAAGTCTACGAGAGCAGTAAGATGGACGTACGTGTTGATTTGCTGCAATTTTTGTAGCTGGAATGGGACCGGTGAGTGCCTTTTTTCCGGGGCGACGAACGTTGAAGGGGTTCTCGAACTAGACGGCGGCGGGCATTCCTTAGTATTGCATCCCCACTCGTTTAGCTCCTGTTCTGGCTTGGGCGGTTCGTGTAGTGGCGCTTTTCATTAGTTATAGTGATCGGTTGGTAACCTAAACCTGGCAAAGCTAGATAGCTGCTGGAGCAACAATCGATACAAGCGTGGGCAACGTTCGAGATTTGCGAGCAATAGGAGTAACAGATGGCAGTACTCATAAAAACCGGTAGACAGAACACTAGTTGAGTGGCAGCGCAATTTTGGTTCTACCCGGCTGGCCACGAGAGCCCACCTCGTCAGAAAAAAAAGGCGCCGAACGCCCGAATATTACAATGGCTCTCCCAGTGACCTCCGCGCCCACCACTTTCGTACCAGTCTGCACTTGCTGTAGAGAACACTCGGTCGTATTGAGCACTTTGCGCTTTGTGTATCTCGAGTCCTGCTCGACCGCTGTTTCGCAGCCATTGGAAAACCTCCGTCAATCTTCTCTCGTCGCTTGGATTTTCGTTACGTCTTTAACCTCCTTCAGTATGTTGTTGTTGTTGTTGTTGTTGTTGTTGCTGTCGTTCTTGTTATTGTTGTCACCACTGTTGACGTTCTTCCGATCCAAACCTAATCCCTCTTTGTGTACTTTCTCTCTTTTCTCCAAAATTAAATCCTCCTTTTGGCGGCGTACCTGACACCGAATGGCTTCAACGGCGCCATTTTACCAATAACACAACTTTCGCACTCTCTTGCCTTGCGCATGTCTTCTGTTCTATGTAGGACACCGGGCATACTTCGACCCGCTACCCGTCGATGGTCACAAAGGAGACGCCGCAAAACTATAGATATCGATTGCTACAACGGTGTTCTGCTAGAAAGTTTATTATTAATATTATGACTAATATTATTATATATAAAGGCCGCGTAACTAATTCTTTAAAGAAGTTGGAACGTATAATCTACAAAGTGGCACCAACAGTGATTTCGAAACTCATTACGCCGACGGTAAAAACGGCGTTTGCCCTTGGAACGACAAGGCATGAGAATTTGACAGCCACCGCAAAGCCAGCAACTGCTCGGCTTCAAAGGAGAAACATCAGCAACGAATATTGAGTTTCAATGCCCGGGTATGCAGTGTGCTTTCCTACGAAGTAGGGTGTCAAGATTCACACCGAAAGGACGCATAAGACGAAGATAGCCGAACCTCCGAAGAACAGCAGCGCTCCAACAGACCGCTGTCACCGCTAGCAACATCTCACAATCGCTGCCTTCTCCACGCACTACACTAAAACTCCGCCTTCTCCTCACCCCGCCGGCCAGCTGCCAGCGAGTGGAGCCTGGTCACCTGTTCAATACCTACCGCCTTTTGCTCCCCCTCCTCTTTATCGGCTAATCGTCAATGCCAAGATGACGCGCAAGGTGTTGCGCAGGAGCCCAAAGCTCAAATATGTCGTAAAAAAATAATGACGAAGTTAGCTGGACAGCACTGCTCACCCTCGATCCAAAAGTTCTCCACGTCGTCAAAGAAACTTAAGAAGGTCATAACCTGGCGTGGTCAGAGAAAATGTTGCTCTTTTCGGTGGTGTAAGGGCCGGGGTAAACGTACAATTACGGATAAAGCCCGCGCTCAAATCGCTGCCGGCAAGCTCTTTATGGATTTTAATGCGCGGAACGCCATTAGAGTATTGTCGTCCGATAACACGATTAACTCGTAACGGAGGAGTGGATTAGTGAGATGGTGGCAAAGCACCCTCCTGCTTCTGCAGAGAATGTGGTACCACCGTCTCTTATTGGCTTGCCAGCGGCCGGGTCGTGCTCTAGCGAGGATGTCGTCAAGGCACTTCGCACCTTTTCATCTGGTGCGGCGGGTGGCCTCGACGGCTTCACGCCTCATCATTTAAAATGCCTTCTCCCTGCCAACGGAGGCCTCAATTACGTACTGAATACATTCGCCAAAGTATGCGACATCATACTTAACGGGTAAGTTCCGCAAGACCGTGAGAAGCCTCATATATGAAGGGTAGCTCATCGTTCTGAAAAAGAAAACCGGGTGCGTAGAGTGGCCACAAAGATCCTATCTTTTCAGATCAATGTGAAAAACTACCTGCAGCCACGGCACATGGGTACACCACCGATAAAGGGGCGTAAATGATTGCTTCGACAACTTTCACCTTTGTCGAAAACAACAAGTACTGTTGAGTGATCCAATCACGCCCCGACCCTCTATTCAGTGCTGCACCAGGCATATAGCAATCAGGTAAGCTATTCGTGTGGGCTTTTCCAGCCTGGGCGGGCGTGGCGGACGAAGGTGGCATACGTCCTTAAATTTTTTTTTTGTTTAGCACTGGTTGCGGAGCGGCAAGTGCTGCGGCCTCCGCATATGATTTCACCCTTAAGCTCGTTGATTGGAAGCTTGTGCTCGTACTTGGCCATAGAGAGTGCTAAGGGAACTAGCTCCTCAGCTAGATCAAGTAGCCGAGAAGCTTGATCTAGCCTTTGTGTATAGCTCTCGTTGTTCAGCCTCTGTGAAAACTCGTTTTACTCCACAGCTGCCGTCACTAGCCGCAAGGTCACCGCGGCAATGACCGCATCGAGCCTTTTCGCGGTATCTTCAAATTTGGTGACTAGGTTGTGCGCATCTTCTGCGGATAGGCGTTGCCATTTTGATACATTGCGATGCCTTTTGTTCAAACTTATGATAGGAGAAGTGAAATGCGACTTTAAAACATGCGCATGTTTTAGCCATTGTCACTTCGCCCACTGCAACCACGCAAGCGCCTGTCAAACCTTAGCCGCACCCTAACTGAGTCCTTCTTCACCTTAACAATGTTCTTGTTCGGGCCTGTAGCGGCCGTGGCAAACTTTTCTCTGCGAACTTCACTCACACCTTGTTCGCGTAAACATTTAAGCAGGTCTTCGTCTGAGAACTGTAGATTTATTCCGGAAATACGTCCCCAGAAGGCCGACGTGTCGGAGAAAGGACGTATATTTAATTTGCACACGCAATTCAGGGTCCTCACGACTGTTATCTAGTCCGTTGTATACGCACGAATACCTAGTTTACCTTGGGCAGTAATTCGAACGTGGGCACATGGGGTCATTTTCGTTATTTCGGCGTGCGTTTTCAGGACGCTTAGGACCTTCAAGGCAGCAGGGTTATCCTGGCGTTCGCAGAGCACCATCAAACCACATTGGTTGGTTTTATCTCGTTAGAGCTTGCTTATAGCGGACATTTCTCAAATGGCTCACTGTTCACCACTTGCCTTGGTCAGTCATTAGGACGATTGGCGTTTGCTAACTTCGGAGTACACTTTTAGCGGTCAGCTGAACTTGCACAGTTACTTTTTGTACGTTTTTTTTGTATTTCCCTACAATTCTGGGACCTGAACGTGTACTCGGCTAGGCTCGCTCCGAAAGCCATTTGTCAATTCATCGAGCCGATGATAGTGGCGGCGTTTGCCCCTACACACTGCAAGTGAGAGTTACCGACGCAGAAATTCGTCCTCGCGCTGCTCACCCTTAGCATTAATTGACTTTAATACCTAGGTCTTTGAAATGCTTGTGCTCTTGCTCATGGGGCCTATTGTTTTCATGGCGATTTCATGGCTATTACTCTTATTATTATAGTTCTTGCTTGGGCGAGCTCCAAAACCAAGAACAGCACTTTTGTTCACTGGCAGTTTTACAGCAATAGTTTTACTGAGTTTGCGAAGTAAGCGAAGGGTTCGAAATGTTTGTGCAAATTTTAGTTGTGACCAATAAACACGAACCCTGCAGTGTTTGTATTATATGCGTCTCTAGAAGGAAATAGGCACGTGTTATCCACATAGAAAGCAAACTTAGTCATAAGGCTAACAAAAAACAATTCATAAGCAGTCATGCCGCTTTCGGCAAAGAGTAAAATTTGTGCGTAAACAATACATAGACAAACATGAAGCAGCCTGTCTGTACTGATCAGACCTATCCGAAGAGGAATGCACAGAGCAAAGCAAATGTCAAACGTGGGTCTGCGTCTACATGTAGTGTCACCATAACTAATGATCGGCCTGCAACGTGTCCTTCTATCCGAAGGACACGCCGGCCGAATCACTGGCTGCTATTGCTGCTCAAAACTATTCACTCGGAAAAGGGTGAAAATGGCACCCGGTGTTGTCAGCCCCAAAAAAATCTATGTATTGTTTCTCTACTTTAACTGTCGCTGTCCCGCGGCTCGTTGTCTTTTTCACCTCACAGCCTTAGGGGTCGCCGTAGCACCGTCCTAGGTGGTCACTGATTGCTTTGTCGGGTTCAGCGATCGTCCGTAGCAATGGGACAACCGTGTCTGAGACCCGCAGGGCACCTGCAGGTCCGCAACAAGGGCTCGCGTGAGGCCATTATTACGCAACACTAAGTCAAATTCGATACGAACCCCTTTGTGACAGCGAGAGACGATGGCGACTGTGCAACCCAGGCCGTCATAGGCAGTACGCCAAAGGCAGTAGTAGCCCCAAATCAATGTGTCGAGCGAGCAAGCAAACACTTTACAGAGGGTTTTGTGCCGTCAAATCTTGCATGAGTGTGAGCCGAGCTGATGAAAATTGCCCGGCAACCAACTGGAACTCTAATACGCAACGAAACCCAGCCCGATTGTGTATTTGCGGCTGCTGGCTTGCTAGAGACCAGTGGTCGAAATTGTCGTATATCTTGTTCCGATTTCGAACACAGAATGCAATTGCTGTCCAAACTTCTGTCAACAGAATACTTTAACAATTGTGCAGGAACAGGGGGCCAAGACCGGCGACAAAACTCCGGTTGACCGTCAAACACTCTTATCAGGTAATTATAATTGCACATTGCCAGCGTTTGAGATTCTCTTTGAGAACACGCTCGCTTACGCCTAAAAATGGGATATTCTTGATGTTTTAAGGGCAAAACTAAGCATCTTTTCACTGAGAGGGCATTTTTACAATTGATTAACATGTTACTAAATTCGCAGTTATTAAGTGTTTATGAAACACATACAATTCTACTCGATAGAATCGGTAAACGGGGAGCTGCAGGATTTGCTAGTAGCTAATTATTATATATGTATATATATTTTTTATAACTAAAGGTAGTATTTAAATATAATCACGAGTACAAGTCACAAGTGTGAGGTTTGACAGACTGACCAAAAACAAAACTTTACCTCTGAAAATCCTCACCTTATGGCAGCAGTTATCGTTGCAAGTGCGTTTTATACCCAATTAGCGCTATAATCCAACAATGATAGCCAATGACCCTATCCGAGACTGCATCATTCCTGACCAAGTGGCCTTGACCAAGATGGTATTGTCCTGTAAGCCCAAAATATCAGCGTCGTCCCTCTACCTCAACATGTTCCTCTGCTTCATCTTGGCTTAACTGAGCTATGATATACGTACAAAGACGTTGCTGCGCTAAGAAAAAGTGAAATCGCAGGTCAAACATTTTCCAGGCAACCACTCATTGAGTACATATCCTATCTTTAGAGACAAACGGCCTTTGCGTATAGAAACGAGTGAGTTCCTGCTATACGAAGAGTTTTTTTCTTGTTGTAAATACAGTTGTATTAGTAGTTGGCATAGCAAAATTGTCGAGATGGCCTGCGACTCGAATGTTGAATGAAGTGACGGGGAGGGGAGGAAGGGTGGCCCGATGTGACACACAACGGATGTATGCCAAAGACACGTTTCCTGTACGTTCTAGAGATTATCATAACAATGTTCCCATTCGATCGCGATGCTGCTCTGCGAATGTGCGAGTGCAATCATTAATTAGCTGAAGGGAAACATGGCCTTTGTTCGATGCGCTCATGATAAATGCGTTCGTGAAATCATTTTTTTTTAAAAAAGATTTTTTCCGAAAATGCCGACATATCGTTTGCAAAGCTAGAACCATCGTAACCATTTGCGTGTCGACCAAGACCTATGACAGGACTGCCAATTTAGTGTCGTCTAAGACGAATAAAGCTCACCGATTTTGGAACAAATCTAGCATTCGTTTGTCAGTTGACCCCTGGGCTTACCTTCATCACTGTGGTCAGTCCGCACCTGTTTAGGTCGGCGCAGCCGTTCCACAACGACAACTCCGAAACGCCTGCCTCGATGCTAGCCGACACGTGGTAAGCTTCTAGCTCTGTATTTGTGTTCATTTTCTTGTTTTTTGTTGATGTTCGGCCTCGCCGCAGTCGCCGGCGACCGTACTCAGTTCCTTGATGCATATCGGTAATCTTTAGCACGTATTGAAATATATGCGAGCATATACGCGTCTCCTTATCACAGAGATGTATCGCAGATATGGCGAAGATATGAGCTGCTACTTGTTTTTTTTTTTTTGTTGCGACACGAACAACTCTGTGTCGAATCTCAGATCTATATATATATATATATATATATATATATATATATATGTACTCGCTCTTTAAACTTTTCCGGCTTTGTTCTGCTATCTGACCTTTCTTCTTTCGCTCCTGTTCGCGCGCACGCGAGAGAGAGAGACAGTTAAATCGAGCGTGTCTATTTTTCGCATAATTCGTTTAGCCTACGAAGAAGTTCGCACTTTATGGTTGCTTTCCCGTCTTTTTTCGGCTATTGTTAACTAGCTATTGTTTTATCTCTTCTCCTCTCTCTCTTCGTTCTGCCTATATCTCTCCCCTTTTCTCTCTCTCACTCTCTCCCTCTCTATCGTCTACGGCTTCTTTCTCGCACCATCTATATGTCGCGTATTCATTTCACTTGTTTACTTTGCGACGACGACGACGACGATCAATACTGCCGATTAGGTAACTGGTTGGAGTTACTAACTGACAACTACCCGGCTACTACAGCAACCAGATCTCTCCTCGATCTACCTGTCGATCGATTTGTTACAATAAATACATCGATGTGCCTACATTGATGCTGCTGAGGCTGCACGAAGCCAGTAGGCTCGTTCGCGCGTGCACACGCTCAACAGGCACCTCAACGGCTGAAGTCTGAAGCGGCCGAGGGCGGCGCGCAAACTAGTTCTCGCTGGTATTCGTAATGTGGGCTTCGCAGGGTCACCATCAATCTGGGCTCTGCCTTAATCAGCACAAGCACAAAGGCAGGAGTGCAATCCTGCCGCTGTTGCTGGGGTCAGCCACCGTCACCTTCGCCGTCTCCGTGACGGCCTCTGAGCCTGCCGCTGCCAGTTGACCGCGCTGCTTAAATGCTCACTCAGCCAACCTATTTGCATCGAGTTCGTATAGTTGCCGTTAGGAGTTTGCGCTGTCCTCGACATCCTCGATGTTGATGTCGTTGTCGTCGTGGGTAGCTGAGATGCTGTAACATAGGCTTGTCGTAGTCGGCGTGGCGTGTCGCGTCGACGCGCGAAAGACAGTGCTGAGATAGTTGCTCGCAGCAGGGGAAAGGAAAGCAGGCGGGAAAACGACACAGCGAGGGGGTGGAGAGAAAAGAGAAGGATTTAGAATGCCGTCGATAGGTAGGTAGGTAGGTAGGGGCTGTGTCTCGGCGAGATTAGACGCGTTAGCGCAGTGATAATGTTGTTCTTGTTGATGGCTGCTGCTTGTTAGTTTGATTGCCGCCGCCACTACAACAGCAATGACAACACCTACAAAATCAGCAAAAACAACAACTACTACAGCATCACCAACAACAGCTACTAGTAAAGTAAAGTTTTCGGGCTGACCCTCAGCCAAGATTTAACGTCCACGGAACTGTTTTTCACATTGCTTCGTAGACGGACCCCCATAAATACAAATGTGCAACGGTGGGGCTCGAACCCGCGCACCTATATGCCTCCTCCGGTTGCGAGGCGGAGACTTAATCCACCACGCCACCGGGATCGACACCAACAACAGCTACTACTACCACTACTACTAATATACAGCAACAACTAACTACAACAACAACAACAACAACAACAACAACAGCAGCAGCAACAACAAATTCCGGTGTTCTCGGCAAAAATTGGAGATCGCGACTGGGGCGGCGAACCGCTGCTGCTGCTACTACTGCTATGCGGCTAATCTTATCGACAAACTTTCAGCACCCCTCCTCTACTACATACGTCTATAGCTACGAGAGCCGACAGACTTCTCGCATGGCTGTCGGACTCTCCAGAGACTACACATCTATCCGGGATATCTGACCCATTCCGTTACTTGAACTCCAGCCTCTCCTTTAGTTTCCCTCTCTATCTCTCTCGATCTGCCACTTCTCCCTCCCTCCCTCCTTCCCTCCCTATACTCCCCGTTATCTCACTCGGTGCCTCAAGGTTACGCCTATAGAGCTTAATCGTCGTTGTTTCTCTTGTGATTAACATTACTGTTGTGGTTAGTGTTGTTGTTGCTGTTGTTGTTGTTCTTGTTATTATTGTTGCTGTTGTTGTTGTTGCTGTGTTGCTGCTGCTATCGGCAGTGGCCTCCACCCCAGTCCACTAAGTTGCGAAGTGTCGTCCTCCATCGTTAGCTTTTCAAGACATTAAGACGACGCTGACCGCCAGTCACGCGCTAGTGCCGCGCACGGATCCCCTCTCACTGTGAGAGGTACCCGTGAAACCGTGCGAGAACACCTTCACCTTCGTACATACGTTCTCACACACATACAGGCAGTCACGCTCATACACATTAAAGCACAAGAACACATAGATACGCAGACGCTGTATGCTCGAAACGAACGTTCATAAGCATGTCCTAATGCTCAACCGACCAAGCACGAACTTGCGTCAAATATTGGCGGCGGCTGCGGCAGCTGCAGCGACCGTTCGGCGGCGTTAAGGTTAGCCTAGGTTAGGTTAGGTTAGGTTAGATTAGATCGTCGAGTCGGAGTTGAAGTCGGCGTTGACGAGCCTATCCCCCCCCCCCCCCCCCCAGCCCAACCAAGTCAAGCCTAGCCTAACTAGCTTACGCAAGCTAAGCTGACATCAGCTGAAGAGCGTATTCTTGCTAGTGTATTTGTTGTTTGCCTTCATCGAATAGAAGAACAACATCAGTCGCGTCGTCACCGAGGAGAGACGTTAAAGTCGGTTCTGTCAGCGCCGTTGCAATCAAACATCTCGCCTCGCCTCGCAAACCATCGCGATCAGTTGCGGGTACGCGCAGAACAATCACGGCACACAGGTTAGGTAGAGAGCCGAGGGCAAGTTGTAATTGGGGAACGCTGCCGTCACGCCGAAGTAACGTCTCATGTCCTGGTTGTTAACCGTGATGTAACCAACAACAACGACAACAACAACGAAGTATTTTAATAGTCGCTTATCCTACCGAGTGAGAATACGAGTAGTTTATTCGAGTGACAATACGAATGTTAATTTATAACTCTGTTTGTCTACAAATTGCAATCGCATAGGAGACCTTACGACGTTTACTTAACTGCAAACGCGTACACAGCCGCTTCAGTATGGTTTAGTGCACCGGAGACGTGGACTAAGATGCAGCGCCAAACTGTTACAAACAAAGTGGTCACTCTTCAAGAAATGTGCATCGATCTTTCAAAATACTTTGTGGTACATTGTTAGATGGGGGCAAATATATTGAGTATATCGCTAGCTTAGATATTCCATGTACAATATATATATATATATATATATATATATACATATATATAATGGGCAATGTATTGGAGATGGAATGCATCTCTGGTCTCATGAGTTGTGAATTCACCTGTAATACGGCTTATAACAGGTGGATGTATAAATCATGTTTCTTATGCGATTCAGTGACTCATAAAATATAAAATGTCTTATTTTCAGCATATGTTTATGTTCATTATAGTAGAGGTAAAACAGTTTTCATGCTGCTTTAAGCTCGCGCGCCGTCACTGTATGTGCATGGACTGCGGACTGACTCTTTAAGTAGTCCACCTATTCCATTTTTTTGTTGTTAAACAACATGCACATGCGTTTAAGCAGCAGTATCACACTCCTTGCTCCTGCGCCGCAGTATATCAAAGTTTAGGGGGCACACTTGCAGTGTTTTTCAAAGTGGCTATCAGATGTGCCGAGGATCTGGTAGATTAGACAGAAATAAAAGTTCCAAAAAAAGCCTGAAAGAAGAAAGAGGAGGCAGAAAGATAATAAACGACCAAGAAAAAAATTACGAGAGCTTGGTGCAATCAAAGTCCCTGTTCTATGACAACTGTGAAGGCTTTTTTTTCGCCTGTAGCCGACGTGCTACAATCATAACGTTGTTATCGACTCAAGTGTGTGCAGTGCAAACGGTCCACGGAGAGACAGTCAGAGACGGGCGAAAAGAATAATAGATAGCGAGTGGTAATGGGAGAGACAGAGAGAAAGATGAGTGAGATAGATGGATACACAAGTGGACAGGAAGCCGACCGGGACAGAGCGCGCACGTCAAAAACAGGCCCGCAAAGACATGAGATTTCTCTGGCCGCGGGAAGCGGTCGGTCTGATTCTCGCCGTCGATGTCGGCCCCACTCGAGCCACTCGTAGTGGCTAAGATACCAATCGCGGCCCAAGTGGGTTTCAACCTTGCCGCGCAGACTCAGCCGTCCCTCGGCCGAAACCGACCGATGCTTTGGATTTTGACGCTCGAAAGCCAAATGTGCTCGGCGACTTCTACCTGGCCTACACAGTATTATTATTATTCCACGCTGATGCTAACGCCGACACAACGACAAAAGTTGTTGTTGCTGTTGTCGTTATTGTTGTTTTATTGTTTCGTTGTTGTTGTTGGTTAGTGTTGTTATCGTCGTCGTTGTTTTATTGTTTCAGTTAGTGTCGTTGTCGTGTTGTTTCTGTTGTTATCGTCGTCGTCGCCGTTGTTGCTGTTCGCTCGTCTGTCTGACTTTGTTCTCATCCTCCTTTACCATGTTGTCTGCCTGCCTGCGTGCTTCGACGCGAACACTTGTCCTCATTGTGGCGCGGCGCCAAACAACCGCGCAGTCGGCCCTTATGCAGAAAGGGTTGGGTTTTGATCCGCGTCGCCGACCGCGGGGCCGTCGAGTGTCGTGGTCTCGTGGTGTTGTCGACAAGGATGACGCTGGGTTTTATCTCTTCCTCTCTCTCTCTCTCTCCCTATATATATATATATATAAATATATATATATATATATATATATATATATATATATATATATATATAAATATATATATATATATATAAAACTATATATTAATCGCGAAGACAGAGCGCAGATCTTATGCTTGCGTCGCCATCATCCACAACGACACCGCCTCTGTTGCCCTGTTGTTGCCACCCTCGGCGGGCGGCTGTGGTTGTTAGACAAGATGATCGCTGCGGTGGATGGGTCCCGCAAATGCGCTACGTGCACTCCGAGCACACTCCGAGCAGCACCAACAGCCCAACAAGGTCAGCGAGAAAGCGAGAGATATAGATACACAGATACATAGATAGAACGGAACGATAGATAGACAGATAAAACGGAAGAGAGAAACAAAGCCAGCGCGCGACCATTGGGCCGTTCTAAAAGACGCTCTTGTTGTAGTCGTGGTCGTCGTCACCGTCACCTCGACGAAGTGGCCGACGTGTCAACGTTCTGTCAACGAGATAGGTCTGTGCTGGCACAGATTGTCGTCGGCGTCATGACATGAGCAGCAGAGAGTCTGCCGCCCGAGAGCGAATCGCGCTAGTAGCAGGCTATCAGTGGAGCCCAAGTGCACGGACGACAAGAAGAACATCATCATCATGGCATAGTTTAAAGCAAGCCTATAGTGTGCTGTGGTGCGTACACGACACACACGCCAAACAGGCCGATAGAACGACCAGGCAGGAGAGCGGTTGACGCTATCGTTGAAGCGAAATAGGGATCGAGAGAAAGATAAGCAGGGGGGGGAAGGGAAACGCAGGCCCGCCATGGGAGTTGTTAGTCGCACTCCGACTTCCATTTCTGACAGCGAGACGATGGCGACGACGACGACAACAACGAAAACAACGATGAAAGCAACACCACCACCAACAACAACAACAACAACAACAATTACAGCAGTAACAACAACAATAGGAACAGTAACAACATTAACAAGAGTTACAACAACGTTAGGAACAACAACAACAACAAGAGTAACAAGACCAATAGGAACAGTGACAACCTCAACAACAACAACAACAAGAGTAACAAGAACAATAGGAACAGTAACAACAACAACAACAACAACAACAACAACGACGACGAAGAGGAGAAGACGAAGGCCAAGCCAAAAAAAAAGAAAAGCGAAAAGCTAGCCGAGGAGGCAAAATGACAGATTGACGCCGCGCACTCTAAAGCGCAGCGGCACAGCCATACAGAGCCAGAAGAACTACTAGATTGAGATGCGATAATAATCATAATCATAATATTAATAACAATCATCGTCATCATCATCATGGCTGAGCTGTCGTCTGGCTCCGGCCGTCGCCGCCATTGAGCCGTTGGGAGCTGCTTTGAGCTGGAATCGCGCAGGCACAGCCGAGCCGGCCAAATGAGATGGAAAAAGAGCAGGAAAAGCAGGAAGCTTGAGAGAGGGAAGAGAGAGAGAGAGAGAGAGAGAGAAAGAGAGATATTGGAAGAAGCGCTGGAAAAGGGAAAGTGACGACGACTCTGACTCCGACGGCGACTAAAGAAACGCTAAACGAGAGAGATATCGACTAGAACAACAACAACAACAATAGCATCAACAACAACAACAACAACAATAACAACAACAACAACAACAATAGCATCAACAACAACAACAATAGCATCAACAACAACAGCAACACGATACTCAATGATCTGGCCGCCGACAGACATCTTAGCGCGAACTATATCATGCGCTAGTGTGCACTACACGCGGCTGAGAGCGACTATTCGAGCCCCATCACCTAGTTGCTTAACTTTCACCTGACTTTCCCATGATGCGTGCGTGTTGGTGTATGCGTCTAGTTAGCACCGCGTTAGGCTTTTGTGTTGACACGTGATCGCAGTTCGTTTTGCTCTCTTTATTTTTTGCTATATATATATATATATATATAACATCTAGTTGTTTTGTCTGCTCCCTGTCTCCTCACTCGTACTCGTCTGTGCATTACATCAAGATAATGTTAGAATAGATACTTGGGCATCCTTTCACAGCAGGACCCCCGCGTCGTGAACGACATTAGCAGTAATCCGAAGCGGTACAAAAAAAAACAAAAAGCACTACCAAAAACAAAAGTAAAACTACGAACACAAGCGATGTGCGCGGCAGTGCCGCTCCGCCGATGTGAAAACAAACATGCAGCGTTGGCGGGTCAGAAGTCAACTCTGATAATACAGTCAAGCACTGAGTAATAAGGCCTGCACCGTTAGCGGAGAACGTGCTAAAGCCGATAACGAAGTTGTCTGCCCCATAGTCTGTGCTCCAGCGCTGTTTTGAGTACCTTACGTGTCGCCTACATGATGTGAAATGACAAGCGCCGCTTATTACATATATATATATATATATATATATATATATATATATATAAATATATATATATATATAAATATATATATATATATATATATATATATATATATATATATATATATATATTTATATAACATAACATTTAAATAGGGAAAACATTTTCTCACTAAGCTATCGGTTTGCTGACCGCGTAAATTCATCACACCTATTGTTATACCGATGAGATAAATGTATTATTTATTTGGCGAAAGAATTTAACGTTGCGCTTTTAAGAAACCGTGACTCTACTTGTATAAAAAGTTTCTAGCATTCATAATGGTCTATTCTAAGACACTCCAGAGCGGCCCATTCGGGCTTTCCTATATAGGGCTTTCCTACAGTTTGAATTGCATGCATAATAATGTTATGGCTGTCGTTATGCTCCACACGCCAGCTGTCTGAAGAACCGCTGATATCCGTTGATACGAGCGGCGTCATTTTTAGCATGTACGAGCTAGGTATATTCGAATGCATCTAATGCATATTTATAATCATGTAATTTTCAAAAAGGTGTTTACTCTTAAAATAATATAGGTACAGATCGAGAGGTTGGAGTTCAAGAGATTTTATCTCGACCTTGCGAACGATCTGGAACTAGCACTCGTCCGCACCCGAATCCTAGAACTGGTGCTTAAAGATACTTGATTTAAAGCGGCCTTACAGTATATGTATCGTAGCGGGTAAAGGAACACTCTATGACAACTTCATAAACGGTACTACTAGAGGCAGCATAAATTGGATACAAATCAAGATAGACAATAACGGTTCTACCATTGCATTACGCTATAAACGGTATACGAGCTAAAAAAAGCCTTTCGGGGCTGACTCTGAGCCAAGATTTAACGTCCATGAAACTGCTTTCTCCTCCGGTCGCGCCACCGGATCCCGACTACTTAATGATCTAGCAATGCTTATGTTGCAGTACACTATGTGCACGCTACACTGTCACCACAAATGTGCAAAGACAATGACGACGCCATAAACTATCCTTGTTTATGTATATATATATATATATATATATATATACCTTTTTTCATATTAATTTCATATGTATACGCAGGCAGATTAGTGGCTATATTTGGGAACTAAAAAACGCCTCCGCCGTCATAGTATGCAAACGAGTTGCTTTTTATTGAGACTACAAGGTACACCATGTGGTCTTGCAAGCAGCCCGGGCAGTGCTATGTTTCAATTGCCAACGCGCGGGTTACAAAGCAAATACGTGCATGCTGCAATGTTATTGCCGCAGTTAATTCTCCGGAAGCCTGCGTTCGCCCTCCTCGCAAAGCTGCTAAGAAGTCAAGTCAGTTTGTGGGGAATTATATCCGTCGATGCATTCGATGTTAACGTGGGGCTGCTCCGCAATCGGGCCCCAAGTCTACTGATACAGCTAGAGCTACTCTTAAAAGATTTAGATTCTGCCGCAGATGCATTGAAAGTTATTTGCTCAGATTTGCCGGAATAGCTATCATGATGGTCGAAAAGGCAACTCACATTCAGTTTGTTTTTAAACATGAAAGGATGGTACGTATAAAACTCTAGACAGCAAGGAAGATTGTGCTCGAACGTCTTCTAAAACTTTTTTCTAAATGGCGTAGTGACTTACGATAATAATTGGGCATGTCTGTCTCTACTATCATTTGCTCCTGCTGGACTTCGCCTTCCGAACGTTAAGTGCGACTCGCGGTCGTATTTCGGGGATTTCGAGAAAGGTCTCATCCTCGAGGAATTGGCTTGTCGAGTCGGTCATCAGAAACGCAGAAAAGTTGGCATTTTCGAGAATGACTTAAAATGTCTAGTGGTCGCATCGTTAACTAATGGTGATGTATCGAGCGCTGCAAAGCTTACAAACTCGTTTGGTATCAAATCCGACTACGAGGGGGCTCTACGCAATGACATCTTGGTGCGTGGACGGATTTGAGGTGGACTAATTTCCCAGCTGATAGCTTCCGCATGTTAAGAGACGATATAGACGATTGCAGGCGACGCAGAGACTCCGTCAGTGATCTCTATGGGGCACATAATCTCCTCACGATCGATTCATTATATTTGCTGAAGGTTGCCGTGCTGGGCTTTAAAATTACTCGGAATATTATTCCCTACGATGTTTCGTTTCCTCTTGTTCCCTTGTTTCGTAGAACCTCGAGGCGTGCCACAACATTTGTAGGGCCATTAGTTACTAAGAGATGTAGTCATCAAGCCGTTGCTTCTCGCTTGCCCGTGATATGGAGTAATATACCACAGCACATTCGCCGCATCACTTCCCTGAATTGTTTTACACGTGAGGTCCAGAAATGGCTACTCACTAATGGGTGTTGACATGGCGGAGGCACACGTACTATTTGTGTTGTGTTAGGATGTCTGATTCTGCAAGGCTGAACAAACTTATTTTGTGATTGTCCATGGCTGACAGCAAGATGTCTTAATCCTTTTATAATAATTAATATTATACAATTTTATATTTTTTTAAATGAGAACTAAAGCATTGTATAATGCAGTTCCTAATAAACCACGATTTGAATCTTGAAATCTTGAATCTATACAAACACCATGAGAAGCTTTTCCATTACCTATGCTGAGAGTCTTGACTTTGGCAGACCAAGTGGTTAGGATTTACTCTCTCGGGCAATGGGCAAGAAAGCAAAGGCACTACTAGTCGAGGAAAATGAGTGCAGCTGCGGCGAGAAGGTCTCACCATGATGTCATTATAGCTTATCCCGCATCCGCAGGTTAGGCCGACGGACGAGACTTGTTGCTCTGAGTGATATCCTGGCCCGTACTCTGAGGTTTCCCGGCCATCGTTGTAATTTTTAACCTGCAGGTTTGTACGCATCCCGTGGATTTGACGCAAGTACCCTACAGCCTTTCAGAGTGAGGGGACACTGGTTAATAACGCTACGGTGACGACTCTAGTTGACACCTTCAATGGTTAATCACGACACGGCTTAGGCTGGTTATGCTGTTTCGTAGGCGGAGAGAAAGTGTTGTAAGTATGCACTTCTCGGGGACTTCATAGATGTTTGCCTTTAGGATCTTAGAATGCCCAGGTAAAATTATCTAGAGAGTTGTTGTGAAGGAACAAAAGTGCCTCAGATTAGCCGCGAGAGACCTTCGTGCAGGTAAATATTTCCTCCGGTCATTAGCTGTAGAACGAGGTAACTCAACGGCGGTATTTGACCCTTATCGAGGTAATTAACATCAGGTCTGAACGCAGAGCAGATTTAGTTTTCGTCGCGTTTACTGGGGGACAACCCATTATGACTTAACTAAATTCTGAGGCTCATGCTATATATATATATCGCAAAAATATACATACGGCCAGACACGGAGGGATTTTGGTCGAGACGATATCTGAGAAACGAATAGGCTGGTCCCCCTATCTGATCTCTAGTTGGGGCCGGCGTAAAAGATTGTCGGTTTCACAAGATTACGCCGACTCTACCTCCTGCGACTACTGTTCTAACTCTAGTGGGCGAACGACGGCGTGCATTACTCTCGCCTTTGCTCGTTTGTGTCTCTAGATAGAACCGTGAACGGCTAGACTCAACAAGATTTGGGTAACAACACCTCACGCGTGTAGAAGCGCGCAGAGCTGGCAAAGAAAATGACCGCCATCAGTCGTGAGGGCGTTATGAGGCTGCCAGCCTCCGCACCTACAGCTGTTGTTGCTACCCTTAAAGAGGCCCATAAAAAGCGAGTGGGTGATGTAGTAGTAGTAGTAGTATAGGAGTAAACTGAGTAAACCGCAAGTAGACCTCTAATGGAAACGAGCGTGTAGTCGGCGAGAACAGAGCTGAACTGGAGAATTTTTCCCACAACGACGATCTGGTTGGTGGCTTTGCTGCTGTCTGTTGACCTTGAGGCCGAGCACACGACTCCTTCTGACACTTGCTCTGTTAACCCGGAGAAAGAAGTTTGGGCCACGAAGGTCCGCTACTCGGTTTTAATATGCGGACCGCGTATGCAGCCGTGCTGTAAAGCTCACGTCACCACATTGGAGATTACGACAATAGAGTTGAGGCTGGTTAGTACGATGTGTGCCTACAATACGGCGCCGCTGTTTCTAGGCACCTGTAGAAGAGATCTACGGATACGCGTAGCCAAACAGTCCTTTCCTTAATGTATTCAGAGCACACGTGTCAACGTTGGTCAAGGTTAAAACGTTGACATTGACGTTTCAACCTTAAACATCGTTCATTCAATAAACTACGCACGCAGATAGCTGAATCAAAAAGTTCGGAGCATGACCTGTCCAAACGCCTGTTCAAGAAGCTCCGGCCTACTGCGGTGCCGGAGAAAAACACGTTATTCGTAAGTAGTACAAATGATTATCGATAGAATATAAATTGGCTTCGAATTGCGTGTGTAGCCGGTTGTGCCTGTCTGTAGTGTGTTGGACCCTCAAGTGGCAGTGAAGCAGAACGAGTGCCGTGATTGCTGTAATTTAGCAATATTTCAAGGCTTAATTGCAGCGGAAATTAAAGCCAAATTAGATGCAGTCTACGGCAGTATAGGGCAGCACCGGCTATTGTAATATTGCCAAATAAATTGCCTCATCAAAAAATGTATTATGGCCACCTCGGATGATGCACCACCACAGAGAAAATGTGCAAATTGCGCGAGAGTTGTACGAACTCGTGATGACTCGCCGCCCGAGCGGGTCCATGAGGCCTAATATGCATGCTATGCAGCCTTTGTTTCATAGAACACGTTCTAGCAACTCGGAGAGAACGGACCTCGTCTGGTTGGCCTAACTGTCCAGCAGTGAGGCGATTAAAAAAAATATTCAGTAAAAGGGCACGGTTGTCAAATTAGCTGTAGTCGCTAGTGCTGTGCCCGAGCCCGCCTTCTAATGCAAGCCGCCCAAAGGCTGATATCGTTTGTCAAGTCTGCAAGCGGTGGAGTGGCTCACTATCTTTATTTGACGAGCTAGGCGCATTGCTTTGGTATAGCATCCGTTTCTCAGAACTCCTTGTTGGGACTTTGACAGAAAACATTTTACCAGTCACTTTGTTACGTGGTTGATATGAGACGCCTATAGAGAGAACAGGGAACAAAAACAACGACTATGCCGATAACGCCTCAAATCTGAGCGTTTTTCCTTGTATCCACTGCCTTATGGGGTTGAGACTATTGATTCAATATTCTGACCGTGTACTCGCCTAGTTGTCTTCCGAATGGCGTGGTCAATTCTATCGTAATTTATCTAGAAGCAGCAATTCCTCCGCGCTTATTGGAATCGTCCGTCGATATTCTATAGAGTTTGTCACGCAATACCAACTTGTTAGTATGTATTCCTTACAAAAGCTAGCAATAATGCGTTATACATGCTAGCGTTAACTGAGCTCCGGGTTGTGCCTTACTTCCGGCGGAACATTTGGATCGACGTGTCCAGGAATGTTGGCACTATTGCGACAGGAATGTGCGCACTTACGCTTATCCTGTGCTTAAATTTCCGTAACGGCAATGGCCAAACCAACAGCAACTTCGACCAGGATAACAGCGTTCTTTTCTGCATGCAAAAAACGACACACACGATATGGCCTTCGGAAGGCGTATCCCGATATTCCGGAATTCCGGAACACAGCGAATGTGGCGATGACGAAGTGGCACTCTTACCTTTACTGTTGGCTGTCGAACGGATCTCTATCGATATCTTCGCGTGACAAGCCGCACACACACAAAAACACCTATGTTTTTCGACGCACAGCACTAGATAGATTATGCAATGTATACCAAGAAAAAGCAAGCAGCAACAACAACTACTACTACTACTACGGTAGCATGTAATGCTACTGTAATAGTAGATAGCATACTAACATAATAACACCGGTAATGACTAGGAGGAAAAGAGGCCGCCGAATTCTCGTCGCCGACATTATATGGCTCTCCAGACCGCAGAATATTGCGGTAGTGTACGGTGAGAGCATGATGAGCAAATGTCTCCCCACACACACTAGGCTAGGGCATACAAGAGACTATGGGTAGTCGTGCTGGCGCGTCGAATTGCGACAAATTATACGTTCTGCAGCAACAACACGTGACTTACCCATTACGTTGTGGTTATGTCTAACCTTGTAAGGCTCATGGGTTGCACGACAAGCATTTAATCTCCCACATATTATTTTACGTCGTATTCATATCGGACGCATTCTGCAAGACGTGCCCTGACGAGCGTGGGTGCCACGTGTGCTACGTAGGTCAATGGACGACCTAACGTGTTTTTTAAAACAACTAAAGCTTATTCGTCTGTACAGATTCGACCCATAAAATGCACACTGTCAGCAACACATGGGCAACTAAATGATACGTGACCACCGGCCTCGACGCTTGCGGCTCGCGTTAGAGCACCGAGATGTACGGTAGGGTTTTAATTATAGTTGGAGCTACACATCTATGCTGACTTCCGTTGCCGGTCCCGGGATTTCCTGCTCCGTCAACGCGGCGTCGCAACATAGCGGGGCAAGTAAGCTCAGCGAGAATAATCGGGCTTCGTTCTTCCAGATCGGTAAAATTATCTGCCCCTTTTCTCCCGTGCGGCCTAGACATTGGACAAACTTGTGATCACCGAGCATCACCGGGCACCGATCACCGGGTTGTGTTGCATTCCAAACTAACCGTTTTTGGGTGTACGGTACACTTCTGCTCTAGTGTTAATGGTGAGCAGAGCATTCTTGCCTACGTGTCTTTCCAGCGAGCCTAATGTTGTTCTGTACGCACGGAGGCGTAGTTTCTTTAGTCTTTGTGCGTTTTTCATGACCTGTACCGCGATGTCATCATCGTCAATGCTATGAACCTGGATAGTTGTGTCGTGACATTGTTTTCTATTTCGGCTGCATACATTATCTTCCTACTGCTTCCTTGTTAGACAAAACGTACTTCACTGTTGTTCGTTAACCAGGAATTCCGATACTTGGTGTTTAGATAGATATAATTATATGGCTCGATGTTTCTGATAGGTTTAAATAAATGGTACTGATGTACTGTAAAACTAGTTGCAAAACTGATCCAACAGATTTTTTGGCTCTAGAATTGTTCTAATTGTTTTTTCTAGGGGCTCTCTGGCAACATTTTACCGGCTCTTTAAGCTCTTACTAGACCTCCCTGGCAAGATCTCCACTACGCTGCCTTAAATGAGACTGGGTTTTTCTGTGTATTCTGAATACCTCGAATCATTTGAAAATACATTTTGAAAATTCACAGAAGTTGAGTTAAGATCCTAAGAGCTTAAACCCGTCTTGACGTGACCGAAGACAAATAGTGACCCTAAGACAGTGGAATTTCACTAGAAGCTTCGGATTGAACATTGTGTTCAATATTTTGGTTAAGCATATAGAGCTAATATTATTTTTCTTTTTTTTTTGCGGCTATATATATGTATAATTTATTTAAGTGTAGCAAAATATACATTTGTGATGTGAGAACGTGTGCACAGCCCGCTGGGGCATAACTCAAGGCACTAGGTCCAGGCTTGGGCTGGTCCACCTAGCCATGGTACCTCTCACCGAAGCGGCATTCCCCCTCTGAACATATAATGACAGACGTTGCAGTAAATACTCGCCCGCCCTCTTGTCTCCTGTAGCGAGCGCCAATCTTTTCCCGACATCCTTGAGCAGTTTCGTCGTGAGCGACCCAGGCCCCCCCAATGTCTCGAATGCACGCGGTGAGAACAAGTGTGGATAACTGATGCTTGAATATTTTCTGCACTTGGCTGTTTCCGCTAGGGCTACCGCGTGTCCGGGGCGGGCTGCGCCCGTACCGACCATTGAGGGGGCTAAAGAGTTTTTCTTTTATATATATGTACACGCAGAAAACAAACAACATACGACATCCATGTCGTAAGCTCTCTGTGTACGTGTTCTGTTTTCAATTGTTTGGTCTCTTTATTAGCTTATATTTATGTAGCTGTTTTGCATTTGCCCAGAAATTTGCAAAAGTGCTTTTCTCCAGTTACTCCATAGAGCCTGGGACCACCCTCAATTAGAGTCTGTATATTACCGCAAACTGAACGATAGGGTGTTCCTTTTTGACCAGCCGCGTTCACGTTTGTACTGATGTCGCATCTAAAACCGCCGCAGTTCAGCTTAACCCGCTGCCTCGAATCCTGTCCTCTTTCAGTAGTGTGGTTCTGATACGGGTGTCCGTGGCTATTCAAGATAGCAGAATAGATATAGAAGAAATTCGAGATAGTCGAACGAGACGTCGTTCTTGGAGGGTTGGTAACTTGGAACACGCGTTCCTCCGCTCTCACAGCAGGCGTCATCATCAGGTTTTGTCCCATTCTGGCCTTGACGCGTGTTTTTTGACGCGTTGCTTTTTTGATCTATCTTTTCAGAGTATACTATTGACTCTCCGCATGTGGTGTACTTTGTGTAATAACCACGCTATCAGTTCCGACTGCACCCCCACCCCTTCCCCGGGGTGCATGTCTTCTCTATATTTCCCCTCTCATCTGCGTAAATACATTCCTCTCTCATCTCAGCAAAGACAACAAAAATTAGTCCTATAGTGCTAGCTGCTGCAGCAGCAGAGCGTTCTGGAGTGCGCCTACCTGGAGTTCATCCAGTAGTAGATGAACGGGTTGTACATGCAGTTGGACATCGCAAGCCAGTAGATGACGAGATAGAGCGGCTGTGCCCAGGTCGTGTACGTGACGTCCGGATCAATGTACGTGTAGATGAAGTAGGCGTGGTATGGCAGCCAACATACGCCAAAGATTAGAACGACCACTACAAGCATCCGAACCACCTGTAAAGCACAAGTGTCGCGATTAAGCCTTTTGCTCGCCAAGCCGACTACTAATGCATACATGCAAACGTATATACACTAATCGTATAAATGGCCGTAGTAACTTCTACGTGCCTGCACGCAAGTTACCAATGTTTATTAATGGCAATCTGATGACCTTAGATTACTATACGTTAGAAACTCTGTGGCTCGTTTTTGAGCTGAGTTTGAGAAATTGACCTTCAAATAGATTTCGCCACCCAAATTCGAAATTTCGCATTCCAAAATCGCCGTGGTGACTTCCCGTTTATGTGTTCCCGAATGTTACCATACGTGGACCAACCGTAGTCAAGGCTACGCTGTAAAGTGGACACACCAGGAGCGGGGGGAATCCACTTACTTTGGAGGAAAAACACTACTTACTTTGGAAGAAAAACACAACTTACTTTGGAAGAAAAACACAACTTAACAAATCTAGTTAGGTATTTATCACAGTGCATTTTGCAACGCACATTCGTCAAAATCGCTTTAATGTACGAATATCTAAGCTGCCCGACGGGGTTCAATTAGATTTAGACCTTCACTATACTGTTATACTGTTATTTCTGTTTTCTGTACATTTAAATGAGACACAACCATAATAGCACTGCTATAGTTAAGAGGGTCGTAGACGTGTCGTGTTGTGTCGTGCGTGTGTTCAGCTTTTTGCCACACAAATAAAAACTAAACACATACGCATTCGAAGCAGATCGCTCAACACCTTCCGCTGGCCCTCCGGACCGAGGGCGGACTAGAGGAAGTCCTTGTTAGCACATTCACATGCATTACATATAATCATTATTGTAATAATAATCCATAAAAGTTGCGTTAACACGTTCTCACCTCACAATTGTAGCATTGTTTTACATGCAATCCTAATAAAAACGAACATACAGTTATGAGGTTCGAACGTGTCGCCTCGACACGTCCTGCGAATGCTATTTACCTTCTCAGCCCATGGCGTCGATTATAGACGCGGCATTGTTCTCTACACGCTGCGAGAAGCAAAAGATATTCACGCTCGCGTTGGTCCCCCGTCGTTGCTTCTATTGCGTTCTTCTGGCCCCAGATCCCCAGATCGACTCGTTCTGTACCACTACTGCTGATGGCTCCTAGTGTTTCCATAGCTACCGATACGAAACGAAGACTGTTCTCGAGATCTGCATATTTGCGTTTCGTCTTTTCCTGTTCGGCGTGCTCTCTGCTGTCTATCCTATGCTGACCGAGCTATGACTGAGATATGAAGGAGCTAGAGTGTAACAGATTGTAGCATTCCAGGCTAACATAGCTACTAACACCCATAACCTATATAACCAACACATATGTGCGGATATGCATACCTACCTACATACGTGTGTTATACATATGTATCACGTTCATGGACAGAAAATGGGCAGACCGTGGTATCGTAAATAGCACGAAGTGTCTAGCTAAAAGCTTGCTTCGTCAAACCTGCATACCTTCCACTCAGTTTGTCGAGTCTACACAAGAACGGCAGGTGGCCGTGTTGGCCAACTCTTTTCCTAGGCACTCAGAATCAGCACTCAGCAACAAGATCAAGGAGAGCGGCAGGATGACCGAATCGCTTTTGCCCTTTACAGCGACTCGATGAGAAGCTGAACAGCTGACTAAAGCAAGGCAGCCGTTACTAAAGATGATGATGATGTTGATAATATGATGATTACGAAGACAGATGTTGATAATATGATGATTACGAAGACAGATTATCAGTAACAAACACCATATTACACCAACAGCAACAAAATCAGTAGCAGCAGCAGCAACAACAACAACAATGGCGACCAGGGAGGACGAAAGCGTTGACGATCGTGAACTTGTGCAAATGACGTGGACGTGCACGTTGTCCGGCAATAATCGGATTTATTGTACATTTTACTCCTGCCGAGAGTATAATTTAGTTTGTCCTCGCTGTTGTGCTAGCTACAATGGCCTCTTCTTCCTGAAGGAAAGCGGGAGTGAAGCCAGAAAGAGTCGCTTTGTTGTTCTCTCTCTCTCTGCCTACTGCGTTCTCTTTGAGCCTTTGAGCCTCTCGGTTGAGTTGTTGTTGTTGTTGTTGCTGTCTCGAAACACCTCATTGTTCTCGAATAAGGGGCAACGCGACACAACTCGAGACATGTAAGAGAAAAAGTCTTCGATGACACGGCGGTCTCTGTGTTACGCGACCTATTTAATCATCTCAACGACAGAAGAGGGAAAGGCAGGACGAAAACTTGCTTGCCGGAAATTGGACGTTTCTGTTGTTGAATGCAAATAAAGTTGCAGATTGGGGTTGTGTAGTGTAGGGAGTGTAAAAAGTCATATATATATATATATATATATATATATATATATATATATATAGGCAAGCACTGCCGAGTGTGCGAACGCATTGTAAATATTAATATATCATCACAATATTTTCTATATATATCTTTATATATATATATATATATATATATATATATATAAACAAACATATATTCAATCAATATCATCTTTAAACATCATATCATATGTATATATATATATATATATATATGATGATGATTGCCGATGATATTGATTGAATCTATGTTTGTAGAGGACTTGATATTACGATGATATAAATTTAGTGAAGAGATACATTTAGAGTATAAAGCGATCGATTAAAGATAGATGAAGGGTTTCTTTCTTTATTGCAGAAGCGTACATCGAAGCCCCCGTGTTCACAACAAACAACTGAAAAAGGAGTTTCCAAAGCGGTCATATGTTGAGCGGCGTGGTGTATCGATCGCTTTTCAATTGCAGCGAGTGTGAGTAGAACCTCACGCAATGGACCCTCTGGCAAATGAATCATATGTGTTCGTCGTTTCTTCTTAACACACGCTTGCTTAATAGTATACGATCCTAAAATGAATGGCATCTGTTTCATCAACTGAAATTCTGCAATGACTTGAAACTATATTCTAGCCCTAAAAAAATCAAGGCTCGAATATAATTGTGGATCGTCGGCATTTGGCTGAGGCTATAGGTATGTGTGATAGGCTCAACCTGGTCTAATCGTGATCCCGTATTACCGCGTAGTATACGTCGCAACTATATATCATAGTTAAGGCAATAGGCCCTTTGTTTTGGCCAAATACAAATTTCTGATATCAGCGGAATATCGTTCGTGTATGACTCTCAAAACAGATGCCATATAACGGAGCAATAAAAATGACAAAACTTACTCATTCTTTTAAGACGTTTTTTGACGCAGCGTACTTGGCATGCATTCTGATTTTAATTCAGGAGGAACTTGTAACGTGCTGACTTACTTATATATATGTATATATATAGCAAACATAGTTCGTTCCAACTAAAAAAAACTTAATTTGTTGGCACCTTGTTAAACCTGTCATCCGGTGATCACAGATCGTCGTCCTTTTTCAAACAACGTCTGGATCTTGATATACAACGTGGAAACGCTGCCTCCGTTCGGGGCACACTTCTGAGGTGGTGTCGGCCTGACCTCATCGAAACGGACACGTGACAGCCACAATACGCGCCCACTAGGCATATTGGCTTAGCTAATCCATCGTAATACGTGTAACATAGGCATAATGTATTATGTATACCTGACATACTCCACGTAATTTGTCAAACATGGGCCGAACCCAAACGAGCTAGTTCCTTAGCGCGACATCAAAATCTCAACGTTCACTTAACAAAAATTAATTTCTTAAATATTTTTAGCAAGCGATTGGATGCTTGGCTAACTTGCTTAATGATCTGTTTTAAACATACGATTAATAACTGGCGGATAAACTTCCTAATGATCTTAAGCTGGCGGCTAACATTATAAGAATCGCCGCTTTATTGAACTAGAGCAAGTTAGAACTTAACACAACTGCGAAAACTCTAAATGGGAGTTTGTATTTCGTAACCAGACGAGCAAAGCAGCGGATAGGAGGGCAGTATACTGGCACGTCCAAAATGCGAAAAGGCTCTACTGAAACGTATATGAGATCTGAAACTTTAGGTGATCAAATGATTCTAAATAAATAACTATCACTTATTGGACCGGCACGTTTATCAAAAGGTAGCATGTCAAAGGTTATGATCGAGTTTGCCCCATGCTTTAAACATGAAAAAGAATGTCCTTATAACAAAACTTCACAGCCGCTACCGGAACGTTGTAATCCTACGCGTGATATCTCTGAATTTGCTTGCCAGCCAGGCTAATATGATAAACACTTGCGAGAAAACGCATTTGAAAGTGTAATATGTTACAGTGAGGACAACAACTGAAGCATGTTTTCAGCCACAGACCGCTCGGTCTCTAAAAAAAGAAAAGTCTTTGAAATCTTAAGCAAATGATTTTTAATGATCAACTGAATGACAGCGGGTACTTCTTAAATGTGATACGTAGTACACAAGACCTTGATTCGAATATGCTCAAGTTCCCCCTTGAGGGGAGCTTGACAATACAATACCACTGTGGCGGCCTTAAATTGCCGATCTTCCAAAGTGGACGCGGTTCTACGTCACAAATATTTCACGGCGACTGACACAGTTTAGCGAAGCAGACCCTATTAGAGACCCTAATAGAGCCTGCACTAGCCTACACTGGAACAGACAAGCTGCACCCTCAACTCGCCAGCTTCGATGCGCGAACGTGGATTCGTTCTACAGTCGAAAAACAGGGTCATGTCGGTACAGCAGTGGAGATTTTGGTCTCTTCTTGTCTACTATCTACATTGCAATAGAGCTATGCTGTCACCTTTGCGAGTTAAGCCGAACCGCAAACTAATGTTGATTTATAAAATACGACTTTCTGGATTATATGTCTCAGCTCTGTGATCACTAAGCGGTTCCTGCTTCTCGCTTCTCGCTCGGGGGCGCCAGTTATTTCTTTGATGACCGTCTCTGCAACCGTCTCTTTCTGACGCACTATAGGTGTGGCTCACTGGCTAGCGACGTTTCCCAAACAACGTCTGGTCGCTGTCCGAGATACTAAGAGAGGAACGAAATGTGATTACAACGTTGAAAGGCCACCTCCGCGGCCTTGTCTTGTTTCCGTTTTCGTGTGCAGTTACGCGCCAATCGAATCGAACGTAACAGAAGACGCAGACAGAAGAACAAGCGGCGGCGGCGTCGTTGTGTGTTGTGGCGCCGGGTGTTGTATTACCATGTTCCACGACGCGTCTCCACGGCGTCGAGGAGGACTTAATGGCTGCGGGTAGCAAGCGCAGTAATACTCTTCGCGCGCAACAGCAGCAGCAGCAGCATCGAGAGAGACGAAGTACGGGCCTGCTCTAACTGAGCACCCTGCGGTGGACGATTGAGACGACAAGTCGAACTGATCCTAAAACCGCAAGAGTCCGTTAGTCAGACAAGCTGCACTTGCCGCTTGCCCGACGTGGCAGGAAAGAAGGAAGGAAGGAAGCTATTTAAGGAGACGCCGTCTCCATCAAGCGCTGCTCCCTTGACGGCAATACAACTCAGAGCACACCCGGAAACGCGCCGCCAACGGCGAGTCGGGCGAGACGGGGTGCCGATTTCGGACGGACGGACAATTGACCGACCAACAGATCCGTGGTCCGTTCCAGTGACCCCTGAACATCTGTTTAACCGTGCCGTATGAATCTATCAATAGGCTCTCGCCCGCTTATGGAGAAGACTCTCTCGGTCTCTCTCTGATTGCTACAGTTTGCTAGATTTAAATTGTATGCTTTTTAGCTAAGCACCTTAGTGCTTTGCAGAGTCAAACCTTACACTGGCAGCAACATTTCGAGTCCAATTGTTATATATATATATACGTTTATTTGAGTAGTTTTTAGTGGGATCTAGGTGGGTTATTCGCTAAACTAAAGTGTCATTAGATAATTACGAAAAGAACACTTGTAAACTCTTGTCTTTTTTTTCGACGTAATCTCTCTAAAGCTCTGCGCACTTGTTTCGAAGAAGAAAGTGTTTTCTTCATTTTGACAGCAATTTCAAAGTAGAAAGTTTGAAGAAGAGACGTTTTTGGACTAGATACCTCATTTACCCACGTGTACGTGTATATGCATATACATGTATTTATATTTTTATTTATTTATCAATTCGCCTTCTACTATGTATTCGTGAGTAATAGCAGCATACGTTAGACGTAATCTAAACAAAAGTTGACATGATTTGAAATCGGTTTAAAGCTGAACTGTGTATGCGCAAATACAATTTCCCGCCGAGCGCCTAAACGTTCTTTCGGATCACAACTTAGGGTACAATATTGCCTCGGCCACAAATAGGGTTTTGCTTAGCCTAGCCACACAGAGTTCTGCATATTGTATATTTGATCCCGACTAGGCAGATTCAAAAATGTTTGTATACGAATAACTTAATATAACGTTTTATCTACACAAACCTATGGAACACTAGCACGTGGACTTCATATATTATACATCGAGGTGCCGCGTCCCGTTTGAGCCAGCTGCCGTCAACTGACAAATGGCTGAGGCTACAGAACATCTAAGAGGCCCATGGCGTACAAAAGGTAGCAGCATCATTTTTTGATCGGATTAGTTTAAATCGTCCAATGATTTTGTATAGAAATTTAGTTGCTCGTAAAACGCCCAGACAATCGAAAATAATAATCCTGGTCATAGGAGATACAGCACCTGAACCGTGCAAGCAAAGTTTAATGCAATCGCTCTTAGTAGTCACATGGCGCATACCTATTATGGTATGTAAAAAACAAAAATCTGTATTATATATTATTGCTAAAAACTGTCCCAAGGAGTGCATTGCATTTATATCGCAAATATATATATATATATATATATATATATATATATATATATATATATATATATATATATATATATATATATACAGGTAGTTCAACAAGTTCTTAAAATGAAAACCAAGAATTTTCCAAATCTTGTTTTTATTTTTTTTATTCGATATACTCCCCGAGAAGCTCAATACACTTTTCCCACCGAGATTTCAGAGCATTTATACCTCTTGAGTAGAATTCCGCGTCTTTAGACTGAAAATAGGCATTGACAGCAGCCTTAACCTCTTCATTGCTGGAAAAACGCTTTCCACCGAGACTATTCTTCAAATGTCCGAAGAGGAAATAATCAGAGGGGGCCAGGTCTGGAGAATAGGAAGGTTGTTCAATAAGTTCGAACCTCAGTTGGGCCAGTTTTGCCGTTGCTTGCCGCGACTTGTGTGCGGGAGCATTGTCCTGGTGAAACAGGACAACCTTCTTCTGCAAAGCGGGCCGTTTCACGATGAGTTCTTGCTTCAGGCAGTCCAACAGTATTGCATAATATTCTCCCGTGATCGTTTTACCGCTCTCAAGGTAGTCGACCAGAATTATTCCACGTTGGTCCCAAAAAACCGTAGCCATCATCTTTCCGGCCGATGGCGTTGTCCGCACCCTCTTCGGAGGTCCTTCACCAGGTGCACACCATTGACGAAATGCTTCTTGGGTCTCGGGGGTGTAGTGATGGACCCAGCTTTCATCGACGGTCACGAATCTGCGCCAAAAATCCGACGGATTTTTCGACATCTTGGCCAAATTTTGCTGTGAAGCGGAAACACGCGCGTCTTTTTGGCCTTGGTTGAGCAAATGCGGCACCCATTTTGCTCTGAGCTTTTTCATCTTCAAGTTTTCGTGCAGGATGAAATGCACTCTACCCAAACTGATCACCAAGGCCTCCGCTATCTCCTAATGTTCACTCGCTTATCTGCGGCAACGATTTTCCGCACTTTTTCCACGTTTTCCTCATCAATTGCCGTTTTTGGGCGTCCTGAACGTAGTTCATCCTCGGTGCTCCTGCGACCTCTTTTTAACTCATTAATCCAGTTGGAAACAGTGGCAAAACATGGCGCAGAGTCACCGTACACCTCGTCTAACTCAGTTTTCACTTGGGTCGCATTCCAACCTTTGAAATAAAAAAGCTTGATAACTACTCGAAACTCTTTTTTCTCCATTTTTCAAAATCACGCCGATACGTTGCACGGGAAAAGCGATCAAACGAAATCGCAACGGCCAATCACCATAATATTTTGACTGCTAGCATTCGAAAAGTTGCCGTTTCCAATAGCGGTGAAAGCGCGCCAAAATTCGAAAGCTCATTTAAAGAACTTGTTGAACTACCTGTATATATACGCAATGCACTCCTTCATAGGACTCATATTAAACCGACCTCAAAATTGAATCGAAATTCAAACGGCTTACAAATAATCTAAAGCAGCATTTAAATGCGTGTTTCCAACCAGGTTAAAAACAGAAGATGTGCTGATTGCCAATAGAGACATAGTGTCTGCGTGGTGCAGATATTAAAGGGGTTTGGCTTATATAGACGAACCAAGGGCAAATACCAAGGTGGACGCTTGTGGCCACCGTTAGGTAACGTTAATGTAGTGATCTGTACGCTGTGCATGCTCGACATGCCCTTATTGTTTCTGTGCCGTCCATACCTATAGCTTCTCTAATTTAGGTTGTTTCTGCCACAGGCAACGGAAATACACTTCCTATGGGTTGTTTTTCATGAGCAGAATGGTCCCACTGGACTAGCTAACAACGATTACTAGTAGCAAGTGTGTATAAATGCAGAGCGTTTATATATATATATATATATATATATATATAATTTTTTGTGGGTAAGTTTACTTAGGCAGAAAGTATACTTTATTTAATATATATATATATATATATATATAATTTTTGTGGGTAAGTTTACTTAGGCAGAAAGTATACTTTATTTAATATATATATATATATATATATATATATATATATAATTCCGCTCCGGCAGATTAACCTTTACCGCTTGTTAAGTACTACTGAAAACTATTTGGATAATGTGACATTGACAAAGCAAAAAGCTTTTTATACTCAGTATATGTGGATCTTCAATCTGCGTTTGGTGGAGCTCCACAGGATAAAATCTTATTCACACTGGCTGAATCGAAAGTGCCTGCCAACATCGTCAGCGTTCTCTGCGCGGTACTGTGGGAAAGCCCAATCACCATTCAATATGGAGCGGCCAAGCTGGGCCCCTTCATGCAAACTGGCCACTGGCCTCGCATGGGGTCATAACCTCAGTCCACTGCTAATATCTCGCTGATCTCCCTCATCGCATAGTGGGAAACCGTTACTCGGCACGGGGGGAGAGATCCTTCTCAATGCTGATGAGCTTGTCTTTTATCGGACTAGCAGATTCCATGTTGGAAACAGAGATTGGGAACGTTCCTAAGGCATGTTAATCTTAAAATTAACCTCAATAAGGTCAAAGCCATGCAATTTCGGAAAGCAGACCAGCTAGTGGCGCATGACCAGTAAATGTTGTATTCCACCCGTTCAGAGTGCGTGAACACTTTTTCATACTTCGGGATCCCTGATCCGGTCTAATCAAGTCCCGTTTATATTACTGAACGGGCGCGTAACACTAGTACCCAACATCGGGATTGAGATATATATTTAATATACCTCTCATTCTCAATATGTAAATTTGCTGTTTTAAAGGTGTCTGTTATTTTTGCAAGCAAAATCAAGGTACTGTCTTATCTATTCATTTGCACGCGTTATATGTATATATATATATATATATATATATATATATATATATATATATATATATATATATATATATATATATATATATTGCTAAAGAAGCTCTTCTTGAGTACATAAACGTCCAGGAATGCATGTCCATGTACAAAAGCATAGCCTATTAATTTATCCGGGTAAAGTTGAATTATAAAACTGCACAAGAGTGCGTATTGCAATATTCAAAAGCCTGTTTACAGCGCACGTGGCCAGAAACTTATGATGCAGGAAGTACCATACAAACAGAGGCACCATACTGTTTGTAGGGTACCTCCTGTAGAATGTTAGACTGGGTATTGAGGCCGATCGAGACTTTGGGAGGAAAACCGGGAAATTATTGCACGTCGACATGATATATTGGAATCGATTCGATGCATTCAGAGACATTCATGGTATAATGCTAAGCTTTTCCTCCTGGGCGTGTCGATGTGGGCAGTGAGCTTTTCTATATCAGCTTATATATTAGCTTTGAATCTCATCTAAATCTATATAGACTCGCCTAAATTGTTATTTGGGTCACGTTACAGAGGGCATGTGTTTGCCCCGTATGCAGCGCGTGTTCGGCCATGCAGGACAAGTCCATGTATCTCAAACGAACGGGATATATACAAGACATTCGGGCTGCGTCGATCTATTGGACAACGTCTCCAGCAAGCAACTACACTGTCGGATATCTAGCCGGCATCTGATTTGTAAGGACTTCGACTTCGCTGGAAGAGGCTACTGCCACGCTGAATTTTTAAAACATCAACGCACAGTTGTTTCATGGACTTTCTCACGCATGCTGAAGTCAGTTCTTTTGCCCTTGATGGTAGATGGTAGTGTTTTGCAACAGATCATCGTTCACCAAACTGGTCCCGCCTCCTACGTAGTCAACTGCAATTTTTCACTTGCTCGAGCTTCCCGAAGCCGTAGCCATTTTCGACAGTGTATCGACTAACAAGGTACGGGTATTGATCGTTAGTCGTTGGTTAGTCGGCCCTAAGAAGCTAATTGCAGCAATTCCTAACGACAGCACGCCGACGAGACTTCGATTGGTTCTGCCAGCTCAGATGAACGAAAGCAACAAGTCTTCTCTAGAGTAGTAACTTCTCACCCGGAGGTTAACGCTCGAGTATTCGCGAGCTTCGTAGCCGCCTACCTCTGTTGGGGCAAGTCACATTTGTTTTAAATGTAGTTTACAGTTTATGGGCACGTGGCTCAGTAGCACGCTAGCAAGCAGGTTTACAATGTGCACGACGACAAAGCATTTAGAGACAATCACAAATGCATCTCCCGGATGTCGAATGGTACTTCCAATGCCAGAGGTGAACGACTTAACCTCTGACTTCTGTTGACAACTACTAGTCAAACGCTCACGCCGAGCAGCTTACTACCGAGTTTTTCTTCGTCTAACGCCTTATAATGCCTAATTTGCAATGCAGTCGTGGTAGTTAGCTAACATGAAGCGGACAACAAGAACGTCCAGCTCGGCCTCCCAGATTCGACTCTAATAGGCTGTGAGGTGATACAACAGTTAAGCCGACTGTTTGTAAAGCTCTGTCTATCTTAACGTAACCGTATTAGCATCGAGCCACAGAGCGATACTTATCCTGCGACCAATGGTATTTAGATGTTACGTGGGCTATGAGTTTTTATACAAATACACCCAACAAGTAGTGGGCTGCATTTCGTTTCTGTTTGGGCCTGCAAATCAATGCCCAAAATAGCGCGTCCCAAAATGGTGCAAATATACACGTGCCTCACGTAGCTTTAGGCATAGTTGGTGAGAAATTAGCGCAAGATATGTCTAAATCGCGTAGACTTGTTCGTTGACATGATATAACAAGGTCCACTTTTCTCATATTTACCGCCACTTCAACCCTTCTGCCCTCTGTTGCTGCTTCCACTTTATGCTGCAGCCTCTGAGCCAATTATTTTATTTCATCCAGAGCACTTCTTTTCGCCAATCGTACTCAAGAAAGCCGCCCGCAGCTGTGCGCGGGGTATTGGAACTTTGAAACTTGCGAAGCGTTATGGAACAGCGTAGTCGAAGCATGCGGTGGATGAGAACGTTGTAATTTTAAAAAAAATCTATTTTTGATGCCCCCCAATTATCATGGTGACTATTATTGAATGTACATTTATTAACATTATGAAGGGATAATTTCATATACTGTATCTACTATTAATACCTTGAAATGTTTATCGTGCATAAACTTCACAATTCACTTTTTTAAATTGCTGAATAAATTCATTGCTACGCGAGTAAGCGACTCCGAGGTTGTGAAGCAATCCCTCTACTAAAGGTCGATCATGTGCTCACTGACAATAACCAAAGTAGAGCGGCGGCGTTTTCCAAATTGTTCTCCTCCTGTGTGTATACCTCCGGGTGATCAGCCGCCGTTATGAACAAATAGCGTGCGTGCAGAAAGACGTCAACACCAACCAATTCATAGATGTAATTTTTTAATCAATAACATAACTAACGGGATCAAAACACTCATGAACAAGTGCAGTTATACACCAGATGGTAAGCCCTTACTTTTTGTTTAACAAAAACGCTTGTCATTATATCGCTTAACTATTATTGCACGTTTCCAGAGACGGTATCTGGACAGTATGGGCAAGTTGCTTTGTTATTTTGGAGCTTAATTGTAGCGCCTGTATTTAAAAAAAGTGCTAAAAGTTCGGTGAATAACAACCTATCGCTGGCTCAACTATCCATAGTGTATATCTTATATGGATAATTTAATCGCTGATCACATAAAAATGAATTAGTGTGAGGCGAATTGATTGACAAAAATCGGCAAGGGTTCGCCTGGGGCCGTCCCACAGGAACACAACGTTTTGATACATTTATGATCCACGATTGTAGCTTACACATAGATATTGATAGAATATTTTATAGTAAACATTTTGATGTTTGAGGACATTTCACAAGGTTCACTATTATTACAACAACTCGAACGTATTGATTTTGATTCCAGAACTCAAAACATGCCAATGGGTGTCACCGTACCCCGCCGGGCAAACATTTATGATCCAAGGCGGTGACGCAAAAAGTCACTCCTTCCCTTGCAGCTCAGGGTTGCCGCAAGGATTGTGCATTGGGCCCCTGCTTATCAAGACAAACGTCCTTGAACTCCTAACAGTGATTCCGGATGGATTTACTTATATTTTATTTGGGTATGATTTAAAAATATCTTCAGCAGTCCACAACGCCGCGCATAATAGTCAATTAGCAATTTATAATACTGAAAGCTGGTTTTGTGAAATTAGGATGCAAAAAACTCTGCTCAACTGTGCCGTCGGTTAACCAGTCGGCAATTTGCCAATGTTTGCACTCGTAACGTCGCCATACCAGTCGATAAGCCTTTTAATTGTTCATGATCTTGGTGTGATTGTGACCCCTAGAGTAGATTTTTCTAAACGTAAACTGCCACCGCCACTTTTGTTTCACAGTTATGTAATACCATATTTAGATGTCTCTTTTTTTTTAAATCCGTATTTCTATGTGAATTTGTACAGACGTCCAGTCTTACCGAAATTTCATTTTACTGCAGCCAGAAATGACCTCGTTATAAATGTCACTGAGAGGGTACAGGCCAAATTTATCAGACGGGTGTCAAAAATATGTACTAGTCCTCGTAAAAGTGTCTCTCTTGAGCCAATAAGAAGTTTACATAAACGCGGTGTCTATCGCTGTATTAAAGTCGTGTTGTCTTGGGACTGACCGGACCATGTTTAATTATGTTTATAATTAACCGAGTGGCGTAAATGTAAAATCAGTGGACGACGCGCATTCAGCGAGGATAAACAACACGTTCTCGCAGAAGAGTTCCACAAAGATTATGAAATTGGCAGACTTGATTGTTTACCATCAAGGTAGGCAATAACATGCTAAAGATTTGTAAAACATGTCTCTATTTATGCAAGCAAGACCTTTAAATAAAGGTGCCTTTGACTTGACTTGAATTGCTGAGCAAGTTATAGTTCATGCAGTCCACAGGGTGGATGCCCATTTGAGGAGCTCTATTTTGACCTTTGTTTTGTACATTTTTGACTGGTGTTGATTCGTGGCAGAAGCCAGAACCGAGTGTGCAGAAGGAACACCCGGTACGTTGGAAAAGGCAAAAATATCGTTGAAGAGATACCAGGCGCGATCGATATACAAGCTCTTTGATTGCTAAGCAATCGATGTTAGGGCGGGGTGCGTTAGTTAAGGTACAAAGGTATCTATAGACTGTGAGCGAGGGTCGCAACGGTAGGACGGAATTATGCGGTATTCTATAGGACTCCCAGCCAGATGAAGAGATGCGCCTAATGCGAGTGCAGGTGTACGGTGGAGGCTGCCACATATCCTTATACAATGCTCGTAGTTGAGTAAGAGTTTCTAAAATCTTAAAACTTATCAAACAAATAGCGACACGACATCAAGCGATACCTGCCCTGATGAAAGCAGAACAAGTGACAAACGTCAGATTGTACGTAGATTTGCAGAAGAATGTAAACCACGCAGTTATGAAAGACGTGTCGCCGGTTGCCGCATTTGGACGACAGATACTGGTAACGGTGACTGGTGATTCCATCAAATCCGGATGCACTGCCGGCATACTATCATCATAGTGTGCTAGAGGATAAGCCGGGTGATCTACCGAGGTTCATAACCTTATGGAGTCTGTTTATATCGAAAGGAGAACGGAATCCAGATGGGACGGTTGTGTACGTGCACAATGCCTTTGTAGCCAGACGGATCGATTTGACACTAACACCATGCTGATGAGTTGATCCGATACGAGACAGCCAGCCTGGCCTCTCTGCAATGCCTGCGACCCGGAGAACAGAGCGTCTCAGCATGTGACGCAGCTCAGGTGGGGTATATAGGCTCAGCGGTCTTGCATGCGATGCATGTGTGTGCCCCAGGATAATCGGACATGGACGAAGTCAATATATGACTGTTGCCGAAGAAAATGCCGATATGTTGGTTTGGTGAACAGAGCAGACCCGAGGGCAACGAGAGCAGGCCAGCCCAATTTACCGACCATGCTCTCACGGTGCATGACGGAGTCGCGTAGCGTACATAATAGACGACCAACTCGTCCAGTCGAACCAACGATCGTTGCGACAGAGGCGACGTTGGACACATGGGTTGGGTTGGGTTGGGTCGGGTCGCGTCGGATCGGATCCGAGCAGCAGTGGTGCCCAACAGGTAATCGGCCGTCAGCGTAGAAACGCGTAGTAGTAGTAGTAGTAGTCTGCGCGTTCGGTACGTGCAAATGCCGGCCCGGGACACTCAGCGTTTCGTCGCGCAGCAGAGACAATCGAACGGGAGAAAGGGGCATCATTCGCATCTGTTATCGTGGCTGTAGAGACTGGGTGGTCGGTCGGCTGGAAACTGGGAAAAAACGATTAGCGAGAGAAGAGCTAGCAGCCGGCAGCCATGAGGCGCATGACTAACATGACTGCGAGCCGGTCGGAGCAAAAAGCAGACCGTCGAAGCTTGACATTAAGGTGATTAGCAAACCGAAGAAGCTCTACCCCGCAAGCAAGAACACAGGGTAGGACAACGACGACAACGACGACGTACGTACGACAGCGGCGGTATATGCTGCCGAGACTGTTGTGACGTACGGGGTGTGTGAGACCACCAAGGAACCGGGCGAGTAGTGACAGGACTAGAGGAGATTACTGTCTATGACGTCAACTGCTGTACAACAGTTGACGTCGCGCAGACTAATAGCTCACGACAGTTCGAGAGAGGAGATGAACACCTGCGACCTTCAGGAGCAACATAGCTGCGGCGGACAAGACGCAGGATATCACAAGGCGGCTAATGGAAATCAGTGGACAACAACACACGGAGCTAGCCGAAGTCGATGGAGAATGGATACTGCGTTCCGAGCGCCGCGACGCTGGTCGGCTTTTTGAGTAACAAACCAAATGAACCCATCAGATAATCGCACGCACCACCTAACAAAACACGAGAACTTGTTGCTGGTTCCCAAAGACGAACCGAGACGTAAAGACGGTCGTATACGAGTTTAGACAATGTCGAATGACGCATCGGACAGCTAAGCAATCCAACGAAGCGTCAGTCTCAACTTGACTAACTGGCTGACCACGAAACGAGCGGAAATTGAACTCGTATTAGAACGTTTTAGTCAAAGCTATGCACACCGATATAACACTAATAGACAGTCTGCCTGAACAGTTTAGCCACACCCTCTCGAAGGCTTCTTGGACGCTGCATGACGGCTGCGTTTGTCGCGGAGGAGCGCTCGAGAGTATATCCGACAAAAATCCGAGATTATGAGTTTAAAAACGACAGCACTCGGCTAAAAGCGGTGCGGGGAGTGGCAGCGCGCAGACCACAAACAGAAATTCGAGCTGGGAAAGTGGGCGACTAAAAGGTCTCAGAACAAAAAAAGTCACAGTGAAGAAAAGCTTAGGAGATAGTACGGCCGGGGGCGTGGGTGGGTTCATACCCGGCTCATACCTTTCGTTAGTTTAGTTGGGCCTAGCGGCATCTTGCGTGTCGTTCTAATTTCAAAACGAAACCGATGCAAAGCTCACTAACAAGCAGCTTTTCAAAGTGCTCGTTCGAATTGCGAAGAGAGAAGAATTCTCCATTACGATTCGCTGTATATGCAATGAGAGACAGTGTCAATCAGAAGAATCGTCGTTCTGTTTCACCTGCCAACGAATCGATTATATACACGTCTTAGTGTTGGTTTGTAAGAGGCACATGGTTCACTAAGGGCCAGAAGGTTCGGATAGGCTAGCATTTTCTTCAGTTTTTAGATTTCCCCACGATCGAGTAGGAGAAGAGCGGTCCGAAAGTGAATGAACAGCAGGCAAAACAAGCAACACTCCAACAGTCCTGTGTGTGGTTCACAATTTTCACAACGACAATTTTCAGATCACCCCAAATAGGTACGATTTCACACGACGCTCGAACGGAGCTCTCTAAAAGATCGGCGTCTCCAGATCGGCGTCTCCAGATCGGCGTTTCGTACGTTGTGAGCTCTTCTAGCCGTTTAGAGCAGTGACAGCGTCTATCTAGTTCGAGCCACCTTGCTTCTCCGGTCAGCAAATGCAGCTGGCTGGGTCAGTCAGCTCGCCTGCGGGGAAGGGGCCATGAAACGAAGAGATAACGAAATCAAAAGTGCCACTCCAATTCAACTAACTGCGTATGCTCGCCCCGACGCGACGACGGCAACAGAACGACGACGACGACGACAGAAACGAACGTCCAAAGCTTTGTGTGTCTCCACCACCACCACCACCACCAGTCTGCCACGGTATCGAAGAGCAGCAGCAGCAGCAACAACAACAACAATAACAACAATAACTTGTACTACAATTCTTACGACTACAACGGCGACCACCATCACAACAACAACGACAACGACGACAACAACAACAACAACAACAGTTCCGACGACGACGGCAACAACAACAACATCATCATCATCATCATCATCAACATCAACAACAACACTCTGTTTAGTGGTCGTGGCGGCTCGACCGGGCTGGATGGGCCCGGGACTTCGAAGCCCGTCTAAGCTGGTGTCCGTCTCATCGTAGTTAGTCGTAGTAGTAGTAGTAGTAGTAGTAGAAAGAATAATAGTCAAATTTACAGTAGACTGCCTGGCTGGTTGGCTGGCTGGGTTCAATTAATCAATGGTTCACTAATTAAGTGAATAAGTTCTCAAGTGTGCCTTCATCACTACATCTCTGTATCGCGTTTGTGTGGTGTGTGTGTGTGAGTGTTTATCACGGGGGCGAGAGAGAGAGAGAGAGAAAGACAGTGTGTGTGTGTGCATCATGCACTACCCTTCTCGTTGATGTATTGGGCGTCTGTGTGTAACGTGTATCTATATAAGCCGTGCATTTGGCCAGCTCAGTACGTGCCGCGCGTGTTGTGTAGTGTTTCGGGGGGGGTGGGTGGGGGGTGACTGACTGATTGGCTGGCTGGCTGATTGAGTGATTGGCTAGCTGATTGATTGATTGAGTGATTGGCTGGCTGGCTGGCTGGCTGATTGATTGATTGAGTGATTGACGGTGGAAGTGCTGTGGGTGTTGCTTGTTGGCCGTCGTGGTCCGCCCAGCCACAGGGTCCGCGCACTGCTGCTGCCGCCGCGGCCGCCTTCTCAATCTCCATCTCCATCATCATCATCATCATCATCATCACTCTGCTCCTCCTTTCTCTTCATCGGCTTCTGCTCTCTTGTGTCGTCCGTTCGTCTCACCGTGTGTCGCGTCGTCGTGCAAAAACCATTGCTGCTGCTGCTGCTGCCACCACCGCTGCTGAGCTGCATCATCGCTGACGTCAGCCGCCGACCGAAAGGTTGCCGTCGTTTTCGGGACATGCCGTTCGGTGTCGCTGCGATCAACGTCATCACCACCATCTTCATCATCATCATCATCATTACTACGGCGACGACGGCGACGACGACGACGACGGCGGCGACGACGGCGGCGACGACGACGACGACTGCAATTGCACACGCCGCTAACTCGATCTTCCCCGTCGATCTCGACTACAGCGACGACTCATACGCTACCAGTGGCGTAGTCGCGCCAATAACGCGTGAACGCCGACGGCGGACCGCAATGCATCACCTGCATGAAAGACGCAGTGTGTCGCCTGACGCACAGGACTCTCCTAAAGCGAGCCTGGCGTCTCAAACAAATCGTAGCGAGATCGATCATGTTTCGACGACAATGCCTTTCGATCCAATAAACGACCTCAGCGGTACGTACTATCCATCCGTCCATCCACATTATTATTTCTACAACTACAACCTACAGTATTGCCTTCGTTTACCATTTTGGAATTCAACTTTTATTATTATTATTATTATTATGATGATTATTATTATTATTAATATTATTATTATTATTATTATTATTATTATTATTATTATTATTATTATTATTATTATTATTATTATTATTATTATTATTATTATTATTATTATTATTATTATTAATATTGTTATTATTATTATTATTAATTTTAATAATATACATTTGTGATGTAAGAACATGTGCATATCCCGCTCGGGGCATAACTCAAGGCGTTAGGCCTAGGCTTGGGCTGGTCCACCTAGCCAGGGTGCCTCTCACCGAAGCGGCATTTCCTCTCTGAACATCCAGTGACAGACGTTGCAGTAAATATTCTCCCGCCCTCTTGTCTCCTGTAGCCAGCATCAATCTTCTCCCGACATCGTTAAGCAGTTTCTTCGTGAGCAGCCTAGGCCCCTTCAATGTCTTGAACGCAAGGGGTGAGAACAAGTGTGGGTAAGCAATACTTGAATACTTTCTGCACTTGGCTGCTTCCGCTAGGGCTACCACGTGTCCAAGGCGGGCTGCGCCCGTACGGACCATTGAAGGGGCTAAAGAGTCGGTTACGATCGCATCCCACACCAGCATTTGGCCCCGCTCAAAGGGAGTCAGGGTCATTACATCAGGTCTTCTTCCATCGTCTCTGACTAAGCCGGGAGGCTCCAAAATGCATGGGTAGCCCGCCGACCGTAGCCCTCTGCTAAATGTTCCATTCAAGGCTGAGTGGCGTGCAATTCTGCCTGAACTCTGCGGACAGGAAAGTCCACGGTGACCTAGGGAGTCGACCTCATCACCGCACCTGCACTTGTGTGGGGAGACTAGGTCTTCTCCTAACCTCAAGCCGACTAGTATTCGTGTAGACTCGTCATCCAAGAGGGTACCAAGTTAAGGGCTCGGGAGGGCGTGCAGCCATGCACCTGCACCGGGCGAGGAAACTGCCTGTAACCTCGCTAGCGGCCGTAGTTGTTCGGTCCCACAGGCCGCTCCATCGGCCGTCATTGTTATTATTATTCAATCATTCAGGATGGGAACATGACATTTAAGTCCCTGTAAACGTGTGCACCGTTACGGGGGATCCAGTGTAGGGACCAGCCATTTCTGGAAAGTGCCCCGAACCGAGGCCGCATTGCCTCGTTGCACATCCAGCAACAGGCGCTGTCTGAGAAAATCACCCGCTCGTTTGTCTCCGCTGGCTAGAATCAGGCGTTTCCCGACCTTTTGTAGCAAACTTCGAGTGAATGGACCGGGCCCGCCAAGAGTCTCGAAGGCAAGGGGATAAAACCTGTACGGGTACCCAATGTTCTGGTACTTTCTAACCTTGCTTGCCTCGGCGAGAGCCGAAGCATGACTAGCCGCGCCAGCACTGACCATTGAAGGGACTAATGAGTCGGTAACTGTCGCGTCCCAAACCAGCATGCATCCGCTCTCGAACAGAGTTAAGGCCAGCCCGTCAGGTATCTTGCCGCCCTCCCTGTCTAGTCCGACGGGTTTAAGGACGCACGGCAGACCACTGGATCGTAAAGCTCGACTGAAGGTTTCATTCAGGCCTTGGTGTCTTGCTTGCCTACCTGCGCTGACGATACAGGACAGCCCGTGGCGTCCGTCTGGCCCGACGACGTTTCCGCAGACGCAGGTATGAGTGTATACAATGTCTGTTCCCGATCCGGGCACAGGGAATGGCGTGTAGCCATGCGCCCGCCCCCTTGGAGGAGACGGCGCGCAGCCTGGCCTTGTCGGCGTCCGTCGTGCATCCCGCAATGAGGTCTACGACCCTTGGCTCATATAAAGCTGTTGACCATTCTTTCTGGTGTCCAGCTTCGGCGGGCTCGTGGCCGCACGGGGCAACTGCCCTACGGCGGCTTGTTTCTAATCGGGCCTCTAAGTCTGTGAGGGCAGCCGAATCGAGTAGGGTTCTAGCCTGTTGCATAGACCTGTGTAGAGAAGCTGCCAGAGCTATCTTAGATAGGACAATCGCATCAGGTAACCCTAGGCCACCCCAAAGAACGGGGAGTAGAGCTTGTTGGCGTGCACCCGTGGATAGACTGAGGTTCAGCAACGCCTCTACTGTAGCCAGCATGCTGTTGAGTCTTTCAAGAAGTCCCGAAGCCAGTGAACAATCTGCACTTCGAAACAAGTGGTTAAGACGTAGAGCCAAAAAGGAGGATCTCAGAAGAAAGAGGCCTCGATAAAAACCCACCAAGGGAATGCGTGACATCGCATCTAGCTTGGCCAGCTACCTCTCGAGGGCAGCCGGAACTCCCTGCGGGAATAGGGGTACGCCCAGCAACTCTAAATCCGTGCCGACAGTTCTGCACCCTGGGAGAGCCTCCAGCACTTTAGAGTCAGTAGCACCCCCTACAACATGGACCTCACACTTCTCGGGGTTTAGAGCCAGGCCGCTCCGTTCAGCGAACTCGATGCTTCTGTAGATGTCCCTCAGAACTCCGTCGCCACCCAGTACACCGTCGTCCAAGTACCATACGTTTAGCGGGCACTCGAGAAAGTCAACTAACTTTTTGACAGCCAGGCAGAACAGCGGCGGGCCCAGCGGGTCGCCCTGCTGTACCCCAGTGTGCGACATTATGACATCGTGCGGCAGAAGGAGGCAGGATGGCTCCTTATAAGCAAGTTCCACCTGGTGGACCATGCTCGGGGCCCAAGCTTTCACCGCACTCAACAAATGGTCCCTTCGAATACTGTTGAAGGCGTTCCTGAAGTCAAGCTTGACCACAAGGGTAACTTTAGAGCGTGACTCCAAAAAGGACCGAGTTGAATTTACTGCGGCCTCGCATCCTTCCAGTGTCGCAAACCCAAGGTGATGGTCACCAATAGCACACGAGATGTCTGCCTTGTTCTCAAGGATGCCAATTTTTGCCGCTAGCCTCCGGATTGCAGATGAGCATGCGATGGGCCTCACGCTGCCATCTTTCTTCTTGAGGGCAAAAAGTCGGGCCCCAAAGATAAGCGGTCGCCATTCGGAGAGCGGCGAGCCCCAGCGAAGAACATCAACGACTTTGGCGAGGGCGGCCGCAAGGCGGTCGGCGACAGCTCCTAAAGCGGGGGACAGCAGGTCCTGTAGAAGCCGTGGTCTGATGCAATCAAGGCCCGCGGCAGAACTTCGCGAAAACGCTTTTATGGCAGATCGAACATTGTCTGCTGATGTGGTTGATGGCAAGGGCGTTTGAGGAAGGCTGGGCCAGGACAGAGGTGACGGCGCGGGCGGGTGCTTATCCAAGAGCAAAACCGTCTCGCTAGGGTTCTGCGCCAGCGTGTCTTCTGAGATTAAGACCTTGGCCGCCGAAGAGACGTCACCTTCCGAAAGCTTGGTAATGGCTAGCCGGACGGTATCAACTGTCCGCTGTCGGGGACGTACGTTTGAAAGAGGACTACTGACATCGTCAAACCGTCTCCCCTGAGCAAAGTCGCGAAGGTTTTTCTGGACAATAACCGCCAATGACCAATCATCCTTCCCACCATCGGGGAGGCGGAGGACAACGGGCGCGAAAGAGAAAAGGGAAAGCCAGGGCGTGTCGTCGTTGTTCTCAGCAACTGAACACAGGACCTTAGTGAACTCTTCGGCTACTTGCCTACGTACTGATTTTGGCAAAATGCGGACCAACCGCCAGCGGCGAAAGACGTCTTGAATAACGTCGATTAATCTATCCGCAGTAAACCGAGAGTTTAAGGGCCGTGACTCATCCTCAATGTTGTAGGCAATTACTCCGTGCTTGGCCGTTATGTGCCGACGCAGACCTCTTCGTGTAAACAAAAGCCCGCAAGTTGGGCAGGGGGCCCTGTTGGGGTCCGACTGCCCGGGCCGCGGGTTCGGCCCGCAGTAAGGCCTGTTGTCGCCGTGGTCTGTTATTACAAGGCGCGACCTTTTAGCTTGCCCACTACAAAAAGCAGTCCCATCAGAGGTCGCAACGCTTCCTCTAAAGACCTCAACACGGCAGATAATTCTGGTCTGATTCCCTGTAGAAGATCCGCTAGCCCTGAGAGCGACGAACCGGTGCCGGCGCTTACTTGCTCTCGGGGCCTTTTTCGAGTGGTTGTAGCGACGGGCTCGTTGGCAACCTATAGCCGCGTTTCTTCTTTTGAAGCTTCGGTATAGGTTTCGGCTTGGGTAGAACGACCTGCGCATCAACCTCAGCTGCTGGCGAAATCCCCCTAACTACGGTTGCGTAGGTGGGGCCCTGTACTGCGTACGACGGACCCTCTTAGGCGGAAACCGGACAACGTACAGCTTCGTCGAGGACCGCCTCAGGGTAATCTGCTCTTACCTGCTGGAGCATGCGACCCTTCAACATAATTTTGCTTTTTCTCACGCAAGTAAGCCAGCCGCGAGCAGAGAGCGGATTCCGCCCGGTGAGGTCCCTGGCAATTCACGCACTTTGGACTGTTACGACAGGACTCGGCGGTATGATCCGGGCCTCCACAGTTTTTGCAAAGCTTTTTTCCTAGACACTTGTCAGCGAGGTGTCCAGGTTTCAAGCATTTAAAGCAAATCCTTGCTTGGCTCGGCTCCAGGATAACTGGGTGAGATCTGTGGCCGAGGAAGACGGACGCGGGGGGCTGGCGAGAAAAGGTACGGATTACCTTCGTCAGCGGCACCTTCCCGCTTGCGGACTAACGATATATACGACGCGCTTGGGTAACTCCGTGCTCCGCCAGTTCGCCGGCAATTTCGCCTTCAGTGAAAACTGGGCTGACCCCCTCAATCCTGGCGCTAAATAGAGGTGACGGCCGGGCAAGCAGCCGATACGGGTATCACCAGAAATGTTACGCCCCGGTGGCACGGCGTAGATATCTTTGAAGATCGTAAGCATTAAACCTTCAGAAAATGACATAGCGTCCGACTCGACGGTTGGTTGTCTTCAAAAGGTTACCTTAAACAGGTTAATTGTCCCGGCTTCGATGTCACACCGAACCTTATTAAGCTGTCGTTGCTCGCGTGAAATAGTGGTTTTCTCCTTCCGCGAAACCACTTTTGTGAAACCTTCGGAGTCCACTAGCCCGTGTGATCCGCTTATTGTCTCTTCGATACCAGATTGCCTGCGCCGCTTGCAGCCAACGCGATCATGTGGTAACAAATCACTGCCGTCGTCGTTGCCGGTGGCAGTGTACTCCATCTCACCGTCGGGCATGGGCGATGCAGGCGCCTCTGCTGGATTGCCAGCTGCCGTCGTATTATTCTCAACACACGCAGTAACCGCCCTCAACCGTAATATATACAGCGAATCAGGTGGCTTATCCTGACCAGCAATCACCAATTTCGGCATGCCTATGCCGCGACAGGCATCATAATACAAAACACAGTACCGCACTAAAAATACAAAAACAAAAACAAAAATGTAAGCCACAGACTTGGGAATTAAACCCAGTCCTGCTAAGTGGTAGTCCGTGACACTGCCACAAGGCTACGGCGACCTGCGGTATTGAGTTAGTCCGTGAGCTACAACGTTTTGCGCCGCACGTAGGTTTGCGATGACGCTAGTAAATCGAACACGGTCAGCTGGGTGATGAGAGTCAACACAGTCAGAGAGCCTGAGTCAACACAGTCAGGGAGCCTGAAAGGGATCGGATCCCTCAGACACGCGACCCAACTCACTTCCAGCGTGCACTATTCACCAATAGAGTACTCGGCACACGCACATTCGTCGATACAATTATCACTATCGAAATCGAAGGCGAACCTCACAAAACGTTCAGTTTTATGGAAGCCGACGAAAACACGACTGCACTCTGCCGAATCGAACCGGCAAAACAATATATATTATTAGCCGAGTCTAGTGGGCCAGCAGTGCTTCAACAGGTCTCACAGCCGCTGCCTTCTCCGCACGCTCCACTAGTAGAACCCTCTCCTCACCCCGCCAGCCAGTCTCCAGTAAACGGAGGCCCGACACCTGATGATCATCTGCCGCCCTCTTCTCCCTTTTCTCTTCACAAGCTACTCGCCAACGCCAAGATGACACGCAAGGTGCTGCGCAGGATCCCAAAGGGAGTGAGAATAGCCTTGCGCGGACTCTTCCACCGTCTGCTTAAAGACGTCGTGAAAAATAATGACGAAGCGAACTGGACCGCGCTGCTCACCCTTGCCCCAAAAGTCCTCCACGTCGAAAAAGAAACCCATGGAGGCCATAGCTTGACCAGCGTAGTCAAAAAAAGGTGGCCCATTTCGGGGTGCCACTCTCACTTGCGTGGAAGCTGAGGGTCGAGGCAAACGTATATTGACGGATAAAGCTCGCGCTCAGATCGCTGCTCACAAGCTTTCCATGGATTTTAATGTGCGAAGCGCCATTAGGATCTTGTCTTCCAATGACACGATTGCGCCCGTAACGGAGGAGTCGATTAATAAAATGGTGGCAAAACATCCTCCTGCTCCTGCAGGGGACGTGGTGCCACCGTCCCCTTTCGGCTTGGCAGCGGTCGGGACGTGCTCAGGCGATGATGTTGCCAAGGCACTTCGCTCCTTTCCATCCAGTGAGGCGGGGGGTCTCGACGGCCTCACGCCTGATCACCTAAAATGCTTTCTCCCTGCTAACGAAGACCACAACGATGTACTGGAAACACTCGCCAAAGTATGCGACATCATACGTAACAGGCAAGTTCCGGAGGCTGTGAGAAACGTGATATATGGAGAGTGGCTTATCGCTCTGAAAAAGAAAATCGGAGGATACCGATCCATAGCCGTCGGCTGCACTCTGCGAAGATTGGCCACAAAGACCCTGCTTCCCCAGGTCAATGTGAAAAGCTACCTGCAGCCACGGCAGATGGGGTACGCCACTCAAAATGGTGCAGAAAGAATTGCTCACACAACTCGCACCTTTCTCAAACACAACGAAAAATACTGCTTTCTAAAATTGGATTTTAAAAATGCGTTCAACTTAAACAAACGAGGACACCCCTTGACAGAGGTTTCCAAGCACGCCCCGGCCCTCTATCCAATGATGCACCAGGCATATAGCAAACCGACTCCCCTAATGTTTGGTTAGGTTGAAATTAGGTCATCAGCCGGTTGTCAGCAGGGAGACGTAGCGGCTCCGCTTGCATTTAGCCTGCTTCTCAGTACGTCAAGCAGGTGACATCCAAGGTCCCTTTGTTTTATCTCGACGATGGGACCCTTCTGGACAACGATCCTTCGGTGTTATTTAGGGACATAAAGGATCTCAGAGCGTTCGAGCAATGGAGCGGGCTGCGGTTTAACCCATCTAAATGCGAGCTATTTCTAGGGGTTTTGAGGACGAAGAGAGACAGCAGGTGATCGCTGAATTTAACAGCAACCTCCCGGGCATCCTTGTAAAGGATCGATGTGATTTGGACCTGCTGGGTACGGCGGTGTTTCCCGACATGATCGCTCCGGTACTAGCCGAGAAGGGAGAACAACTTTCCCGGCTTTACCAGAGGCTGGGCCATCTCGGTAGACATCAAGCCTACTTCCTGCTCCGGCACGCAATGGGAGTGCAAAAGGTCCTGTATGTACTACGGACCTCACCTGTCTTCCTTCTACCGTCAGAAACTCTGAAACTTGACGACCAGGTGAAGAGAGCCTTGGAAAACATCCTTGACCTAACGCTTGATGACAAGGCATAGACGCAGACAAGCTTACCGGTCCGGCTGGGTGGAATGGGCATTCGTTCGGCCACGGACCTTGCCTTAACCCCAAATCGCGACTCAGGCTACCCACTTAACTCTTTTGTCGGCCTCTGAGTTAGATTAAAAGCGGTTTCATCCGACGCCGCTGGAGCGTGGCTCGACGTGTTTCCGTCCGAGCTAGTCGGCAGTAAGCTGACCGATGACCAGTTCCGTGCCGCCGGTGGCCTCAGACTTGGCATTGCCATGTTTTAGAGGGAGAATTGTCCATGTGGTGGAACGGTGGATGAACGCGGCTTGCACTGGTTTAGTTGCACTAAGCTGGCCGGGCTCACGCAGGGCCGCCACGATGCCATCAATGACATCCTCGGGCGCGCTTTCAGGCAAGCCGGCTACCGCGTCACGCTTGAACCTGGTGGACTGCAAAGGGACAACAAGCGTCGACCGAATGGCCTTACCAGCCGAGACTGGGACCATAATCGGCCGCCGGCGTGGGACGTGACTGTTTTAGGCACGTACGCCCTCGGCTACCGTGCACTAGCCAACGCGGGCGTCGGCCACATTATCCACCAACGGGAGATGCACAAACGGCGCCTATACGCGCATTTTCTTGAAGACCACGTTGTAATGGCGTTCGGCCTAGACTCATCTGGCGTTTGGGGCAAGGATGCACTCAAACTGGCAAAAGAGCTTGGAAATAAGCTTTTTGAGGCCACAGCGGAGCCAAGATCGACCGCGTTCCTCCGACAGAGAGTGTCATTAGAATTACAGAGAGGCAACGCCAAGATGATGCTGAGTGGTCACCGACACTCAAGCAATAATAATACTATATGCAATATTGTAGATGTTATTTAAGTGATATGTAAGTAATTGTGATGCATGTACATATTGATAAAATAAACCCTTGTTAAAAAAACAAAATATTATTAATATTATTATTATTATTATTATTATTATTATTATTTAGCTAGCTGTTCTTTTCTTCCACTGCAAATTGGTCGCGGTAGTTTGGCGTTCGCACTTCAATCTGCTAGCGCATGTCGATTGCCTCCTGTGAATCTGAAACAAGTCATATTGCAGGTTTTGTCGTTTTTGTTGTCGTTGCTGTAGTTGTTGTTGTTAGTGCTGCTGCTATTGCTGTTAGTACCGTTGTTGTTGTAATTGCTTGCGTTGCTGTTATGTTTGATCGTGGTCGTTGTTGTTGTTGTCGTCGCCACTGACCGCAAAAGCACTGTACGGCGCGCACGTTACCTCTGCTTACAGGACTGGCGAGAAGCTTTCTTCATATGGCCTCCATGGGCCAATTTGGTTCGTTCAACGCCAACCTACGAATCGTAGTTGCCATCTTTACGACGTTGTTCACGATACTCGGCATGTTCGGCGTCGCACCCTTAATGTGGGTCATCTTCAGGTAACCTGCATAATGCTGGCACACCTTACTTTATATATATATATATATATATATATATATATATATACAAACAATATCCCATATTTATCATTTATTTAGAATACAAGTGGGGCGACAATTGTCTCCTGAGAACGTGTGCACTGGGAATATTACTCTATCTCGTATAGAGTAGGTTGGGACCACTTTAGCAGCGTGCCGCGGACGGACGCCGCGTTCCTGCTTTGGACGTCGAGGTCGAGGCGCTGTCTCAAGAAAGCCGCAGATCTCTTGTTTCCGGTTGCGAGATTTAGCTACTCGCCGATTCTGTGGAGGAGTTTGCGGGTGAGGTTGCCTGGGCCGCCCAAGGTCTCGAACGCTAGCGGTTGAAATTCATGTGGGTACCCTATTGAAGCATATTTTGCGAGCTTCCTTGTCTCGGCTAGATTACCAGCGTAACTTGCTGAGGCCGCCCCGTCACCGACCATTGAAGGTGCTAATGAGTCGGTAACTGTAGCGTCCCAGACAAGCATCCTGCCCCGGCTGAAGGGGATTAGCGTTACCCCGTCCGGGCGTTTGCCGTCGTCGGCGGAAAGACCCTGGGGCTCTAGAATACAGGGAAATCCGCTAGATCGGAGCGCTCGGCTAAAAGTGTCGTTAATACTGGCATGTCTGGCACCCCGTCCTGCACTCATGACGCACGACAACCCATGACGGGCTAACTTGTCAACAGGTTGACCACACTTGCATTGGTGAGGAGTTACAAGATCACAGCCGAGCCGAAGTCCTCCCCCGGTTCGGGTAGTTTCGTCGTCCAAAAGGGTGCCCAATGGGGCGCTTGGGAGCGCATGCAGTCAAGCCCCGGATCCCTTAGCGGCGACCGCCCGAAGACGAGCCTTTGCGGCGTCGTCAATGGCGTCCGCGAGTAAGCCGCAATAAACTTTTTCGTGCAACAACGCGCTCCAGTTGTGTTGGCTCCGAGGATTATCCGGGGCACCGCTGCAAATTGTCTTTAACTCCTCTTGGAGGCGTCTTGTGAGGTCCTTGTACTGAACAGCGCCGGCTTCGTCTAAAAGTGGAATGACCTTGTTCTCAGATCGAAGAAGAGAGGAGACTATAGCTGGGCCAGTTGAGATAAGTGGATAGGGGATTCCCAGGCCTCCCTTGAAAATCGGTGGGTGCGCCTGCTTTCGAGCGGGGGGTGCCAGCGAAAGATTAAGGAGAGACTCGAGGATGTTCAGCGTTAACTCGTTCAATGGACGAAGGTCGTCAAATAGCTCTGTAAGATTAGCTCCTCGAAGAAGGTGGTTGACCCTAGTTGCTGAGAACGACGAGCGAAGTAAAAAGAGAGCGCGATGAGCGCCGAGCGGGGTGAGGTTGTCAGCGACGTCCTTTAACACGTTTTGCCATTTTTTGAGAACGCGTGCGAGCCCTTGCGGTCGGAGGGGGACTCCCAGAAGCCCCAGGTCGTAGTCGTGGGTCATCTTATAAACCGGCAATAAAGCTTGGAGGGGACGGAGGTCAGGCGCCTGCGCACTATCACCCGTAACGTAGATTTCGCACTTCTCGGGATTCAGCTCCAAGCCCGAAATCTGGCGAAATTCGAGCACGCGCCGAATATCTTCGGCAACCATAGATGCGTGTCCCCCAGTACACCATCATTAAGTTACCAAATGTTTAGTAAGCTGTTAAGGGAGTCAACTAGCTCTTTAATGCTCAGGCAAAACAATGGAGAAGCTAAGGGATCACCCTGTTGCAGTCCCGTGGCCGAAGATATGAGATCATCCGGGAGAACCAGGTGAGAAGAGCAACGGTACGTTTGATGGACATGGTGTGTCAACTGGGGGCAGTGCGCCCCGACCGCCTTTAACAAGTGATCCCGTCTTACAGAGTTGAAGGCATTTCTAAAATCCAGCTTTACGAGAACCCCAGGTAGTGAGCGTGAATCGATAAAAGCTCGGGCGGCATGCACGGCGGCCTCGGCCTCGGCTTGTGCCGCAAAGCCAAGCTGGTGGGGACCAATTGCCTCGCGGATCCTATCTCTGGTTCTATTACAAGCAATCTTTGCGGCTAGCCTGCGCAGGGTGGAGGAGCACGCAATTGGCCTCACTGACCCATCTTCCTTCTGTAAGGCAAAAAGCCTGGCCCCAAAGATTATAGGTCGCAGTTAAGGTGGAGAGACGCCCCACAAAAGCAAATCTACGATTTTGGCCAATGCGGCTGCCAACCGGCCGGCTGTGTCCCCCAATGTCGGAGAGAGTAGGTCTATTAGCAGTCGTGGTCGGATGAAGTCAAGACCCCCGGCGGAACTTCGGGCAAAACTCTTGACTGCGGCAGTAACTTCTTCCCCCGAAGTGGTACATGGGAGCGGAATCCTGGGAAGGGCTGGCCAGTCTAGGTCTGGCGCCGCCGGGGGTGCTCATTGCGAAGGGCTGCCAGGTGATCTGTGCCGGGAGCCAGTACGTCCGACGATCCAATCAACCTAGCTGCCCCTGAAACGTCACCCTCAGTTAGCTTAAGGATAGTCTGGCGGCCACGGTCATTCTTAAGAGTGCGGTTTTTCTTAGTGACCGGGGCTACGACCTCGGCTAGCCGCAATCCATTCGAGAATTCCCGCAAATATGACGAATAATGACGGAGAACGATTGGGCATCGTTGCGGGAGAGAGGGAGCCGAAGAACCACTGGCACGAACTAGAAAAGCGCATACCACGCTTGTTGGTTATTATCGGCTATGACTCCCGAAAGAACATTCGCCAATGCCTCCGTTACCTGTTTCCTTACGGGTTTCGGAACAATTCTTAACTGTCTTAACCTCTTTGCTACACCCTGGATATCTTCGATGATGCGGGCGGTCTGTTGTGTGTTGTTGTCGATCGGCGTGAAGGAAGTTGCGAATGAGCTAAGTGAGGCTGATGGGTGCTTGGCTGCTATATGCCTCGTAAGCCCTCTTCTTGTGTACCGTCCGTTGCATAGGGGGCAAGCTGGTTGCTGTGCCGTCGACCCAGTTGATCCGTCGCTGGATATGCTGTTGGGGCCGTGCAATAATGCTGCATCATTATTGCATTATTCGTTTAAGGCCCTCCAACATTGGCAAAAGCTGCTGGAGGGGTTCTAAAGCGTGCACTAAAGCCTTAAGCTGGCCCAACAGGTCTGATCAGCCTCCTGACACGACTTGCAACAAATGAGTCGCAGCGTCGGCCATAACACGGATAGGCCGCGCGGATTTGGGTGCTTGGCGGGCTGTGGCGCGGTTTAGTCGTCGCCGTAGGGCAAACATCTCCCTGTTGGCGTAAGGTCCCCCTGTACGCTTCTTAAACTTCTTGGCGGGGAGTGGCCTTGGTGCAGGCAGCAGCAGCTGCGGGTGAAATTCTGCGAACCACGTTGGCGTACGTGGGTTGCCCCCTTAAATGTTGCTGTGACGTGTCTGATTGGGGTGTGGGGTTTAGTGGACCATTGGTGATCTCAGCTGCCGGGTGCGTTACCCGAACCTCTTGCAGAAATCTGGCTTCGAGGAATAGCCTGTTCCTTTCTCTGAGATAGGCTAAGCGGGGGCACGAAGGCGACCCGGACGGGTGAGCGCCCCAACAGTTGATACACCGCGCCTGATTAGTACAGTCTGCGGCAAGATGACCTGAGGTGCCGCACTTTTTGCAAACTTGCTGTTGTGTACACCGTTCCGCGAAGTGCCCAGGCCGTAAGCATTTGTGGCAGAGCCTAGACTGGTCAGGTTCAAGCACGACCTGGTGTGATTGGAATCCCAAAAATAATGATGTTGGGGGTTGTTGGGTAAACGAAAGGATCACCTTACCAATAGGAACCCTAGCACCGCCGTGCAACCGCGTAAGTCGTTTCACATGACTGACCCCAAGCGGTGCTAGTTCCTTTAATATTTCGTCCTCTGTTAGGCAGGTTGGAACTCTCTGAATTGTTGCTCGAAACAACGATAACGATGGACAGTGGACAGACACCAAAAAGTTTCCAAGATTTGTGATTAGCAATAGCTTCTGAGTCGATTCTCCGTTAGGAAGCCATACTATAATCGACTTTCGGTTCCCGGATATCTTGGACTTGAATGACAAGGCGAAGATGTGCTTGTATATAGTTAGCAACGAGCCCTCGGGGAATTCTGTTTCAGTGCACTCCGGCGTCTCCTTTCGTCGAATGATTAGTTTGAACGCACCCGCCGAACCCGTCGATAAATCTTCCTTAAGTTTCTCTAAGTTTCGTTGTTCTCTTGAGAGGGTATTTTTCTCTCGTCGGGATGTGACGGTCACGAAGCCATCATTTTGCGTATTCTCCTGAGTGTCGGCCTCGCGTTCTGGTGGCGAAGGTGGCTTCCTTCTCTTGGCACCAACGCTTAGTTGGTATGCTGAGGTTGTTTCACGTGGTACATCTGTGTCCATCGTCGGGGCAGATCCAATGTTCTCAGTCGTTCCCGGTGGTGGATGCTCGTTAGACGCAGACGCGGAAGATGCACACTGCCGTAGGCGAGCTATGTCCAGGGTTGGCGGAGGCGAAGGCCCTCCCGAACTGCCGGGCGGCATCTTAGCGGCTTTCCGCTGAGCGTTCTCTCGCGGTGACCGGCCAAATGAATAGCTGACTTACATTACAACTACGTGGTACGCTCCCACAAGCGTAAAAAAAACAGTACACCACAGAATTCGAACCGGCTGACGGTTTGGCTGACGACTCCTTGCGCGACCACCTAGGCTGCGCTGTCTGTTGCCACCAGAGCACACCTTAGCATCTAGCCTGCGCCGCCGGTTGTAGCCACATGTAAACAAAGATGATCTGTACGTTTGTCAATAGAACGGACACGAATAGCCCTGCGCACTAGAAGAGATTACAACTCCTGGACACGCTTCAGGTCAATAAAACACTTCAGGATGCACAGCACTCAAAACTCGGCTACACAGGCAATCTCTGTGGTAGAGATCACTGTAGATAAGGCGCTCGAACTTATTAAATGTCACCAATTTAGAAGAGCGAATCGCACGTACGTCCGCTCTCAGCGAATCAAACGCGAGAAAAAACTTTTTGCCGCCAATGACGGGCAGATCATCAGCAGCACGACGTTGGCGCCTCCGGAGAGAGAATACAGAGACGCAGTTTACAGCGTTGCCGCCGGAGTGTACGGGTAGTTTCGATCCTGTCGGAGAAACGAGCGTCTATGTAGGGTTTGTACATCGGCGCAGTTGAGGTCTATGTCACTGCGGTATGACAAAAATAATCCTCTGTATTAAACCCACGGCCCTCTCATGAGGTGTACCTCATGGCGGCCCGAAGGTCGAGAGGCTTTTCGAAGGAAAATAGGTGTGCGCTGCTAATGTATTTTCTGGGGCACTATGTCACCATTTTCTTTTGCATATTGTTTATTTCGCAATAACATTGCACTTCAAGATAGTGCATAATTACAATACAGTTAATTACATAAAATTTGAACACTTCAGCGACTGTCCCACCGGGCGAAAAAGTGCAAAGACCGCCGATGCGTCTGGCAGCTCGCTGCGTGGTATTTAGCGCATATCTGCGAGCAGAAGCGGCAACGACATTGATCGCTAACTTGAAGAAATCCTTAGGTCGAGCATACCAAGTGATAGTAGTCATGCACAATGTACGTTGTGGACACGTGCCGGCTAGTGCATGCCGTTCCATCCCAAAGCTCCTTGACAAGGTCCAACTGCGATATGATACAAGTGACCCCCGGGCACAGCCAACACGCGTTCGGCTTCCGACTGGAGTACATGGATCGCGTGTTGTATACCTCAACCCTTCCTGAATCCGAATTGCTCCGGAAATAGGGCCTTCTCCACAGTTGGAAGCGGGCTCGAGATAATCAACTGGACAAAGATTTACTTGAGAGAGCGTTTCGACGCGATACCCCGGTAGAGATTTGGATCGTTCACGTTGTCACCGTTTTTGCCCTTGAATAGCAGAGTAAGCCTGGCCTCGTGCCAAACCTACGGTATGTGTTTCCCGCTAAGTATCTGATTAAACAGATTGCACAGCTCCTTCGCTGAAACATCAGACGACTTAGCCCAATGTTCGTAATAGATCCCATCAGGGTCAGTACTCTTTTTCTTGGCTAACCCGCGTAAGATCTGCACAACTTCTTCCACCGTAAATGGCAAACTCATGTGGTGCTGTTCCGGAGTGAGCGATTGCTTAATAACTGGGTTAGGCGCGGAGGCGTTTGTATGTCATCAATGCGACGGCCTAAAATATTTAGCTCGCTGGTGCCCAGTAACATGCACTACGCACACCATAGAAAAAATGAGCACAAGTGAGGGCAAGCAAACCGCAAAACCTCGTTGTTTGGTATTGAATAGAGCCGACGGGTCGTAAACGTTAGTCAGTGAGTAAGCATATCATTGGATATTGGGAAGCAGTTAGGACGACATTAAATAAGTGAAAAACTCGGTTTAAGTCTTAAAAAAATGTAGTGGTAGCTAAGAGGAAATACCTGAGTTACGTCTATGAGATAGGATCTAAGGCAGATCAAAATGAGGCAATAGTCCCAGAATTATCCCTAGTAGCCAGTGAATCAGTATTTATATATATATATATATATATATATATATATATATATATATATATATATATATATATATATATATTGACCCACTGGCTACTAGTGCCACGGAATTGACTCGAATCTCACAGGTTTTACGTTACACCGTAAAATATATTCCTACTTATCGAAGTGCGTGCGCTGTATATTGATCAGCAGAGGCTTTTTTGAGGGTAGGTATACGCTATCTAGACATACTATTATAACAAAAACGGTTCGGTATAGGGTATTCGGTGAGCAACATGCTGTTACGGAAACGTATGCTATTTAGTTCTAAGCATTGTTTGTAGAAGAGCTCCGGCTGGTACACCGTTACACCATGTAGCATTCGCGCAGACTGCACGAGAGACAAACACGCGCATGCGTTGTGCTTCATTTCAGGTCTGTTTTGCGAAAACAGTTTAAAGATTTCCTATTGTAACAACGACGTGACAGGCGGGTGAGGAAATGCCGTATGTCGCCCGTGGTTCCGCACAGCGCCGCTCCTGCAGCAACCGCCTCGGCTGCCACCTCGACCTTTACGGAACGCTGTAACTGTACATTGTTGACATTAATAGCACTCAATATTGGGTTCAGCGCTGCCATATTAAGAAATTAAGTTGATTGACGTTTGTGTTACGTCCGCGTTTTGTTAGCTTAGACGTTAGAATGCAATGTGTTTGCAAGCTCCCGCCTGCACCCGATTAAGGCTTGGCTTTGCAAGAGACTGGCCAAAAAAGAAAGGCGGCTACTCTGTACACGATTCGTTGCCAGTCCGGTTTCGGGGACAGCGTAAATCACAAAGCCGCCAAGATGACTGTTCGCAATCACTGTTGATATTGGAGTGTTTGAGTTAGCTATGACCCCTTTGGAACTAATAAATGCGTGGTGAATGTGTGTATGTACGTGCATGTATAGTCGTCAATGCCACGTCCTTTTTCGACACTTTATATATATATATATATATATATATATATATATATATATATATATAATCAAACCTTTGGTTGACATATTGAATTTAAAAGCAGGCCCCTTACATACGCTTTGTCCAGCATTTACAAAAATTACATACAAGATACAGGTTGCACAGAGTAATGCTTTAGGGGGCATTTTTGGCTACAGAAGGGAATAAAGTGTATCTCATCTGATTCATAAACTACCTCAAATACCATCGGTCTACAAATTTGAAGGCATTCTGGCGTATGAAAAACTTCCGTGTCATGTTACCTCCAAATGTAATTTTAATTTTAGATCCGACACTAGCCGAAATCGCAAGAGCCTACCCCTATGGATCCCCAATGCGTACTGTAAAGATAGGCGTAAATCACCTGATATGGCCGTGGCCAAAGTATGGAACGCTCTCGCTAATGAGTTAAGGGAATTTACATCACTTAAATTATTTAAGGAAAGATGGCATCTATTATTCTTGAAAACGACGTTGTGAAAGCTTTCGGCCTCAAGTCGTCTGGCGTTTGAGTCAAGAGTGCACTCAAACCGACAAAAGAGAAAGCTGGGAAGAAGCTCTGTGAGACCACAACGGAGCCAAGATCGACCGCGTTCTTCCGTCAAAGGGTGTCATTAGAACTACAGAGAGCCAACGCCAAGATGATGCTGAGTGGCCACCGACACTTAGGTAACAATACAAGCAAAATTGTAAATATGATATACTCAGTATATTAGTATAGGGTGATACCTGAATGTATTAACAGTAAAACTTTGCTCAAACAAAATATGATTATTTTTGGCTTGGTGTACAAAGGGTCACGTACTTCTTGAGAGAGCAAACCCTGCACTCAAAATGCCCGCAGACCTCCAACGGCCTGATTCGATTTGTGGAGGTGTGTCTGAACGTTTCCCTGGAGCCGTTTGCACCCTCTCAATTTTATTTGCCGATCAGCCTCGGTGCTATCGGGCTGAGAACCCTTTCCAGCCTTGCTCTCCCTGGATTTCTATCGCTCTATTATTTTTTTTATATTTCTAAACTATTTCTCGCCTGCCGGGAATCGTTTGAGCCCTTTTCGTACAAGACTCCCCAGTAGCTCATCAAGACGAGGCTGTTCAGGAGTGGAACTTCGGCGACTCAGGCCCAGAAGAGGGAGAGAGGGCGACAGACAACATTTTCCTGGCGCAAACCAAAGCCCGTCTTGAAGACTCCCTAGCCGCAAGCCTGATGGAATCGACCCGTTTCGCCCACACATCTAGACTGAAGAGCGGTTTTTGGTCGAACGTTCGCCCCCGATGACAACCCCAGAACAGTACTGGAGTTTAGAACCGCATGCAGCCTCTGCCACAACGCCATGAATGGTGTGCTCGTTAGAGCCTTCAGGCAGGCAGAATTTGCCGTGCGCTTTGAGCCGACGCATCTATGCGAAAAAGAAAGCATAAGACCAGACGGTATTACTCTGATGACCCCCTGGGACATAGAGAAATTGCTAATCTGAAACGTATTGATTTGGAACACTTACGCGGCGAGCTATACGGCAATATCCCGCACTGTAGGCGGCGTTGTACTCAAAGCGGACAGGGGCAAGACCCGATACTGCAAAGTCTTGGGGAACGAGCACACCATCTGCCCCTTCATCATTAAGACATCAGGCGTGTGTCATGGCCATAACGCGGAGAAGCGGCCAGATTATCGAGAAGTCGAACGGAGACAAACGATCCACAACGTTTCAAAGGCAACGCATCGTCTTAGAGGTTCAGCGCGGTAACGCGAGAATGATTTTTGACACGCTTCCGACGGGAAGAGGCCTGAAGGAACTAATGTAATTACAGGGTTAAATAGGTAGTTTAATCTGTACATTTTTCGGCTGGCTTTGATAACAAAATAAATAACTATTATGGAAACAAATATTATAACTCTTACTACTATTATACTTTTATATAAATTAGTCGATACAGTCTCAACATACAGTGCCCATAAATATAATGTAGATAACTGGAATGACAAGTACTATGATGTATGAAACACGGACGTTTTGTAAGAACCGTGTGCTGGAAAATAAAATACTGAACTGAACATTGTTGCCTACAAATTTGGTAAGTTAGGGAGCATGACGAGGCAGTGGAATGCGATGCATGGTCACGCAAGTTAACCATAACAGAAAATACTGCTCCACCTAGATATAAACTAAAAGCCGGCGCGTTACTGTGATCAAAGACACTATCTGAATCGAATCGCAGAAATAATAAAATGTTTTTGATAGTTTGCCATTTCGCAGTGTTTTCATCCGATCTGCTTGCTTGAAGATTAACCATGATTCCAATAAGTGTTAGCTAACTACATTTTTTTTCCGTAAGGCTAATGCCCGTGTACGGTTTTTTCATGTCATAGCTGATCTTTAATCCTCTCCGGCCTACCTTGTATACCTTATCTAAATGGGAAACCATGCAAACCAATATAAGAGTGGCCGGTCTCGAACCCAGGCCTCCCGAATGCTTTGCCACTAAGCCATCGCTTGGTTAAAATTCGCTTTCAAAATTTGCTTTATAAAAATGTTCGGTTTAATTTAGCTTTATAGAAATATTGGCTTTATAAAAATGTACCTTCTTGGCCCGGTCGGCTTGAAAACGCTGCGTTTAAAACAGTAAGTGTACAGTAGTATTATATATAACGGCTGCCGGACCCGTTGACCCTGTTTTGATTTGGGAGTCCACGGAACAGTGCCCAAGATGATTTTGCTCAGGAAAAGATGGAAAATTGCTTTCTCAAACTGTACATTAACTGATTGTAGGGATTTTTATCTTTTTTTTTTTTGAACGCCTAGCAGACCAATTGGCAGCGATAGGAAGACCTAGCCTAAAAAGGAAACGCACTGCGTTTCCGAAATACGTGGGTGCGTTTCATGCTGTTCAACTTCAAGCGCGGATCAGAAGCAACCGGCTGTTGCAAGAAGAGCTCCAAGGCATCATTAGGGGTGAAACTTTCTCTAAAGTGACTGTGTGTCGCGGGTATCAAAGATTCAGCTCGTTCACACGGCTCAGTATTCGGCACACAACATTCACACACAAAGACTCAGGAATCAAGCTTTCTATTTGCCAGATTTGGCTCCGTACATCGACTTTTTTCTATTGTCTGGCTTGGAATACCTACGCTCTAAAAACTTCTTCGATATCGGTGACAATGACGTGGAGTGAAGTATAGCGTGAGGTGGAATATGCTATCGTTTGTTTGCGTGCCAAAATATAATTTCTGTACAAAACAGATTATTATGTGTTTTTTTTGGGAGTTCTATGTGAGCCTATCTACTTACCATGTGGACGCGGCTGCAAAAGCTGCAAACACCAGAGTGTTATAAAGCATCACTAAACGGTTTACGCATTTGCACACACTGTCGGTAACTAACCCATAGTACAAATTTTAACAAGTACAACTGATGTGAAGAAAAGATGGGATCTCCAGTGCTGTCCCATCAGCGCTGCGCCACCCGGATTGGCGTAGCTTCGGTACCTTATCTAATTCGAATCTATCGAAATTCATTTTTCCCAGCTATCAAAACGCATTCCGCCTCTTAAACTGCGCCTTGACCTGTGCCTTCATACCAATTCGAGCTTTCGACCAGTGAAAATGTGTTGCATTGCAGAATTATATCCTTTATGATTTGGACTCCACGTTTTATTGCACTTTATTGGTTGTGTGTTGGTACTTGAGCATACACGGCAGGCAACACTGGTCCGCAATATATCTGATAATGTTGTATGTTGGTGTTTAGTCAAAGTCTAAGTCATGTCCCCTTGTCGAATTTCAAACATATCTACCGTTCAGCTCACGTGCGCCATCATCCCGCGACTGCATAGCGGGCCATTGGTGGGCCATAGGTTATAACATACACTCTCAAAGCAGCACACACTGATCGTAACAGTACAGCAATCAAATATATACCCAGCACAATGATCTCTATTATACGGTAGAGTAAATTAGATCAAGCGGTCTGCACCCGGACTCAGTCTGATTGTCGACATATCCGTACACAACGTAAGTTTGTTTCTGCGAGATGAAGTGCGCCCTAATGACGCCTTATGACGAGTGCTTGCCGATTAGTAAGAGGCTCGATTATGGCTGCTTTGAATTAAGTGAAACATATCTCCACTGAATAAGTAAACCACCACAAAGAATGTGCAGGTCTACCTGATCATATATATATTTATATATATATTTTTTCCGAACTTGAGCACTTTTAATGCAGTTTCGCAAATAAACCACGTTCTGAATATATACGAGTATATATATATATATATATATATATATATTTGTAGAACGAAAACAAAATCCTCTGATTGCGGTCGACGACACTCGTGAATCGGACCATCTCGAATATGATCGACAACAATGAACTAGTTAATGAAACAACGATTTTTCTAGGCCAGTGGTTCACCTGCTAGGTGCTGGCTGAACAAGCTCCCCCTCCGCCTTCTCCTCTTGCTCGCCAAAGAGACCAACTACTCTGCTTGCAGAGTTCAGTTCTCAGTTCGGCTGGCATGCTCTGGTAGGCTGTCTAGCTCCGTGCCGAGGGGTGGGTTCTGTTTTTATAGACGACAGTTTTTGTTATTTCGTTCTTTCCAAGACACACGTTGCTGCTGGGTTCGCGAGACCGCGATTACGAAACGGCTGGTGGTGACACCGAGAGATAATGCTGCTGGAAGAAGTGGCGACGCTGCTCCACCACAACTACTATTATGCGCGGGAAAGGTTAACAACACCAGCCTCGGGCGTGGAGAGGTGACACACCGCTGCCATAATAGGCCTTCGCGGTAAAGACCACTATCACTGTTACTACACCTAGAGTTATTACTTTGACTATCAAAGCTCCTGCTGCTGCTGCTGATTTTGCGCACAGCTGTTTTTGCTACTGTCTTTACTGTCTGCACTCACAAAACCTTGATGATATTGCCCTTAGTACTAGAAGGTTTTTTTATTCATTGAATATATGTTATAACCATTTCCATCCATTTTGCTTTGCTAACGACGGCGGTTCTTTTCGACACTTTGTTTATTATTGTTGCCTTCTAATGTGGTTTTCGGACGCCATCCTATTCCGTTGTTATTTTAGCTTTCCGGTTGTTGTTCAGCTTGTTTTTATCTTTACTCTACTTTTGCCGCTGTTCCCATTTGCACTCGTCCCCGAGCATGACTGTGACTAGGTCTGTTAACTTCATGTGCGGAGACGCTGTTGTTACGTGAACTCTTTTGTACGTCTTTAAGTGCTGGGCAGAGTAAAATTATGTGGATCACATCGTTCGCTTTGCCTGTGCCTCATCTAAACACACGTAGTATCCGGAGCCTTGCTTATGAATGTATTTTTAGACGCACCCGCGTCTCTTCAGTACCCGCGTCAGGTAGTAGGTGAAGGATCCATGCTCTCTGTTAAATCACCATCTATTTCGATTGGGGGTGACCTGGCTGATCCCGGCTCCTTCTGGGGCGTCCGTTGGCGTTTTGGTTTACTCCTCTCTAAACGCCTGTTTTCAGGCTTTGTTTTTTTGCACAAACTGGTTTTGGTTTCTCTGTTTTGATCTTCTATCATCTTAGGCCACGACATAAGCCTTGCTATAGCGTTGTCTTAACTGTTTCGTATGTACTGCGGGCAATTCGTATTTCTCGTGTTCGTTGTGCTTTTAGAAGTGGCAGATGCTAACATCTCGGCACTGAATGGACAATCGGCGACCGTCGATAAGCTCGAGGATGCACGGAAACTCATGCGCATCATTAAACTAGCTGCGCTGCAAGTCAAAGTAGCATCAAGGAATATCGGCAACATCTAGGATACCATCAGCCATGTTAGCCCAGATTTTCACGAAGAAGAGATACTGTGGGAACTTTCTTAAAGTCAAGCGCATTTGTAGACGAGCAGGTCTCGGCCCACAACAAGCTACTATCTCGACGAGGAAGGTGCTGTTCAAATTTAACGGAGCCCCGCCGGCCACCGGCTTCCAGACCCACGCGGTGATAGTCGAGCCACCACGTCCTGTGCAGTGCCTCAAAGGTAATTACAGGTCAGCGCTTAGGTAATTACACATCTTTTTGTAGCGCTCAAATGGGACGTGTGAACTGAGGCAATAGCCCACATCTAGTCACAAACTGTAAGAATGATTCAAAATGCGGAAGTTGTAGAGATGCACACAGATCTTGCGTCTTCTTCGTGCCAGATTTACGTTATAGCCTGGGCAAAGAGCAAGATTATCACCAATGCACGGGTCATTCGCCAGGTCCAGTTCGACTAGACCGCGACCACTATTATAGAAAAACAGGAGATTTAAATCCGGCACTCCTGAGATCATATGAAACATTCGATAAGACTATGCTCGCCCCACTCAAGGCATTACGAATCGCCGACACAGAGCGCGCCCACGCAAAGCAGGACATCGCCGGCCCCTGACACTACCTAGATGGACTTGCCGCCATCAAAAATGCTTCACTTGGAAGGCAGAACCTCTCACAGGGCTCACCAATGCTGAAAAAATGCTAAGTGGCCTCGAACCTCAAGCAGCCAGTGTACTTCGTAACGTTGCCAATCTTCTCCGTCCAGTCACCAGGCTGTTATCAACCTTCGAAGTGAAGAAGCCTGATGGTCCAAAACGCCATGCCCCAAATGTCTCCGAAAAAAGGCCGGTCCGGGTTACCTAAACGACCCCTGGCCAGGTATAGGGAGCTTAACCACCGCTTCCCTCTATAGCAGGGTTACTTGCGCGCACTGCCACGCAGAAAAATTAAATGGCATCATGACGACAGCTCACTCGGACAGCGAACACTCAGTCTTACCATCCTGCCAGCAACCCCGTCGAAAGCATCGATGGCATCCCACCTGAGCGACGAACTCGAAGATTACACCAAAACATGCAAACGATTTGACACCACTTCTAAAAGCGCCCAGCCCGCAGTTGCTGCAGCGCTGGCCAACACACTTTCTAGTGCACCATAACAACGATGCGCGCAGATGGGCCAACATACTGAAACGCATACCCCTATTCCGAACATCCTTAGTTAGGCCACATACCTGAGAGACAGAATCGAGCATTACAGATCCGGTGGTGGGCTCCCGTACGAATCGATTCCGAGGGCGCATCGGAACAAGCGACATAACGAGGATGAAGCTGCTGCCAGGCGACCCACTAGGCTGCTCGGCGAAGGCGACATCGGAGGCTACCACGAAAGCTTTGCTTTCTGTGGGGAGCCAATACCAGCCTTCGCCGTAGCCGCCCGTCACCAGTGCAGAACTGGCTTCACGAGGCTGTGTGGACTTTTCTGGCGGGGTCTATCGCAGGCATGGACGGCCTCCAATACACCCAACGGCAGCTTGCCTACCGCATGGTTGCTTCTCCAGAAGATTGGCAAACGAATCCAGCTCGCGACAGTGGAGAAAAGAGCCATCTACTTCAGCGGCTGCCTCTAGCGTTTTGTTTTCTTTCGCAACCTGCTTTTTTAGTCTTCTGGTGGATATTCATACTTGCCTGTTGACACATCTTCGGCTTGCTTGATTCTTGACTCCTAGCTGCGCCTTAGCATCTTTTACTTCTGTAAGTGTGTAGTCAACTATTGTGAGGGTCTGTAGAGCTTTGTCAGTTTTCTTTATGGATAATCTCCTTGGCTTCATCGCATGCGTTCTAGCTTTCAGCTGAAATTCGTTTGTTGTGCTTCAACGTGCTTGCACGGCGCGCGCCGTATTGTATAGCTCATCGAGCGACTTTTGTTTTCGCATAGTTGTTTCCACGTGATCTTGCGTTGTTAGCAAATCGCCCGCCTCTCGATCGCGCCTTTTTACTGTCCAGCTTGGCAAAGCTGTAGAAAGTGTACACTCTGCTTGCTACATTCCTATCTAACTTTGCAGCTCTTTTCGGCCAGTGATATTGGGTTCCGTGCTTATTCTTGTCGTCAGTGGGCCAAATACGAAGGTTTTCTGAAATGTGCTGTCTACCCGCTTTTGTCTCAATTTTCCATATTTGACAAGGTGATTGCCCTCCCCCTCGTTGGGCTACTAGTTTTGGCTTTAAAAATAAAAATGTTCATAAACAGTCGAAAACTCGCCTTCCTGGCGCAATTACCAGGGCCGTTAGCCCACTGCTTTGCTCCTAGTGAAACAAGTATGGTACTGCCGGACATTCGTTTTGGCTGATCTCACCGCGGTGGTAGTTTACTTCACCTGAGCAGCTGATACCTGTTGGTCTCCAACGAGTAAATTCTTCGAGAAAATTCCGTATATTGAGTTTCAGTGGTTTTAACGTGGTGTTTCTGAATCTCGGTGGAGAGGACTATTCGATTCTACCAACCGTGTCAGTCGAAGTGATCAACACAGCGTTGTGTTTCTCGTTAGTTTGTCTATCTGCGGATAGACAAACTACCGAGAAACACAAAGCCGTGTCGGAAGGATTTCCGAAGTTTAGAACTTGCGGATCGTCGTTAAGCCTTCGTCTGTTTACCTCCATTCCGGAATTCCAGTGCAATATTTGATTTGGCGACCGGGACGCTTGCCAGTATCATTGTTTTGCATTGAATCTGTTCGTTTTGCTCACAACGCTACACCTATTTATTCTCCGTGTCACAAAGGGTTATAGCCACTTCGCAGACTTCCCGGATTTTCCACACTTGAACTCGATTCTGCGATACATTGCCGTGAACGCTAGGGAACACGTCTTAGCCCGCTGACGCCCTAACTACGACCACTATACACCCATTGAAACAACTAGTTGATCGGCAACGTTTGTATAGGGGTTAGACGTAAATCCAGGCGTCTAGACAAAAATACATACACCACGCGAAAAAACACACGTACACAAATGCACATTTACTCACTCACGTTTACATCTGTTGTCGTTGAGAAATGTTAAACACATTGACCTTTACTCATAGCGGGATCGCGTAAGGCTGTATGTGTATATTCTATCTGCGTTCGTCGGGCTGCGCTGTATTTGACGGGTTTACTTAAGCCACTACTTACGATTCAGTGCATCTGGCCCGCGCGTTTTCTTCTATTTAAGGCGCACATACGAATCCTAGAGAATTCGTAGAAATGCAATACGATATGGCTTAGTGGATACTTACGAAGTCCTATTTCTGAGTTCTGGCAAAAAGAAGCTTCAGCGCTGCGGTAAATACGCTATTTTCCAAATGTATTTTCTTCTATTGAGAAAACGCTGCCGGCTGTCAGGGTAGAGCATGAGAGCTTGGACCCGAGCGAAAAAAGTTCGGGAAAACTATAAACATTAATCAGATTGCAAGTTGCTATTACTATGACTAACACCTTCCGCCTTTCCGTTTGTTACAGCATCAGTGAAATCGACAGGTCAAAGCAAAGCTATTTTAGCCAGCTTTGCTAATGTCAAGTCTAGTGTGTATTACCAGTGCAAAATGACGCCCTAGGCACATCAGTATTAATGAAGACCTAGAGTGTCCAGCACTCGGGCTCTTATTAAAGCGGTAAGAGCTTCGACGTCTAAACCCGGCTGGGGCAGCCGTAGCCAGCGACGCATTCTCACCAGCCGATTCCTCAGAGTTCTTCCTTGGAGTTCCTCATGCAAGTATCGCTACAAAAGACGAAGTCAAACTTCCGTACTTACTCAGATTAGCGGGAGCCAAAACGACCGCATTCGATCGAGTGAACGGTATGATAATAGTATATGTTTTTTTCAGGAGAAATTATTATTATTATTATTATTATTATTATTATTTATATTTTTTTTATTATGGGCGCAGTTCCTGGTATATTGCAGGCAGATCCAAATAACCTGAAAGAATTGGATTCACGCAGAACGGGTATTGTATATATATATATATATATATATATATATGCAGAACGCAAACCAAAAGGCTTGGCAACTGCCAGTGAACCAAGGCCAGATGGAGTACTATACTATACCTACCAGTCAACCAAGGCCGAATGGAGTAATTATACTATACTATATGAGAAATGCTGAGCGTAGAGCACGGCGGCCGTACCCGATTTGCATCACAGCTTAGTCTAGCAAGGATGGACCGCGACACATTAAAAACCTTGAAAAAAAAGAGTTACATTTTTGTACTTACCGAAGAGGAGACCCTGGGACCCATCAGTAAGGGACTTAGCTTATTCCTCAAAGGCTGGGCTACCCCCACATTTAGGAGATTACTGGAGATCTAAGCGACGCATAGTTTTTGAGCCAAATGCTATCGAAGGACTGTTTATCAAAGGCTATCTGTAGGAAGAACGCGGATTTAAGTAGGCTCGGTGGGCGGAGATCATGAGCATTCAATTTCGGAAGAACATCCGTGTTAATCAATAGTATTTGCGAAGTTACTCAAAAGTTCTGCAGTGAAAGCAAGAATTAGAAGTAATTAAAAAAAAAAGGCAATTAAGTGTAAAAGATCTATAGGCTAAGACACCGAAACTCTTTGCCTCAAAACCGGCAACGTTCTGCGCATAAAACAGCAGATTATTCTAATGTCTGCGCCCAAAAAGCTTTTACAGAAGCTCAAAGTCAGACAACCCTTTCAACTTACAAAAAGGAACCGGACGAGAGTTAAGGTTTTCTACTGACGACAAGCTCAGAGAATATAACAATTTTATGATAAAAATTTACCAACGTGACTTTGCAACTTACCAACGGGTCTGCTAGGGCCATACGAGATATAACGTCTAAATAGAAGCGACCTGTGCTAGAGGTTTACAGAACACTAACTACATTCCGTAAAAAAATACGTCGCAGAAACTATATATATATATATATATATTTTTGCTATTTCAGGTTATTTAAAAAGTTTACGCGTTCGTTTGAAGAAAATGCGCCGCGCAGTATTGCTAGTTTCAAATAATTGGTTCTACAAAATGAAGTTGCGTAACCCTTACTAATTATTGGCAACGGATTGCCAAAAAAACAAACTCTATTAAAAATTAACCAAACCTGCATGGTTATCCCAGTTTTCACTTTTGGCTGTAAGCAATTAGAATCAATCCTTTACTCACTAGGACTAAAATTAGTTTTCGGGCATGCAGCTATGTGCCCTAACACAGCGAGTAAGCTAATGTATATATATATATATATATATATATATATATATAGGAGGCCGATCGCCTCCCAGGTGGTCAACGCTACAAAGAACACACGAAACACACGGCATAACACGTAACGACACGACGAAAGGTTACAAGGCGACACAGAGAGACATCTAATTTCAGGTATATCATACAGTTGATTGTTGCGCAGAGGGGGCGGATGTACCAGCCGCTTTGGTTGCTCTCTAGGCCTTTACGTTGGCTCTTTGGTTTTCTTTCTAAACTTCAAGTACGCAACACCTGCCTTGACTCCCGGAGGCAAGCTCAGTTTCCGAAGTTCGGCCGCCGAGACTTGCTCCACTTGCTCGTACGCAGTACTACTGTACGAGAAAAGCTGTAATACTTCGTATTGGTTAGCCGTCAAATCATGTGGGCATCGTGTAACATCAATGAAGTGCACAACATCACTACTGGTCCAACGGGACGGAAAATGTATTCTAGGGAAGCGTCTGAATTTAAAAACATTTCGTATACACAAATAAAGGGGAACGGGGAACAACTAATCGATTTCTTCGTTTTATATATTTATAGTGTACGTTAAGTCAAATGCAGAAGTAGACAGAAACAAGAGAATTGCTTTTAAGAATTACTTGATACTATCAATGCAACTGACGGCACAATTAGTATTGTATTTACGGAATTTGGATCATATATATGGACACAGAAGACTTGTGAAGAAAAGACCAAGTTACGATTTTGGTTTTGACGCCCCTCACTGTGTTGCTATAAAGCCTTCTCATGACCGACCCTTCGGTGGCGCGTCTTTCCTGATTAGTCCTAGATTATAAATATCGCAAGTTCTACTGAGAAAACCGAAACACCGTAGCTTTGCTTTGAAAAAAACTGTCCAAACCTGAAAGCCCTTATTGGAGTCTGACCTAGGTTCCAATATATATAGATATATATATATATATGACCCAGGACCCAGCGCTCCCGCCGTTCGAGAAAGACCCCGAGAACAAGTAACTCTCGCCAGAGCGCCTATACCGGTTCGTCGCTTTCGGGACTGGCTGATCTTCTGCAGGGAATTAGACCTGAATTATCTGCCGTGTTGAGGTCCCTAGAGGAAGCGTTGCGACCTCTCATGGGACTGCTTTCCGTGGTGGGCAAGGTAAAAGGTCTCGCTTTGTAATGACAGACCACAACGACAACACGCCTAACCGCGGGCCCGCCAGCCCGCGGTCCGGGCAGTCGGACCCCAACAGGGCCCCCTGCCCAACCTGCGGGCTTTCGTTTACACGAAGAGGTCTACGTCGACACATAACGACCAAGCACGGAGGGGTTACCTGTAACATGAACGACGAGTCACAGCCCTCGAACTCTCGGTTAACCGCAGATAGGTTAATCGGCGTTATTCAAGATGTCACTCGCCGCTGGCGGTTGGTCCGCATTTTGCCAAAATCATTACGTAGGCAAGTAGCCGAAGAGTTCACCAAGGTCCTGTGCTCAGTCGCAGAGAACAACGACGACACGGCCTGGCTTACTCTGTTCTCCTTCGCGCCTGTTGTCCTCCGCCTCCCCGATGATGGGAAGGATGACCGGTCATTGGCGATTATCGTCCGGAAGAACCTTCGCGACTTTGCTCAGGGGAAACGGTTTGACGATGGCAGTGGCCCTCCTTCAAACCTACGTCCCCGGCAGCGGACAGTTGACACCGTGCGGCTAGCCATCACCAAGCTATCGGAAGGCGACGTTTCTTCGGCGGCCAGGGTCTTAATCTCAGAATACACGCTGGCACAGAAGCCCAGCGAGACGGCTTTGCTGTGGGATAAACACCCCCCCGCCCCTTCACCTCTGTCCTGGCCTAGCCCTCCTCACGTGCCCTTGCCATCAACCACATCAGCCGACAACGTTCGGTCTGCCATAAAAACGTTTTCGCGAAGCTCAGCCGCGGGCCTAGGTTTCATTAGACTACGGCTCTTACAAGATCTGCTATCTCCCGCTCTAGGAGCTGCCGCCGACCGACTTGCGGCTGCCCTGGCCAAGGTCGTTGATCTTCTTCGCTGGGGTTCGCCGCTCTCTGAATGGCGACCGCTCATCTTTGGTGCCAGACTTTTCGCCCTTAAGAAGAAAGATGGCAGCGTAAGACCCATCGCATGTTTTTCTGCAATTCGGAGGCTGGCGGCAAAAATTGGCATCTTAGAGAACAAGGCAGACATCTCACATGCTCTTGGTGTCCATTAACTTGGGTTTGCGACACCGGGAGGATGCGAAACCGCAGTGCACTCGACTCGGTCCTTCCTGGAGTCACGCTCTGAAGCTACCCTTGTGGTCAAGCTTGACTTCAGAAACGCCTTTAACAGTATTCGGAGGGACTACTTATTGAGTGCGGTAAAAGCCTATGTCCCGAGTATGTTCCACCAGGTGGAACTAGCTTATAAATAGCCTTCCTGCCTTCTCCTGCCGCATGATGTTATAATGTCGCAAACTGGGGTGCAGCAGGGCGACCCATTGGGTCCCCCCCTGTTCTGCCTGGCTGTCAAGGAGTTGGTCGACTCTCTTGAATGCCCTCTAAATGTATGGTACTTAGACGACGGTGTTTTGGGTGGCACCCCCAATGCGGTAATGAGGGACATCCACCGAGTCATTGAGTTTGCTGAGCGGAGTGGCCTGGCCCTAAACCCTGCAAAATGTGAGGTCCATGCTGTAGGAGGCGCTGCTGACTCCGAAGTGCTAGAGGCTCTCCCAGGATGCAAGACCGTCGGCAAGAATTTAGAGTTGCTAGGCGTCCCCCTATTCCCGCAAGGTGTTCCGGATGTCCCCGAGAGGGGGCTGGTCAAGCTAGAAAATGCAATGTCACGCATTCATTTAGTAGGTTCTCACCGAGGCTTTTTTCTTCTGAGATCATCATTTTCGGCCCTTCGTCTCAACCACTTGTTTCGAGGGGCAGACTGTTCGCAAGCTTCAGGAATCCTTGAACGACTCGACGACCGCGTGATCTCTACATTTGAGGCGTGGCTAAACCTCAGCCTATCCGCTCGTGCGCGCCAACAAGCTTTACTCCCCGTTCTTTGGGGTGGCCTAGGGTTACCTGATGCGACTGTCTTATCGGAAACAGCTCTGGCAGCTTTCCTCCATAGGTCTATGCAACAGGCAAGAAGCCTCCTGGATTCTGTTGCTCTCACGGACTTAGAAGCCCGATTGGAGACAAGCCACCGCAAGGCAGTTGCCCTGTGCGGCCACGAGCCCGTCGAAGCTGGACACCAGAGAAAATGGGCAGCAATTCTTTATGAGCAAAGAGTCGAAAACCTCATTGCGGAATGCGCCATGGACGCCGATAAGGTCAGGCTGCGCGCCGTCTCCTCCAAGGAGGCGGGCGCATGGCTCCACGCCATACCCTGTGCTCAGATCGGGACCCTGTTAGATGAAGAGTCGGTAAGGATCGCGGTCGGACTTCGTTTAGGAACAGACCTTGTGTACACCCACGCCTGTGTCTGCGGAGACGTCGTCCAGCCAGATGGACGCCACGGGCTGTCCTGTATTGTCAGCGCAGGTAGGCGAGCAAGACACCAAGCCTTAAACGAAACCTTTAGCAGAGCTCTACGATCCAGTGATCTACCGTGCGTCTTGGAGCCCGTCGGACTAGACAGAGAGGGCGGAAAGAGACATGACGGTCTGACCTTAACTCCGTTCGAGCGCGGATGCATGCTGGTTTGGGACGCGACAGTTACTGACTCATTAGCCCCTTCAATGGTCAGTGCTGGCGCGGCTCGGGCTGGTCATGCATCGGCTCTCGCCGAGGCAGGCAAGGTTAGAAAGTACCAGAACATCAGTTACCCGTACGAGTTTCATCCACTTGCCTTCGAGACCCTTGGCGGGCCGGGTCCGTCTACTCGCAGTTTGCTACAGAAGGTCGGGAAGCGGCTAATTCTAGCCAGCGGAGATAAGCGAGCAAGTGATTTCCTCAGACAGCGTCTGTCGCTGGATGTGCAACGGGGCAATGCGGCCTCGGTTCGAGGAACCCTCCAGAAATGGCTGGTCCCTACACTGGACCCCCCGTAATGGTGCACACGTTCGCAGGGACCCAAATGTCATGGTCCGACCGTGAATGATTTGAAATTGAATAAATATATATTACTTACTATAAACTCACTTTATATATAAATATATCTGTGCCGAAATGTTTAGGCGTTTTTCAGTTAATCTTCTGAATATCCCCTCGGGATCTATTTAAGCGGCTCTGGAGGCTGTACGGCGCAGCTATTAAATACGATCGGAAAAACCCTCGCGCCTACGCTCTGACTGAATGGACTTATTATTCTGGGGCTTTACCTGTCGGTTGGAGCAACAACCCTCTCCGTCTCGCAATAAACACCGAGCTTGAAGCCCTTGATGAGTATGGTCGGTAGGTCTGTCCGACATTACAGTGCAAGCGTACTTCAAACATTTGGACGCTCATGTTGCTCATGTATTGCGTTCTTCTGCATCCTTGCGGATATTTGATTTAAGAATATGGCGAGACTCGGCTACGATGGGTCTGAGCACGTTCCAAAGTGTTCTTATGCTGCTCATAACCCCTCTCACAACCTCTAGACGAGGTGTATAGCGATTACTCTACGTAGGCCGTCACTTGAAACCATTGTGTCACGGACCCCGAGGAGAACAATTGTGTCACAGACCCCACGCGAAAAGCGTTTTGCAGACTGCGCAAAGACTGTAGACGGCTTGTAGCTGTCAAAAAGCTGCTCTTCGTACAAATCGAGGAAAGAGTGCTAGTGCTAAAATGACGCAAAGGGCAGCACGTCTATCTCAAGGAAGGCACAAACGACACAAGCTGTCCTTCGCTTGCAGATAAGCTACGCAGTCACTTTGATGAAATGTTCGCCGGCAGCTTAACAAGGCCTAACATCCACTCCGATAGTTCCGCTTCTTCTCATCTCTCAGAGCAGGAGCTTTTGCTATGCTTGGAAGGCAACGCCGTCAAGATAAAACCAATCAAACTCCGAACAAGAGGACGACTCTATTACAACAATCGGTTTCGTCCTTGCAACTCCCCCGACAAGTGCGCGAGCCGCTATGCTATCTAGACGTGGACATCACTGTCAAAAAAGGCAGCATTTGGAACTCAAATCGCCAAACGCATCGCTAAAAGCATTCTGGCTATGTCAACAATCTTAAACCCCTAGAAGTTGTTTCTGACTTCATGAGCCCTGCTTAACATCAGGGTGGCCTCAGTCGCGTCATATGGCATTCCCAGATTGGGGAGGACTTGACAATTGGAGAGCTGGAAGATTTAGACAAATTCAAAGTTACCTTCCGCAAAAGGGTTTTCGGATTACCCAGCAACCTCGCTACGCAATCTCGAGCTGCGATGTCGTCTGTGTCCCAGCTCCTCTCTTCAAGGGCTTGGAACGCGCTGCCAGTTTTAGCCAGCTAGCCAACTCTTGATTTAGCGCATATAACTGTTTTAACGTTATCTTATTGTATACCAAGTTGGTGAAATAAATTGTAATGATATGTGCACTTCCATTATGTCCTCAAACCGTCGTGCATATGTTAAGCTTGGACCAGAATATTTGCTTCCTTACCTTCGTGTAGAACACCCATTTTTCATCGCAGATTACCAAATGATGCAAAAACAAAATGATTGAACAAAGCAACTAAGGATAGAGGTATAGACGTGCATGCGCGACAATTTGCCTTGACAAAAGGCCTTACTCAGTTTGCGAGAAACCCGTTTACAGAAATAGACGTTATGCCATGTTTTTCTTAACATCCTGGCAATGATTAATTGGTCAATTTCAGCTTCTTTTGCCAGTTCTCGAATGATAGCCGTTGAGTTCTGTTGTATCTGTATGCGCAGAACCTTCTCTTCCAGCACGAAAAGCCGGCCGAAATTATTTCGTCGTTCAAGCTAAAATATCCATCACGGAACTTGACAAACCATTTTTCCTTCTAGGCCCCGAAGATGGTGAAGATGTTTCAACAAGCTACAGCAGCGATGCAGTAATGACTGCTCTATCCAAAACGTATCACCATTTTTCTATGCTGATGTGGTCCGGAGAGCGCTGCAAGCTTTCGAAACGAGTAGATGTCAAAACGGCAAGAACATTTGCCAGATCTACGAAGATAAATTGTCCCAATTTTATCAGCAGTTATAGGCATTTTGAAAGGCATTCATATAAATATATCTAAATAAATGGACTAGTTGACTTTTGCGCAATTTCGATATGTGCTGTGCGTGCTACTACCCGGCCTTTGCAGCCAAAAAAGCATGCAAATATCTTTGTAAAATAACTGGAGTGTTTGGGGCTGCACTCAAATAGGTTCTCGATTGCAAATCGCAGACGCCCGTCCTTTGAAAAGCCATGAAGCTTGAGCGCATGAGTTGGTGACTAAAAAGAGTTGTGTTACGCTAGGATAGAGAAAACATAGCTTGCAATACTGCCAGGTGATAGGTTTGACTCTCTGTCAGACTTTGTCACCTCTCAAGATTGGACGACAGCAGCCCCGGGATGTGACAAATGGAGACCCAGTAGCGGTGGATGAGACTAGCGCGTCACCTCGTTCAGTGACTCTGTCGCTCAGTAACTAAGGAATTGTGCAATACATTCTGACTTCTGCCTGAACAGACGTTCCCGCACACACACGCTTACGGTTCTTGACACAAACCACACCACACTAGTTAAAGCCAGCCAAATTGTTTTGAAAGTTTCTTCTAAAGAACGTCTTCGACCACATAAGAGGGAGCATGTCCACAGGAATCATTACCGGCGCCGGACAAACAGCCGGGAGTCTACATTCGTTGAGCTCGAATGTTTCCAGCTGTACAGAGTGATCTCGTTATTTGCTTGCCATGCTTTTCAGCGCAGTTAAAGCCCTATAACAATGGAGATCGACGGACTCACCCAGCTAGAAGGCCAAGTATATTGTGTGTACATAAAGCTGCCTTTGAGGGTACAGCTCTGCAGGTACAGCTATGTCGGCACACAATAACCAGAAACTAAAGTAGAGACGTATACAGAAGTTTCCACCAAGACCCGCGGTTTTCCGCCTGCGCGACGGTCTTTGGCAATGTTTAGGCTTGTAAAGTGAACGGAGCGTTTGTGCTTCTATCCAGTGTGAAGCTTTAATCCTTTGCGTTACAATTTTAAATTTGCGTATAATTATCATAACTTATAGAAATCCTTCCAGAGATTGCATTCATGGGATATTCGGATCGTTTTGAGCTAGGTCTATGACAAGTGGCTCATTTTAACCATCCGCTTATGGATTTTAATAGCAATTTGTTTAATTTCCTATATATATATACTATATATATATATAGATATATATATATATATATATATATATATATATATATATATATAATATATAATACTATATATATATATATATATATAGATAGATCTATATATATATATACATATATATATATACTTATCTATATATATATCTCTAATATAATATATATATATATATATAGATATATATAGATATATATGTCCCAATGAAAGGAGAGCGCGGAACGTCTCGTGTAGGTGTAGAGATGAAATTGATAAAAGTAGCTATTCTTCCTTTTTCTCCTACATTTGTAGTTATGCAAAATCTACGTTTGCGGAGGAACCAGTCAACGCATGAAGAAATCGACCAAACCGGCGTGTTCGGCCCGAATCTAAATGACACCCGACGCACGCTAGCGAAAGGTGAATAGCGGGATTAAGAAAAGTCCTATCAAGTCAAAATGTTGTTATGTCTTACGTTGACGCTTCGGCGTTTCGAATCGCGAAATTTTACCACTACGACCAAAATGTACGCTCAAAAGATTATTCTCAGGCAATAGCAAATATAATGCCCATCATTTTGTACCAAAGTGGTAGTGCTGCGTTACGTAGCCAACCAGCCAATCAGCGCGTTAAACCAATGTGACTCCTATGGCCATTTTAGGTCCTGCTTGCGTATCACGGCCATACGGTGTGTACGTGTTTAAATATATTCCTACATGTCGGCTTACCAGACAAATGTCAGCCCAATGTCAGAGAGAGAGTGTGTGTGCGAGTGATAGAGAGAGCAGGTGCGTGTCAGCTCGTAAATTTGTCTAAAATCTGTTACTGATCATCACACAGAAATGTCTGAGGAGGCAACAACAATAACAACAACACTGCAACAGCAACATATTTTGACATACTGCATTGATATTTGGCAGCAGTAGCAAGTATACAAGTGTGTATATATATATATATATATATATATATGTATATGTATGCATACATATGTGTATTCATACAAGCGCGTATACCTGTCACTGGAAGGCTCGCCGCAAAATCGCTAGTGCGGGGGGACGCTACACTCTAAGCTGCACTTACCCACCATCTGAAGAGGCCAATAAGAGGTAAACCAAACGGTTGGTCTTTGGCTGTTCTTTGGCCTGTGTTTGGTCAGAGTCTGCTTTAATGGCGGGCGTATGAGATCTCTGTCGGCCATCGACTTTCCTAGAAGGCTGAACAGAGCTTTCTCTAAAGAGGGCAACCAACCGCTTGACCAAGCTTGACGGCCGAAACCAGCCGAAACACTTGTAGGTCGAATTGGCTCTTATTTGATCTCCAAAGAGACTATGCTAGTTGACGGTACTATCATAAAGCATGGTGAAAGGGAAAAACGTAATTAGCAGGCTTGCCGACCAGCACTGAAGTATTGGATGGGGGCAGAAATGGAGTCAAAACTCTCGACAGCCTAGCTAATAGCCTCCCATCACTGGCCGCGAGGGGGAAGGGCAAGCTAAAAGCAGGACGCTATGATATAGAGCTGAAAGGAGACGAAAAAGTATAAAGAGAAATAAAAATAAGGCAAGAGTCAGCGTAAAGACGCAAGCGAGTCAAAACGCGCTCCAATGCTCCGTTGGGGGTGACCGGGATCACCTTTTGGGAAGAAATAGCTCGCCTCGGCGGAGCGCAGAAAAGCAGAAAGAAATATAAAGTGAAGAACGCGAAAGATCAGGAATAACAGGCCATTTCTAAAATCGGCTGTAAAGCCGTTCATCCCGACGTAAACGTTGTGTCGCCAAGGTTAGGCCCCCATCTCGTTGTTGCTGTAGTCGTCGCGAGAATCGGAAACTCGTCGTGCAGGGCAAAAGCACGCTTTAAACCGACAACCCAGACAGAGAATGAAATAGAGAGGGGAAGACACCAACAAAAAACGGACAACGTCGGTCATCGATCGCCATCATCCCCCATCAGAGCCGTCTGCCGATAGAGCCCTGGCCAGTTTTTTTTGTGTGTTTTTTGTCGCATCGACGATGAGCGGTAGACACTGTTGAATATATATTACCGCTATGCCCGTAGCACCGTGCGTTCTGCAATGTGGCTTTATATCTACATGCGGTATATATATATATATATATATATATATATGATATCGCTCGGGGTTACCATCATTTTCTGCAGATGTCGTGTAAATTTAAAGCCGATCTCTTCTTTAAAATTAGTAAAGGTGCGCGCAGCTTTTCCCATGCTGAGCACCTTGGTGCAGTGTGTTCTGGGGTGTCCTCTGCTCCATTGCCTGCCGACACTTTTCGTCCTTTAAACGCTCGGGGTTACCCCATAAGCGACTTTCTTGTCCAAGAGGAAGAAATCAGCAAGAACGAAAGCCGCCTCTGCGATCTCCTGGTTTTCTAAGCGGAGGTGGAGGGCAAGATAGTGTCTCCGTCCCACCAAGGATATCGCCTCGCTCCTAGAAGGGCCGAGAGCGAGCTCCAGTAGGCGGCATTGGCAAGTGCCTCATGCACACGGCTCTGCAGTAAGTCCGGTGTCCGGGCCTGGACGGTGAGGACGAGGTGGTCGACATAGGCTAGAAGATTGATCTCGGGGGAATCTTTCTTAGCCACAGCATATCGTCGTAAGTCATATAATAAGAGTGGCTTCCGGGGGGCCTTTTTCCTCCCGTTGGATTGAGGGACTGGATAATTACAGTGTAACCCCTCAACCTTGCATTTGGACTGGATAATTACAGTGTAACCCCTCAACCTTTGCATCCTTAAAGAAAACTTCTGCATCGGGCCAACATTGTATTGTGAGGCGTCTTGGAAGAAGCTTTTGCTGCCTTCTTATGGTAAAAATCTAAGAAGATTATATCTTTGGCACGTGTGCCTCTAAAGAACAAGGGGACAAGCTGACGCGAGATTAGGTCCTACAGATTTCAGTCCACGTGGCATACATATTAACAAAGCGTGTGCGTAGTATGTGTGTATGACGGTATTTGCCTGAAAATGCGGCCTTGCCTATTACGACTGCGGAAGCTACAACAGACAAGAAAACGCACAGCAATGCTGTGACTTGAGCAGTTAGCGTGCACTGCTTTTGGTAAACCTCTATCAACCATTGTTGTTTGCAATATGACGTGCAGAGAGGTAAGGCGGAGCTAGAGCAAGGCGAGAGTTGTTTGGTATCGGTATCGTCTATCTCAGTCAGCCGGCTCTGATTAACTATCGGTGTGGGCTTTACGCCGGAGTGAATCGCGTGTCCATTGAGCAACTGAACTCTGAGGGAGGAAATTCTCGGTTGCACTCCACCACTCTGCTCTCGACGGTTGAGCGGTCATTGTGTCTCGCCACTATTATGCTGCCACTGTGTTCTAGGCGGTACGCCCGACAAGAAACAAACAGAAAAAAAAGATTCTCAACAAGAAAAGGAAGATAGATCAAGAGGGAAAGATATTGGGGGGGGGGGGGGGGCGTGGGGATACGAAGACTTCCAAGGTGTAGGCAATATTATAAAGTTGTGCGGCAAGCACAGATATGTAAGGTGGATCGAGCAGAAGCAGCTCTTTCGAAGTACCACCACCACCACCTTCCCTCTGCCCGGCAGCAGCCTCTTTGTCTGCCTGTCTATCTGCCTACCTATCTGTATATCAGCCTGCCCACCCGCTTGCCAGTTCGCCGTCATGCTTGCGTCAGTAGCTAGATGGATTGGGATAGCTTTGTACAATGGGCGCAGCTTATTGCGTTAGCAGCAATTGCCGCCGCATATAAAGACGCTCGTTGGTTCGTTCGTCGGTCGCCCGCTAGATCGATTTGCTTCCTCCACTCTCTATATCTCCCTCGCTACCTCGGTGTCTCGAGCTCTTTTTGGCCAAGACCGATCATTCTCTTTCAACACCCCTCGCCGCCGAATAGTCGTGGTCCAACCGAGCCCGCTCTGGAAGCCAGGCGGCATCTCCCTGCCAGGCGGCGCCATTCACCTCTGCACCGTGCACACCTTTGCCGCCCTATAGCCACCACTTCATTGCAGGGCGGCATCGGCAGCAGCGGCAGCAACAGAACCAGCAGCAGCAGCGTCCGCGACAGAAGGACGCGGCAAACATCCACTAATGATAAACCTACGCTCTAGATACGTACGCTTACCCCGTATAAACGGGCCGACATACAGATCTATGTTTGGCTGAGTCAGGATCTTGGCTTCTTTTGTTGAAAAGGATCCAAACAGAGGTTTTATCTATATATATATATATATATATATATATATATATAGCAGAGTCTCCCAGAATTCGTCCAACAAACTTTGGGATCTAGTACAAGTCAGCGACGAAATTTTTTTACAATTGAACAAGGGGGCGGAAGGAAATGTGTTCCTAAAAACACGTAATCAAGCGCGAAAGCTAAAATGTGAAAAAATGGCTAAAAAAATATTTTCTTAAGTACAACATTTATTCTGATATACGCTAACGTAAATGCAATTCAGCAGCTGCAAATATTTCCTCCGAACACGCAGGTATGGTTGTTTTTTTTTCGATAGAATGACTAGGGCTCTCGCAATCGCAGATTTAGTAGAGATATATTAGAATAAAAAACTTGATACAGCCACTTTCGATAATTTCGCTCCCACTACAAACGAAAACACTTCCGCTTCTTGTTTCATAGTCGAGTTGTAATAGATTCTAAAGTTTGTTGGACGAATTCTGTATATATATATATATATATATTTATTCAACGTAATGAAACATTAATGGTGAAAACATAGCATTTGTGTCTCTACGAAATTGTGCGCCTTGACAGGGGTATATAAAAGAGAGAGAGAGGGAAAGCAGCCCAATTTTTAGTGGGCTGTCGAACACTGAAACACTACTTGTGTTTCACCCACTGAATGTTCTGTCTAAACATGAATCCAATCAACAAAGATGACGCTATTCGCCAGTGTAATCGTCTTAACTATACACTGCGCGGGAAAATGCAGACACCTTCTTGGACCCTTCGTCTATATATATATATATATATATATATATATATATTGAGAGTTAGTCATGCGCTTTTGCTATTTTCTAAAAAGAGCACAAATAAGGAAATATTGGATTTGGTTCGAAATGTGTCACTGTGTCTTGAATTGTTGGGTCAGGTGTGTTTGTTGGAACCTTGTGCCTAATTTCGTTTTGTTTGTCATCTAGTGATACGAATATATAATTCTAGCATTGCTCTACAATACCTTCTACGTTTCTACTATACACTCTGTATATTGAAAATCTACGATTGCTTTAAACAGCCAAAAGTCACGTGATAAGTGACGAGTACGGACGAGCCCGGAAAAAGACGCTCTGGCGAACTCCGAGCGTGGCCGGAGCTCCGAACGTTATTGGGAACCGTCATCACATCAACAGGCCTTATTTGAAGATGTCGAACCGCATTATGAATAAGACGAGACAGAAGACGATGAGGATACTACTATGAGACAGCGCAAAACAAAATGCGAAATGAAGCTCGCAAGAGATGCAAATTGTTAACGACACAAAGATTGGCTGTGACGTGACGAAAGGCTACCATCTCACACGGCACGTCCTAAACCCGTCGAACTCAGTATTTGTTGTGTTTTCTATGGCGCAACGTATACACGTACCCGTTGTTTGGACCTGATGGCTTCTTTCTGTCGAGCGGTCTGCTCTCCGATGCCTTTGCTGCGCCATAGGACGTGGCCCATGATCGAATACGCAATGGCAATCGTGATCATCGGCACGAGATATGTGACGACCATGAACACGACATTGTATCTGAAATGTCATCACGTATCGCACACCACCAACATCGTCGACAAGCAAACAGTACGTTAGTACGTGATTCAAACAACCAACTATATTTCAGTTGCAATGTTGACACTAATTATAATAATTCAACTCTGTTTAACTCGCTCGAATTGAGTACAACAACATTAATATTACGTTATATAAACATGACAGAATCGCGAAAACAAAACTACAGAGGCCGCAGCAACGCGAGCAACAGAACTGGTAACAACTAACACGATATGCTCAAGCCATGCACCTCACATATGGAATTAAGAAAACGAGAGCAAAAGTGGGAACATTACCAACGCAATATACATATATATATATATATACTATATTGCCACCGGACTGCAGCAGGGAGACCCCTTAGCACCACCCCTGTTTTGTCTGGGTATCAAGGACCTAGTAGATTCCTTCAAGAGCCCACTGAAAAAAAATGCTGGTTTGGGATGCAACCGTTACCGACTCCCTAACACCTTCTATGGTCGGTGGCGGCGCATCCGAAGCTGGTTATACAGCCCATCTTGCGGAGACCAACAAGCTAAGAAAATACTCATCAATTGGGTATCCCCACGAATTCTGGCCTCTCGCGTTTGAGACCTTGGGTGCTCCTGGTGTTCGGACCAGACAGTTAATTCACAAAGTCGGCACTATGTTAAATATGTCAACCGGTGATAGCAGATCGTCGTCCTTCTTTAAACAACGTCTGGATCTTGACGTACAACGTGGGAATAAAAAAGTGTGAAAAAACAGTGTTGCAAAATATTAGCAACAATAACGCCTTACGGCGTATTCGATTCTTAGCAGGGCTGTATGACTTATTTGGTACTACATATTCTATTCTTAAAACGGGGTTTTCGTCCCTTCGTCTGAATCAAATCGTAAACTTGGTCTTTCATGGAGTTAATGAGCTGTTGTAAGTACGAAAGTGGAATATTAGTCCATGCTTGCTGGACAGCTTCTTTGAGGTCCGACAAATTATCATATTGTCGACCATTTGCGTAAATCTGCTTCACCAAATGTCCCCAAAGATTTTCGATGGGATTCTGGTCTGGACTCAATGTCGGCCAGTCAAAAAATGGTACTCCTTATTCTTGAAAAAAGGCTATAGTGCTAGCCGAGGTATGAAACGTGGCGCTGTCTTGTTGAAAAACTGCGTCAGGTCCCCCAATTCTTCTGAAATGGGCTTCTGGGAACCGACGATACGCTGGTACTTGTCGGAATAGTTTTGGCCCACAATCGCGACTAGATCGGACTTCCCATTATATCCAAACGGGCCCTAATATTTCACAGAACTACCACCGGGCACACGTTTCGAGAACCATTTAGGTTCCTTCCGTAAGTCGTGCCAATAGTACTGACAACCGTCAGGGCCATCGAGATTAAATTTCTTTTCATACGAGAAGACGATGTTTTTCCACTCGTTATCCCAAGTTTGGTATCTGTGCGAAAATTCACGCCGTGCGACAATGTGCTTCGGTTGCAGTCGCGGCATAAGCTTCCTTTTTGCGTATCGCACGTTTTTGTCAGAACTTAACACTCGTTACACTGTAGATCGGTGCACTGGCACTCCCAAAGTAGTCCTGATCCTGGAAGAAGACATTTGGTCATGAGTGACCAACTGTATGATCCTTCGCCGATCTCGAATAGTCAAACTGGCTTACGCCCACTGTTAGATCTGCACCTTTGGTTCACTCCAGGGTGTAAGAACCTGCTGATGGTGCTCTTATGCCGTCCTAATCTGGTTGCTATAGCAGTTACTGTATGACCGAGCTCAGCATATGCCTCAATTCTTGTCTTTTTGTTATCCGAAAGACCCATGGTTTAAACATACGCTTCGCCATTAGCTTGGAACAACGAATTAGCTGTAGAAGATGTTGCAGCTATAGAACGATTGATTTAGCTAGACAATATTACTGACATTTGATCCCCGGGATCGAATATCAGCTGTAGTATCGACTAGCCTCTACAAACAAGAGCTGTGTTGTTAGCAGGTTATTGTTGCTAATATTTTGCAACACTGTTTTTCACACTTTTTTTTGTATAAACCGATTGTGAGAAATTAACACCATACTCGTGTTTCGTCATGTACATCATGCGCTCAAAATTTCGAGCCATTCAAATAAACCAAGCCGAAATTATCACCAAAAAACATGAGTTGCTAATTTTTTGAAACATATATATATATATATATATATATATATATATATATATATATATATATATATATATATCATTTAAATGTATACAATTAAACATGTATTTGTTACTAGCACGTGTCGACCTTATCTGCATATAAATACCTTTTTTATTATTTATCTATACATATATTACATACAAGAACGACAAAGATCTGCCAATGTAGACTGTTTTTTTTGTATAAACCGATTGTGAAAAATTAACACCATACTCGTGTTTCGTTATGTATATCATGCGCTTAAAAACTCACGCTATTCAAATAAACCAAGCCGAAATTATCACCAAAAAACATGAGTTGCTAATTTTTTGCAACACACTTTATATATATATATATATATATATATAATTTAAATTTATACAATTAAAACAATTACCTTATCTGTACATAAATACTTTTTTATTATTTATCTATACATATATTACATACAAGAACGACAACGATCTAACAATGTAGAGTGTTTGAGGTGGCGCGAGGTGGTACAACGCCAGCTCTGTAGACAGATCTGCGTGCCACGTAACGTGACCGATATAGGGCACTGCTGTTGCTTCCGCGGAGCATAGCCCAAGTGGCAGATCTACAGCCATCGTCCCGCCCATATTCACGAAGTCACCCACAGTTGCTGGCATCCTCAGCACAATTCAATGAAACACGAATCTCGGAACCCGCCGTCGGAGTTCGCCTAACGTTATCAAGCTTGTGGCGTGTGACATTGCCGCTTTTGCTAGCTCTATTTGCTGCCTACACAAACCACTGGCGACCATTTGTGCACGTTTGTTGCCGTTTCGGATATCCTGTTCCATGAACGCTGAAAATAATCTACTTAATACAGCTGGTTATATATTGATCACAAATTAGGATATAACAATGTTCCATCAGCATATATATATATATATATATATATATATATATATATATATATATATATATATATATATATATATATATATATAATTATTATTTTAATTCCTATGAAGGAATGCAGATGGCTTTTTTTCTGAAAGTGAAATCACTATTAAGATTTCGACGTAATGTCTATACAATTATAAGACGGTGCATTCATACATCAAAGCACACTTTTAAAACGCGTTTTTTGATGCCTTCTGGCTTCGTTTTTTTCGGATTTTTTCGACAAGAGGGAAAGGTTGCACGATGTTAAATCGCGCGAATAAGCTGGGTGTCTTCAGATACGGCGAGACTATTTTAGTGTTTTCAGCTGGCGGTGCGCTGACGCGTTGCTTCGTGCAGAAACCATCGCCTATAAAATCGCCTAAGAAAACCGTTGAGCTATTTCTGGTGGGTAGTGCAGAAAAAATATTTTATAGGCATTCTGCAGTATACCAATCACTTGTCACAGTACTTCCCCCAGTCCGACCATCGCCAAATCTCACGCCTGAAGAAAAAGAAGATGGCGACCATCACTCTGCCAGCTGACCATTGGTGCTTGACTGCGAGTTTAGCAATTTGAATTGAAGGCCATCAAATGTATCCAAGTTTTATTATCCGTGACGAGTCTCGAGAATATTGAAGACCGTCCTCGTCGAACTATTTCAGAGGTTTTCGAACCGCCTCGATTCCTTTTGCGTCATCCATACACATTGCTCAGGGCTTCGTTCTAATAGTCGGTCGATAGTATTTTCTGCGCTAAACGCGACTTGAAAAGAAGAGGCATTAATCAAGAAACGAGGTTATCTGTATATAAATATACGAGGAGATCTGACGAGCGCCTTCACGCAGTTATAAAAGATCGCGTATAAACGCCTCTAGAAAGGTTCTCTCTAAGTCTAGCTTACAATGGAAACAAAAAGACCATAGGTCGATCCTATGATCACTATGTCTACTTTTAAACAAACGGAATAGTTTGGCTATACGCCAGACTCTAAACATCCGTCCCTCAACCACAACCCACTTAAGAAACTCAAGAATTGTGTTTCTGATAAAAATGGTACTAGATTGTACCACGTGATTGTGCCATAGGTTAGCGGATCCACTACCCTTTCTTTTGGAAGGTAACCTCTAGCCCTTCCCGCACTTTCACGAACTCATAAAGAAAGTTTATTTCGCACTGTCATTCAACGAACAAGTATTCAATCCGAGAAATAACGTTTGCAGCGGCAAAAGTCCAAAAAGGAGATTTGACATATGTGGTTTTAACTGGGTGTAGGTGAGTGCATGGGAAGCCAATCTACTTGAACGTACCATGTAAACAGAGAAGTCTCATTCGGTTCTATTAAAACACTCAAGCTTCCCGACCAGCGTGCATAGCGCTTGCGACAACTACATAGCTTTATATAAGCCTTTCTATTCCCCTAGCCACATTTCCGCCATTTGGCTAGCCGGCAACGGAAAGGCTGCTCATTTCTGCTCTAGGAAGAAGTTATAGAGGTCGCAGCAATTAGTGATCCTCTAACAGCAATTTCTATAATGTTTGACCAAGTATTTGTCCACAATTGCATCGCAATTTATAGAACACAAGGGTACGCAGACATCTTGTGTCGCGGTTTTAACATTCTGAAACAAGTGTGGTGGTATTATAGCCTCTACTTCCCCCACAAGACACAACACCTATAATATGTGCTCAATCCATAATAATTGGCGCTGGTGCTTTCACGCTCATTCAATGCGAAACGAGGTTTTGCTACCAGAGATGATGGATGAACGCATATCTGATACGAGACGCTGATTGCTGCAATGCATATATATATATATATATATATATATATATATATATATACCGTTTTGATAGCTTTTGTACACGCTTCTAAACGTTGTCTCGCAATTTGTTCGTTAGCCATACTCTAAGCCTGTATGCTCCTCTCTAATCGTCTCTACCTGAGTCCACCTGTCTTCTCGTGCTCTCACTGCGACTCGTAGTGAAATGCTGCGCTGTCACTACAGACTGAGCAGATCAGTGAACTGGAGAGTCTTAGCCTGGCTTTTTACCTTATGTTGGTTGCCTAGGAGCTTTCCTCTTTAAGCATAAGTTGATTGTAATCTGTCGTCTAGAAATTCCAATCCGAATAGAGGATCCGGTATCGCTTTATATATTTCTCTCTTTCTCTAAATATATATATATATATATATATGGTTCTCTAAATATATATATATGTATATATATATATATATATATATATATATATGGTGTTGCTGTTGGCTCTGTCGCTGCCGGCTGGCACCGCCCTATTGGTTCCCACTCTCTCGTGTCTGGATTCGAGAAGAAACAACGGCGACGGCTGGCCCCTGCAGTATACAGGGACGTGACGGTTGTGACGCCGCACCACCAAAGCCAACCGGGCCAGTTGTGAGGAGCCAGGCCGCCCGCGGGCCCGCCGCGATCATTAGAGAATGCGCGCAGAGGGCGTTTTTCTCACTATCCAGGCACTGTCTGTTCGATTTCTAGATTCGACATCTAGACGCTCTGCTGTAATGGCTGCCATGATATCGCACGCACGCGGACGGCTGTGATCGGTGCTGCCCGTTGCCCGGATCGTTGCAAACGCCAACCTAACGCTACAGCCAGCCAGAAGA